>OZ020238.1:17299361-17859856 GCA_963971235.1 Cryptus armator | reverse complement strand
ACACATTTTCGATGCGTTTACAACGACAAATCGTTATTGCATCGGAACCAAAGTCGAATTTTGGCGAAATCGTGAAATCGTCGTTTGTCGTCGTTGATTCTCGAAATCTCGATGTACAAGGGTCAAAAACGTCGATTTGACAAAAATGTCAGATTTTTAAGAAATAACACATTTCCGATGCGTTTACAACGACAAATAGTCCATAGCATCGGAACCAAAGTCGAATTTTAGCGAAATCGTGAAATCGTCGTTTGTTTTCATTGATTCTCGAAACTCGATGTCCGAGGGTCAAAAACGTTGATTTGACGAAAATGTAAGATTTTTACGAAAAAACACGTTTCCGATGCGTTTACAACGACAAATCGCCATTGCGTCGGAACCAAAGTCGAATTTTAGCGAAATCGTGAAATCGTCGTTTCTCGTCGTTGATTCTGGAAATCTCGATGTCCGAGGCTCAAAAACGTCGATTTGACAAAAATGTCAGATTTTTACGAAAAAACACATTTTCGATGCGTTTACAACGACAAATCGTCGTTGCATCGGAACCAAAGTCGAATTTTGGCGTAATCGTGATATGGTTGATTATCGTCGTTGATTCTCGAAATCTCGATGTCCGAGGGTCAAAAATGTTGATTTGACGAAAATGTCAGATTTTCACGAAAAACCACATTTTCGATGCGTTTACAACGACAAATCGTTATTGCATCGGAACCAAAGTCGAATTTTGGCGAAATCGTGAAATCGTCGTTTGTCGTCGTTGATTCTCGAAATCTCGATGTCCGAGGGTCAAAAACGTTGATTTGACGAAAATGTCAGATTTTCACGAAAAAACACATTTTCGATGCGTTTACAACGACAAATCGTCATTGCATCGGAACCAAAGTCGAATTTTAGCGAAATCGTGAAATCGTCGTTTCTCGTCGTTGATTCTCGAAATCTCGATGTCCGAGGCTCAAAAACGTCGATTTGACAAAAATGTCAGATTTTCACGAAAAAACACATTTTCGATGCGTTTACAACGACAAATCGTCATTGCATCGGAACCAAAGTCGAATTTTGGCGAAATCGAGAAATCGTCGTTTGTCGTCGTTGATTCTCGAAATTTCGATGTCCGAGGGTCAAAAACGTTGATTTGACGAAAATGTAAGATTTTTACGAAAACACACGTTTCCGATGCGTTTACAACGACAAATCGCCATAGCATCGGAACCAAAGTCGAATTTTGGCGTAATCGTGAAATGGTTGATTATCGTCGTTGATTCTCGAAATCTCGATGTCCGAGTGTCAAAAAGGTCGATTTGACGAAAATGTCAGATTTTCACGAAAAAACACATTTTCGATGCGTTTACAACAACAAATCGTCATTGCATCGGAACCAAAGTCGAATTTTGGCGAAATCGTGAAATCGTCGTTTGTCTTCGTTGATTCTCGAAACTCGATGTCCGAGGGTCAAAAACGTTGATTTGACAAAAATGTCAGTTTTTTACGAAAAAACACATTTTCGATGCGTTTATAACGACAAATCGTCATTGCATCGGAACCAAAGTCGAATTTTAGCGAAATCGTGAAATCGTCGTTTCTCGTCGTTGCTTCTCGAAATCTCGATGTCCGAGGCTCAAAAACGTCGATTTGACAAAAATGTCAGTTTTTCACGAAAAAACACATTTTCGATGCGTTTACAACGACAAATCGTCATTGCATCGGAACCAAAGTCGAATTTTAGCGAAATCGTGAAATCGTCGTTTCTCGTCGTTGATTCTGGAAATCTCGATGTCCGAGGCTCAAAAACGTCGATTTGACAAAAATGTCAGATTTTTACGAAAAAACACATTTTCGATGCGTTTACAACGACAAATCGTCATTGCATCGGAACCAAAATCGAATTTTGGCGTAATCGTGATATGGTTGATTATCGTCGTTGATTCTCGAAATCTCGATGTCCGAGGGTCAAAAATGTTGATTTGACGAAAATGTCAGATTTTCACGAAAAAACACATTTTCGATGCGTTTACAACGACAAATCGTTATTGCATCGGAACCAAAGTCGAATTTTGGCGAAATCGTGAAATCGTCGTTTGTCGTCGTTGATTCTCGAAATCTCGATGTACGAGGGTCAAAAACGTCGATTTGACGAAAATGTCAGATTTTTACGAAATAACACATTTCCGATACGTTTACAACGACAAATCGTCATTGCATCGGAATCAAAGTCGATTTTTGGCGAAATCGTGAAATCGTCGTTTGTCGTCGTTGATTCTCGAAATCTCGATGGCCGAGGGTTGAATTTTTACGAAATCGTGAAATCGTCGTTTGTCGTCGTTGATTCTCGAAATCTCGATGGCCGAGGGTTGAATTTTTACGAAATCGTGAAATCGTCATTTGTCGTCGTTAATTCTCGAAATCTCGATGTCCGAGGGTCAAAAACGCTATTTTGACAAAAATATGAGATTTTTACGAAAAAACACATTTCCGATGCGTTCACAACGACAAATCGTCATTGCATCGGAACCAAAGTCGAATTTTGGCGTAATCGTGATATGGTTGATTATCGTCGTTGATTCTCGAAATCTCGATGTCCGAGGGTCAAAAATGTTGATTTGACGAAAATGTCAGATTTTCACGAAAAAACACATTTTCGATGCGTTTACAACGACACATCGTTATTGCATCGGAACCAAAGTCGAATTTTGGCGAAATCGTGAAATCGTCGTTTGTCGTCGTTGATTCTCGAAATCTCGATGTACGAAGGTCAAAAACGTCGATTTGACGAAAATGTCAGATTTTTACGAAATAACACATTTCCGATACGTTTACAACGACAAATCGTCATTGCATCGGAATCAAAGTCGATTTTTGGCGAAATCGTGAAATCGTCGTTTGTCGTCGTTGATTCTCGAAATCTCGATGGCCGAGGGTTGAATTTTTTTTTACGAAATCGTGAAATCGTCGTTTGTCGTCGTTGATTCTCGAAATCTCGATGGCCGAGGGTTGAATTTTTACGAAATCGTGAAATCGTCATTTGTCGTCGTTAATTCTCGAAATCTCGATGTCCGAGGGTCAAAAACGCTATTTTGACAAAAATATGAGATTTTTACGAAAAAACACATTTCCGATGCGTTCACAACGACAAATCGTCATTGCATCGGAAAATAAGTCGAATTTTAGCGAAATGGTCGTTTCTCGTCGTTGATTCTCGAAATCTCGATGTCCGAGGGTCAAAAACGTCGATTTGACAAAAATGTCAGATTTTTACGAAAAAACACATTTTCGATGCGTTTACAACGAGAAATCGTCATTGCATCGGAACCAAAGTCGAATTTTAGCGAAATCGTGAAATCGTCGTTTCTCGTCGTTGATTCTGGAAATCTCGATGTCCGAGGCTCAAAAACGTCGATTTGACAAAAATGTTAGATTTTTACGAAAAAACACATTTTCGATGCGTTTACAACGAGAAATCGTCATTGCATCGGAACCAAAGTCGAATTTTGGCGTAATCGTGAAATGGTTGATTATCGTCGTTGATTCTCGAAATCTCGATGTCCGAGGGTCAAAAACGTTGATTTGACGAAAATGTCAGATTTTCACGAAAAAACACATTTTCGATGCGTTTACAACGACAAATCGTCATTGCATCGGAACCAAAGTCGAATTTTAGCGAAATCGTGAAATCGTCGATTGTCGTCGTTGATTCTCGAAATCTCGATGTCCGGGGGTCGAATTTTGGCGAAATCGTGAAATCGTCATTTGTCATCGTTAATTCTCGAAATCTCGATGTCCGAGGGTCAAAAACGCTATTTTGACAAAAATATGAGATTTTTACGAAAAAACACATTTCCGATGCGTTCACAACGACAAATCGTCATTGCATCGGAAAATAAGTCGAATTTTAGCGAAATGGTCGTTTCTCGTCGTTGATTCTCGAAATCTCGATGTACGAGGGTCAAAAACGTCGATTTGACGAAAATGTCAGATTTTTACGAAATAACACATTTTCGATGCGTTCACAACGACAAATCGTCATTGCGTCGGAACCAAAGTCGAATTTTGGCGAAATCGTGAAATCGTCGATTATCGTCGTTGATTCTCGAAATCTCGATGTCCGAGGGTCAAAAACGTCGATTTGACAAAAATGTCAGATTATTACGAAAAAACACATTTTCGATGCGTTTACAACGACAAATCGTCATTGCATCGGAACCAAAGTCGAATTTTGGCGTAATCGTGAAATGGTTGATTATCGTCGTTGATTCTCGAAATCTCGATGTCCGAGGGTCAAAAACGTCGATTTGACGAAAATGTCAGATTTTCACGAAAAAACACATTTTCGATGCGTTTACAACGACAAATCGTCATTGCATCGGAACCAAAGTCGAATTTTGGCGAAATCGTGAAATCGTCGTTTGTCGTCGTTGATTCTCGAAATCTCGATGTACGAGGGTCAAAAACGTCGATTTGACGAAAATGTCAGATTTTTACGAAATAACACATTTTCGATGCGTTCACAACGACAAATCGTCATTGCGTCGGAACCAAAGTCGAATTTTGGCGAAATCGTGAAATCGTCGTTTGTCGTCGTTGATTCTCGAAATCTGGATGTCCGAGGCTCAAAAACGTCGATTTGACAAAAATGTCAGATTTTCACGAAAAAACACATTTTCGATGCGTTTACAACGTCAAATCGTCATTGCATCGGAACCAAAGTCGAATTTTGGCGAAATCGTGAAATCGTCGTTTGTCGTCGTTGATTCTCGAAATTTCGATGTCCGAGGCTCAAAAACGTCGATTTGACAAAAATGTCAGATTTTCACGAAAAAACACATTTTCGATGCGTTTACAACGACAAATCGTCATTGCATCGGAACCAAAGTCGAATTTTGGCGAAATCGAGAAATCGTCGTTTGTCGTCGTTGATTCTCGAAATTTCGATGTCCGAGGGTCAAAAACGTTGATTTGACGAAAATGTAAGCTTTTTACGAAAAAACACATTTTCGATGCGTTTACAACGACAAATCGTCATTGCATCGGAAAATAAGTCGAATTTTAGCGAAATGGTCGATTATCGTCGTTGATTCTCGAAATCTCGATGTCCGAGGGTCAAAAACGTCGATTTGACAAAAATGTCAGATTATTACGAAAAAACACATTTTCGATGCGTTTACAACGACAAATCGTCATTGCATCGGAACCAAAGTCGAATTTTGGCGTAATCGTGAAATGGTTGATTATCGTCGTTGATTCTCGAAATCTCGATGTCCGAGGGTCAAAAACGTTGATTTGACGAAAATGTCAGATTTTCACGAAAAAACACGTTTCCGATGCGTTTACAACGACAAATCGTCGTTGCACCGGAACCAAAGTCGAATTTTGGCGAAATCGAGAAATCGTCGTTTGTCGTCGTTGATTCTCGAAATTTCGATGTCCGAGGGTCAAAAACGTTGATTTGACGAAAATGTAAGATTTTTACGAAAAAACACGTTTCCGATGCGTTTACAACGACAAATCGCCATAGCATCGGAACCAAAGTCGAATTTTAGCGAAATCGTGAAATCGTCGTTTCTCGTCGTTGATTCTCGAAATCTCGATGTCCGAGGCTCAAAAACGTCGATTTGACAAAAATGTCAGATTTTCACGAAAAAACACATTTTCGATGCGTTTACAACGTCAAATCGTCATTGCATCGGAACCAAAGTCGAATTTTGGCGAAATCGTGAAATCGTCGTTTGTCGTCGTTGATTCTCGAAATTTCGATGTCCGAGGCTCAAAAACGTCGATTTGACAAAAATGTCAGATTTTCACGAAAAAACACATTTTCGATGCGTTTACAACGACAAATCGTCATTGCATCGGAACCAAAGTCGAATTTTGGCGAAATCGAGAAATCGTCGTTTGTCGTCGTTGATTCTCGAAATTTCGATGTCCGAGGGTCAAAAACGTTGATTTGACGAAAATGTCAGATTTTCACGAAAAAACACATTTTCGATGCGTTCACAACGACAAATCGTCATTGCGTCGGAACCAAAGTCGAATTTTGGCGAAATCGTGAAATCGTCGTTTGTCGTCGTTGATTCTCGAAATTTCGATGTCCGAGGGTCAAAAACGTCGATTTGACGAAAATGTAAGATTTTTACGAAATAACACATTTTCGATGGGTTCGCAACGACAAATCGTCATTGCGTCGGAACCAAAGTCGAATTTTGGCGAAATCGTGAAATCGTCGTTTGTCGTCGTTGATTCTCGAAATTTCGATGTCCGAGGGTCAAAAACGTCGATTTGACAAAAATGTCAGATTTTTACGAAAAAACACATTTTCGATGCGTTTACCACGTCAAATCGTCATTGCATCGGAACCAAAGTCGAATTTTGGCGAAATCGTGAAATCGTCGTTTGTCGTCGTTGATTCTCGAAATTTCGATGTCCGAGGCTCAAAAACGTCGATTTGACAAAAATGTCAGATTTTCACGACAAATCGCCATTGCGTCGGAACCAAAGTCGAATTTTAGCGAAATCGTGAAATCGTCGTTTCTCGTCGTTGACTCTGGAAATCTCGATGTCCGAGGCTCAAAAACGTCGATTTGACAAAAATGTCAGATTTTTACGAAAAAACACATTTTCGATGCGTTTACAACGACAAATCGTCATTGCATCGGAACCAAAGTCGAATTTTGGCGTAATCGTGATATGGTTGATTATCGTCGTTGATTCTCGAAATCTCGATGTCCGAGGGTCAAAAATGTTGATTTGACGAAAATGTCAGATTTTCACGAAAAAACACATTTTCGATGCGTTTACAACGACAAATCGTTATTGCATCGGAACCAAAGTCGAATTTTGGCGAAATCGTGAAATCGTCGTTTGTCGTCGTTGATTCTCGAAATCTCGATGTACGAGGGTCAAAAACGTCGATTTGACGAAAATGTCAGATTTTTACGAAATAACACATTTCCGATACGTTTACAACGACAAATCGTCATTGCATCGGAATCAAAGTCGATTTTTGGCGAAATCGTGAAATCGTCGTTTGTCGTCGTTGATTCTCGAAATCTCGATGGCCGAGGGTTGAATTTTTACGAAATCGTGAAATCGTCGTTTGTCGTCGTTGATTCTCGAAATCTCGATGGCCGAGGGTTGAATTTTTACGAAATCGTGAAATCGTCATTTGTCGTCGTTAATTCTCGAAATCTCGATGTCCGAGGGTCAAAAACGCTATTTTGACAAAAATATGAGATTTTTACGAAAAAACACATTTCCGATGCGTTCACAACGACAAATCGTCATTGCATCGGAACCAAAGTCGAATTTTGGCGTAATCGTGATATGGTTGATTATCGTCGTTGATTCTCGAAATCTCGATGTCCGAGGGTCAAAAATGTTGATTTGACGAAAATGTCAGATTTTCACGAAAAAACACATTTTCGATGCGTTTACAACGACACATCGTTATTGCATCGGAACCAAAGTCGAATTTTGGCGAAATCGTGAAATCGTCGTTTGTCGTCGTTGATTCTCGAAATCTCGATGTACGAAGGTCAAAAACGTCGATTTGACGAAAATGTCAGATTTTTACGAAATAACACATTTCCGATACGTTTACAACGACAAATCGTCATTGCATCGGAATCAAAGTCGATTTTTGGCGAAATCGTGAAATCGTCGTTTGTCGTCGTTGATTCTCGAAATCTCGATGGCCGAGGGTTGAATTTTTTTTTACGAAATCGTGAAATCGTCGTTTGTCGTCGTTGATTCTCGAAATCTCGATGGCCGAGGGTTGAATTTTTACGAAATCGTGAAATCGTCATTTGTCGTCGTTAATTCTCGAAATCTCGATGTCCGAGGGTCAAAAACGCTATTTTGACAAAAATATGAGATTTTTACGAAAAAACACATTTCCGATGCGTTCACAACGACAAATCGTCATTGCATCGGAAAATAAGTCGAATTTTAGCGAAATGGTCGTTTCTCGTCGTTGATTCTCGAAATCTCGATGTCCGAGGGTCAAAAACGTCGATTTGACAAAAATGTCAGATTTTTACGAAAAAACACATTTTCGATGCGTTTACAACGAGAAATCGTCATTGCATCGGAACCAAAGTCGAATTTTAGCGAAATCGTGAAATCGTCGTTTCTCGTCGTTGATTCTGGAAATCTCGATGTCCGAGGCTCAAAAACGTCGATTTGACAAAAATGTTAGATTTTTACGAAAAAACACATTTTCGATGCGTTTACAACGAGAAATCGTCATTGCATCGGAACCAAAGTCGAATTTTGGCGTAATCGTGAAATGGTTGATTATCGTCGTTGATTCTCGAAATCTCGATGTCCGAGGGTCAAAAACGTTGATTTGACGAAAATGTCAGATTTTCACGAAAAAACACATTTTCGATGCGTTTACAACGACAAATCGTCATTGCATCGGAACCAAAGTCGAATTTTAGCGAAATCGTGAAATCGTCGATTGTCGTCGTTGATTCTCGAAATCTCGATGTCCGGGGGTCGAATTTTGGCGAAATCGTGAAATCGTCATTTGTCATCGTTAATTCTCGAAATCTCGATGTCCGAGGGTCAAAAACGCTATTTTGACAAAAATATGAGATTTTTACGAAAAAACACATTTCCGATGCGTTCACAACGACAAATCGTCATTGCATCGGAAAATAAGTCGAATTTTAGCGAAATGGTCGTTTCTCGTCGTTGATTCTCGAAATCTCGATGTACGAGGGTCAAAAACGTCGATTTGACGAAAATGTCAGATTTTTACGAAATAACACATTTTCGATGCGTTCACAACGACAAATCGTCATTGCGTCGGAACCAAAGTCGAATTTTGGCGAAATCGTGAAATCGTCGATTATCGTCGTTGATTCTCGAAATCTCGATGTCCGAGGGTCAAAAACGTCGATTTGACAAAAATGTCAGATTATTACGAAAAAACACATTTTCGATGCGTTTACAACGACAAATCGTCATTGCATCGGAACCAAAGTCGAATTTTGGCGTAATCGTGAAATGGTTGATTATCGTCGTTGATTCTCGAAATCTCGATGTCCGAGGGTCAAAAACGTCGATTTGACGAAAATGTCAGATTTTCACGAAAAAACACATTTTCGATGCGTTTACAACGACAAATCGTCATTGCATCGGAACCAAAGTCGAATTTTGGCGAAATCGTGAAATCGTCGTTTGTCGTCGTTGATTCTCGAAATCTCGATGTACGAGGGTCAAAAACGTTGATTTGACGAAAATGTCAGATTTTCACGAAAAAACACATTTTCGATGCGTTTACAACGACAAATCGTTATTGCATCGGAACCAAAGTCGAATTTTGGCGAAATCGTGAAATCGTCGTTTGTCGTCGTTGATTCTCGAAATCTCGATGTACGAGGGTCAAAAACGTCGATTTGACGAAAATGTCAGATTTTTACGAAATAACACATTTCCGATACGTTTACAACGACAAATCGTCATTGCATCGGAATCAAAGTCGATTTTTGGCGAAATCGTGAAATCGTCGTTTGTCGTCGTTGATTCTCGAAATCTCGATGGCCGAGGGTTGAATTTTTACGAAATCGTGAAATCGTCATTTGTCGTCGTTAATTCTCGAAATCTCGATGTCCGAGGGTCAAAAACGCTATTTTGACAAAAATATGAGATTTTTACGAAAAAACACATTTCCGATGCGTTCACAACGACAAATCGTCATTGCATCGGAAAATAAGTCGAATTTTAGCGAAATGGTCGTTTCTCGTCGTTGATTCTCGAAATCTCGATGTCCGAGGGTCAAAAACGTCGATTTGACAAAAATATAAGATTTTTACGAAAAAACACATGTCCGATGCGTTCACCACGACAAATCGTCATTGCGTCGGAACCAAAGTCGAATTTTGGCGAAATCGTGAAATCGTCGTTTGTCGTCGTTGATTCTCGAAATCTCGATGTACGAGGGTCAAAAACGTCGATTTGACAAAAATGTCAGATTTTTCAGAAATAACACATTTCCGATGCGTTTACAACGACAAATAGTCCATAGCATCGGAACCAAAGTCGAATTTTAGCGAAATCGTGAAATCGTCGTTTGTTTTCATTGATTCTCGAAACTCGATGTCCGAGGGTCAAAAACGTTGATTTGACGAAAATGTAAGATTTTTACGAAAAAACACGTTTCCGATGCGTTTACAACGACAAATCGCCATTGCGTCGGAACCAAAGTCGAATTTTAGCGAAATCGTGAAATCGTCGTTTCTCGTCGTTGATTCTGGAAATCTCGATGTCCGAGGCTCAAAAACGTCGATTTGACAAAAATGTCAGATTTTTACGAAAAAACACATTTTCGATGCGTTTACAACGACAAATCGTCGTTGCATCGGAACCAAAGTCGAATTTTGGCGTAATCGTGATATGGTTGATTATCGTCGTTGATTCTCGAAATCTCGATGTCCGAGGGTCAAAAATGTTGATTTGACGAAAATGTCAGATTTTCACGAAAAACCACATTTTCGATGCGTTTACAACGACAAATCGTCATTGCATCGGAACCAAAGTCGAATTTTGGCGAAATCGTGAAATCGTCGTTTGTCGTCGTTGATTCTCGAAATCTCGATGTACGAGGGTCAAAAACGTCGATTTGACGAAAATGTCAGATTTTCACGAAAAAACACATTTTCGATGCGTTCACAACGACAAATCGTCATTGCGTCGGAACCAAAGTCGAATTTTGGCGAAATCGTGAAATCGTCGTTTGTCGTCGTTGATTCTCGAAATTTCGATGTCCGAGGGTCAAAAACGTCGATTTGACGAAAATGTAAGATTTTTACGAAATAACACATTTTCGATGGGTTCGCAACGACAAATCGTCATTGCGTCGGAACCAAAGTCGAATTTTGGCGAAATCGTGAAATCGTCGTTTGTCGTCGTTGATTCTCGAAATTTCGATGTCCGAGGGTCAAAAACGTCGATTTGACAAAAATGTCAGATTTTTACGAAAAAAACACATTTTCGATGCGTTTACCACGTCAAATCGTCATTGCATCGGAACCAAAGTCGAATTTTGGCGAAATCGTGAAATCGTCGTTTGTCGTCGTTGATTCTCGAAATTTCGATGTCCGAGGCTCAAAAACGTCGATTTGACAAAAATGTCAGATTTTCACGAAAAAACACATTTTCGATGCGTTTACAACGACAAATCGTTATTGCATCGGAACCAAAGTCGAATTTTGGCGAAATCGTGAAATCGTCGTTTGTCGTCGTTGATTCTCGAAATCTCGATGTACGAGGGTCAAAAACGTCGATTTGACGAAAATGTCAGATTTTTACGAAATAACACATTTCCGATACGTTTACAACGACAAATCGTCATTGCATCGGAATCAAAGTCGATTTTTGGCGAAATCGTGAAATCGTCGTTTGTCGTCGTTGATTCTCGAAATCTCGATGGCCGAGGGTTGAATTTTTACGAAATCGTGAAATCGTCATTTGTCGTCGTTAATTCTCGAAATCTCGATGTCCGAGGGTCAAAAACGCTATTTTGACAAAAATATGAGATTTTTACGAAAAAACACATTTCCGATGCGTTCACAACGACAAATCGTCATTGCATCGGAAAATAAGTCGAATTTTAGCGAAATGGTCGTTTCTCGTCGTTGATTCTCGAAATCTCGATGTCCGAGGGTCAAAAACGTCGATTTGACAAAAATATAAGATTTTTACGAAAAAACACATGTCCGATGCGTTCACCACGACAAATCGTCATTGCGTCGGAACCAAAGTCGAATTTTGGCGAAATCGTGAAATCGTCGTTTGTCGTCGTTGATTCTCGAAATCTCGATGTACGAGGGTCAAAAACGTCGATTTGACAAAAATGTCAGATTTTTAAGAAATAACACATTTCCGATGCGTTTACAACGACAAATAGTCCATAGCATCGGAACCAAAGTCGAATTTTAGCGAAATCGTGAAATCGTCGTTTGTTTTCATTGATTCTCGAAACTCGATGTCCGAGGGTCAAAAACGTTGATTTGACGAAAATGTAAGATTTTTACGAAAAAACACGTTTCCGATGCGTTTACAACGACAAATCGCCATTGCGTCGGAACCAAAGTCGAATTTTAGCGAAATCGTGAAATCGTCGTTTCTCGTCGTTGATTCTGGAAATCTCGATGTCCGAGGCTCAAAAACGTCGATTTGACAAAAATGTCAGATTTTTACGAAAAAACACATTTTCGATGCGTTTACAACGACAAATCGTCGTTGCATCGGAACCAAAGTCGAATTTTGGCGTAATCGTGATATGGTTGATTATCGTCGTTGATTCTCGAAATCTCGATGTCCGAGGGTCAAAAATGTTGATTTGACGAAAATGTCAGATTTTCACGAAAAACCACATTTTCGATGCGTTTACAACGACAAATCGTCATTGCATCGGAACCAAAGTCGAATTTTGGCGAAATCGTG
The DNA here is from genome assembly GCA_963971235.1 of Cryptus armator. Taxonomy (NCBI): domain Eukaryota; kingdom Metazoa; phylum Arthropoda; class Insecta; order Hymenoptera; family Ichneumonidae; genus Cryptus; species Cryptus armator. The sequence goes on along the minus strand of OZ020238.1, from coordinate 17,847,412 downwards.
AAATCGTCGTTTGTCGTCGTTGATTCTCGAAATCTCGATGTACGAGGGTCAAAAACGTCGATTTGACGAAAATGTCAGATTTTCACGAAAAAACACATTTTCGATGCGTTCACAACGACAAATCGTCATTGCGTCGGAACCAAAGTCGAATTTTGGCGAAATCGTGAAATCGTCGTTTGTCGTCGTTGATTCTCGAAATTTCGATGTCCGAGGGTCAAAAACGTCGATTTGACGAAAATGTAAGATTTTTACGAAATAACACATTTTCGATGGGTTCGCAACGACAAATCGTCATTGCGTCGGAACCAAAGTCGAATTTTGGCGAAATCGTGAAATCGTCGTTTGTCGTCGTTGATTCTCGAAATTTCGATGTCCGAGGGTCAAAAACGTCGATTTGACAAAAATGTCAGATTTTTACGAAAAAACACATTTTCGATGCGTTTACCACGTCAAATCGTCATTGCATCGGAACCAAAGTCGAATTTTGGCGAAATCGTGAAATCGTCGTTTGTCGTCGTTGATTCTCGAAATTTCGATGTCCGAGGCTCAAAAACGTCGATTTGACAAAAATGTCAGATTTTCACGAAAAAACACATTTTCGATGCGTTTACAACGACAAATCGTTATTGCATCGGAACCAAAGTCGAATTTTGGCGAAATCGTGAAATCGTCGTTTGTCGTCGTTGATTCTCGAAATCTCGATGTACGAGGGTCAAAAACGTCGATTTGACGAAAATGTCAGATTTTTACGAAATAACACATTTCCGATACGTTTACAACGACAAATCGTCATTGCATCGGAATCAAAGTCGATTTTTGGCGAAATCGTGAAATCGTCGTTTGTCGTCGTTGATTCTCGAAATCTCGATGGCCGAGGGTTGAATTTTTACGAAATCGTGAAATCGTCATTTGTCGTCGTTAATTCTCGAAATCTCGATGTCCGAGGGTCAAAAACGCTATTTTGACAAAAATATGAGATTTTTACGAAAAAACACATTTCCGATGCGTTCACAACGACAAATCGTCATTGCATCGGAAAATAAGTCGAATTTTAGCGAAATGGTCGTTTCTCGTCGTTGATTCTCGAAATCTCGATGTCCGAGGGTCAAAAACGTCGATTTGACAAAAATATAAGATTTTTACGAAAAAACACATGTCCGATGCGTTCACCACGACAAATCGTCATTGCGTCGGAACCAAAGTCGAATTTTGGCGAAATCGTGAAATCGTCGTTTGTCGTCGTTGATTCTCGAAATCTCGATGTACGAGGGTCAAAAACGTCGATTTGACAAAAATGTCAGATTTTTAAGAAATAACACATTTCCGATGCGTTTACAACGACAAATAGTCCATAGCATCGGAACCAAAGTCGAATTTTAGCGAAATCGTGAAATCGTCGTTTGTTTTCATTGATTCTCGAAACTCGATGTCCGAGGGTCAAAAACGTTGATTTGACGAAAATGTAAGATTTTTACGAAAAAACACGTTTCCGATGCGTTTACAACGACAAATCGCCATTGCGTCGGAACCAAAGTCGAATTTTAGCGAAATCGTGAAATCGTCGTTTCTCGTCGTTGATTCTGGAAATCTCGATGTCCGAGGCTCAAAAACGTCGATTTGACAAAAATGTCAGATTTTTACGAAAAAACACATTTTCGATGCGTTTACAACGACAAATCGTCGTTGCATCGGAACCAAAGTCGAATTTTGGCGTAATCGTGATATGGTTGATTATCGTCGTTGATTCTCGAAATCTCGATGTCCGAGGGTCAAAAACGTCGATTTGACAAAAATGTCAGATTATTACGAAAAAACACATTTTCGATGCGTTTACAACGACAAATCGTCATTGCATCGGAACCAAAGTCGAATTTTGGCGTAATCGTGAAATGGTTGATTATCGTCGTTGATTCTCGAAATCTCGATGTCCGAGGGTCAAAAACGTCGATTTGACGAAAATGTCAGATTTTCACGAAAAAACACATTTTCGATGCGTTTACAACGACAAATCGTCATTGCATCGGAACCAAAGTCGAATTTTGGCGAAATCGTGAAATCGTCGTTTGTCGTCGTTGATTCTCGAAATCTCGATGTACGAGGGTCAAAAACGTTGATTTGACGAAAATGTCAGATTTTCACGAAAAAACACATTTTCGATGCGTTTACAACGACAAATCGTTATTGCATCGGAACCAAAGTCGAATTTTGGCGAAATCGTGAAATCGTCGTTTGTCGTCGTTGATTCTCGAAATCTCGATGTACGAGGGTCAAAAACGTCGATTTGACGAAAATGTCAGATTTTTACGAAATAACACATTTCCGATACGTTTACAACGACAAATCGTCATTGCATCGGAATCAAAGTCGATTTTTGGCGAAATCGTGAAATCGTCGTTTGTCGTCGTTGATTCTCGAAATCTCGATGGCCGAGGGTTGAATTTTTACGAAATCGTGAAATCGTCATTTGTCGTCGTTAATTCTCGAAATCTCGATGTCCGAGGGTCAAAAACGCTATTTTGACAAAAATATGAGATTTTTACGAAAAAACACATTTCCGATGCGTTCACAACGACAAATCGTCATTGCATCGGAAAATAAGTCGAATTTTAGCGAAATGGTCGTTTCTCGTCGTTGATTCTCGAAATCTCGATGTCCGAGGGTCAAAAACGTCGATTTGACAAAAATATAAGATTTTTACGAAAAAACACATGTCCGATGCGTTCACCACGACAAATCGTCATTGCGTCGGAACCAAAGTCGAATTTTGGCGAAATCGTGAAATCGTCGTTTGTCGTCGTTGATTCTCGAAATCTCGATGTACGAGGGTCAAAAACGTCGATTTGACAAAAATGTCAGATTTTTAAGAAATAACACATTTCCGATGCGTTTACAACGACAAATAGTCCATAGCATCGGAACCAAAGTCGAATTTTAGCGAAATCGTGAAATCGTCGTTTGTTTTCATTGATTCTCGAAACTCGATGTCCGAGGGTCAAAAACGTTGATTTGACGAAAATGTAAGATTTTTACGAAAAAACACGTTTCCGATGCGTTTACAACGACAAATCGCCATTGCGTCGGAACCAAAGTCGAATTTTAGCGAAATCGTGAAATCGTCGTTTCTCGTCGTTGATTCTGGAAATCTCGATGTCCGAGGCTCAAAAACGTCGATTTGACAAAAATGTCAGATTTTTACGAAAAAACACATTTTCGATGCGTTTACAACGACAAATCGTCGTTGCATCGGAACCAAAGTCGAATTTTGGCGTAATCGTGATATGGTTGATTATCGTCGTTGATTCTCGAAATCTCGATGTCCGAGGGTCAAAAATGTTGATTTGACGAAAATGTCAGATTTTCACGAAAAACCACATTTTCGATGCGTTTACAACGACAAATCGTCATTGCATCGGAACCAAAGTCGAATTTTGGCGAAATCGTGAAATCGTCGTTTGTCGTCGTTGATTCTCGAAATCTCGATGTACGAGGGTCAAAAACGTCGATTTGACGAAAATGTCAGATTTTTACGAAATAACACATTTTCGATGCGTTCACAACGACAAATCGTCATTGCGTCGGAACCAAAGTCGAATTTTGGCGAAATCGTGAAATCGTCGTTTGTCTTCGTTGATTCTCGAAATTTCGATGTCCGAGGGTCAAAAACGTCGATTTGACAAAAATGTCAGATTTTCACGAAAAAACACATTTTCGATGCGTTTACAACGACAAATCGTCATTGCATCGGAACCAAAGTCGAATTTTGGCGAAATCGTGAAATCGTCGTTTGTCGTCGTTGATTCTCGAAATTTCGATGTCCGAGGGTCAAAAACGTTGATTTGACGAAAATGTAAGATTTTTACGAAAAAACACGTTTCCGATGCGTTTACAACGACAAATCGCCATTGCGTCGGAACCAAAGTCGAATTTTAGCGAAATCGTGAAATCGTCGTTTCTCGTCGTTGATTCTCGAAATCTCGATGTCCGAGGCTCAAAAACGTCGATTTGACAAAAATGTCAGATTTTCACGAAAAAACACATTTTCGATGCGTTTACAACGACAAATCGTCATTGCATCGGAACCAAAGTCGAATTTTGGCGTAATCGTGAAATGGTTGATTATCGTCGTTGATTCTCGAAATCTCGATGTCCGAGGGTCAAAAATGTTGATTTGACGAAAATGTCAGATTTTCACGAAAAAACACATTTTCGATGCGTTTACAACGACAAATCGTCATTGCATCGGAACCAAAGTCGAATTTTGGCGAAATCGTGAAATCGTCGTTTGTCGTCGTTGATTCTCGAAATCTCGATGTCCGAGGGTCAAAAACGTCGATTTGACAAAAATGTCAGATTATTACGAAAAAACACATTTTCGATGCGTTTACAACGACAAATCGTCATTGCATCGGAACCAAAGTCGAATTTTGGCGTAATCGTGAAATGGTTGATTATCGTCGTTGATTCTCGAAATCTCGATGTCCGAGGGTCAAAAACGTTGATTTGACGAAAATGTCAGATTTTCACGAAAAAACACATTTTCGATGCGTTTACAACGACAAATCGTCATTGCATCGGAACCAAAGTCGAATTTTGGCGAAATCGTGAAATCGTCGTTTGTCGTCGTTGATTCTCGAAATCTCGATGTCCGAGGGTCAAAAACGTTGATTTGTCGAAAATGTCAGATTTTCACGATAAAACACATTTTCGATGCGTTTACAACGACAAATCGTCATTGCATCGGAACCAAAGTCGAATTTTAGCGAAATCGTGAAATCGTCGATTGTCGTCGTTGATTCTCGAAATCTCGATGTCCGGGGGTCGAATTTTGGCGAAATCGTGAAATCGTCATTTGTCGTCGTTAATTCTCGAAATCTCGATGTCCGAGGGTCAAAAACGCTATTTTGACAAAAATATGAGATTTTTACGAAAAAACACATTTCCGATGCGTTCACAACGACAAATCGTCATTGCATCGGAAAATAAGTCGAATTTTAGCGAAATGGTCGTTTCTCGTCGTTGATTCTCGAAATCTCGATGTCCGAGGGTCAAAAACGTCGATTTGACAAAAATATAAGATTTTTACGAAAAAACACATGTCCGATGCGTTTACAACGACAAATAGTCCATAGCATCGGAACCAAAGTCGAATTTTAGCGAAATCGTGAAATCGTCGTTTGTTTTCATTGATTCTCGACCCTCGATGTCCAAGGGTCAAAAACGTTGATTTGACGAAAATGTAAGATTTTTACGAAAAAACACGTTTCCGATGCGTTTACAACGACAAATCGCCATTGCGTCGGAACCAAAGTCGAATTTTAGCGAAATCGTGAAATCGTCGTTTCTCGTCGTTGATTCTGGAAATCTCGATGTCCGAGGCTCAAAAACGTCGATTTGACAAAAATGTCAGATTTTTACGAAAAAACACATTTTCGATGCGTTTACAACGACAAATCGTCGTTGCATCGGAACCAAAGTCGAATTTTGGCGTAATCGTGATATGGTTGATTATCGTCGTTGATTCTCGAAATCTCGATGTCCGAGGGTCAAAAATGTTGATTTGACGAAAATGTCAGATTTTCACGAAAAACCACATTTTCGATGCGTTTACAACGACAAATCGTTATTGCATCGGAACCAAAGTCGAATTTTGGCGAAATCGTGAAATCGTCGTTTGTCGTCGTTGATTCTCGAAATCTCGATGTCCGAGGGTCAAAAATGTTGATTTGACGAAAATGTCAGATTTTCACGAAAAAACACATTTTCGATGCGTTTACAACGACAAATCGTTATTGCATCGGAACCAAAGTCGAATTTTGGCGAAATCGTGAAATCGTCGTTTGTCGTCGTTGATTCTCGAAATCTCGATGTACAAGGGTCAAAAACGTCGATTTGACAAAAATGTCAGATTTTTAAGAAATAACACATTTCCGATGCGTTTACAACGACAAATAGTCCATAGCATCGGAACCAAAGTCGAATTTTAGCGAAATCGTGAAATCGTCGTTTGTTTTCATTGATTCTCGAAACTCGATGTCCGAGGGTCAAAAACGTTGATTTGACGAAAATGTAAGATTTTTACGAAAAAACACGTTTCCGATGCGTTTACAACGACAAATCGCCATTGCGTCGGAACCAAAGTCGAATTTTAGCGAAATCGTGAAATCGTCGTTTCTCGTCGTTGATTCTGGAAATCTCGATGTCCGAGGCTCAAAAACGTCGATTTGACAAAAATGTCAGATTTTTACGAAAAAACACATTTTCGATGCGTTTACAACGACAAATCGTCGTTGCATCGGAACCAAAGTCGAATTTTGGCGTAATCGTGATATGGTTGATTATCGTCGTTGATTCTCGAAATCTCGATGTCCGAGGGTCAAAAATGTTGATTTGACGAAAATGTCAGATTTTCACGAAAAACCACATTTTCGATGCGTTTACAACGACAAATCGTTATTGCATCGGAACCAAAGTCGAATTTTGGCGAAATCGTGAAATCGTCGTTTGTCGTCGTTGATTCTCGAAATCTCGATGTCCGAGGGTCAAAAACGTTGATTTGACGAAAATGTCAGATTTTCACGAAAAAACACATTTTCGATGCGTTTACAACGACAAATCGTCATTGCATCGGAACCAAAGTCGAATTTTAGCGAAATCGTGAAATCGTCGTTTCTCGTCGTTGATTCTCGAAATCTCGATGTCCGAGGCTCAAAAACGTCGATTTGACAAAAATGTCAGATTTTCACGAAAAAACACATTTTCGATGCGTTTACAACGACAAATCGTCATTGCATCGGAACCAAAGTCGAATTTTGGCGAAATCGAGAAATCGTCGTTTGTCGTCGTTGATTCTCGAAATTTCGATGTCCGAGGGTCAAAAACGTTGATTTGACGAAAATGTAAGATTTTTACGAAAACACACGTTTCCGATGCGTTTACAACGACAAATCGCCATAGCATCGGAACCAAAGTCGAATTTTGGCGTAATCGTGAAATGGTTGATTATCGTCGTTGATTCTCGAAATCTCGATGTCCGAGTGTCAAAAAGGTCGATTTGACGAAAATGTCAGATTTTCACGAAAAAACACATTTTCGATGCGTTTACAACAACAAATCGTCATTGCATCGGAACCAAAGTCGAATTTTGGCGAAATCGTGAAATCGTCGTTTGTCTTCGTTGATTCTCGAAACTCGATGTCCGAGGGTCAAAAACGTTGATTTGACAAAAATGTCAGTTTTTTACGAAAAAACACATTTTCGATGCGTTTATAACGACAAATCGTCATTGCATCGGAACCAAAGTCGAATTTTAGCGAAATCGTGAAATCGTCGTTTCTCGTCGTTGCTTCTCGAAATCTCGATGTCCGAGGCTCAAAAACGTCGATTTGACAAAAATGTCAGTTTTTCACGAAAAAACACATTTTCGATGCGTTTACAACGACAAATCGTCATTGCATCGGAACCAAAGTCGAATTTTAGCGAAATCGTGAAATCGTCGTTTCTCGTCGTTGATTCTGGAAATCTCGATGTCCGAGGCTCAAAAACGTCGATTTGACAAAAATGTCAGATTTTTACGAAAAAACACATTTTCGATGCGTTTACAACGACAAATCGTCATTGCATCGGAACCAAAATCGAATTTTGGCGTAATCGTGATATGGTTGATTATCGTCGTTGATTCTCGAAATCTCGATGTCCGAGGGTCAAAAATGTTGATTTGACGAAAATGTCAGATTTTCACGAAAAAACACATTTTCGATGCGTTTACAACGACAAATCGTTATTGCATCGGAACCAAAGTCGAATTTTGGCGAAATCGTGAAATCGTCGTTTGTCGTCGTTGATTCTCGAAATCTCGATGTACGAGGGTCAAAAACGTCGATTTGACGAAAATGTCAGATTTTTACGAAATAACACATTTCCGATACGTTTACAACGACAAATCGTCATTGCATCGGAATCAAAGTCGATTTTTGGCGAAATCGTGAAATCGTCGTTTGTCGTCGTTGATTCTCGAAATCTCGATGGCCGAGGGTTGAATTTTTACGAAATCGTGAAATCGTCGTTTGTCGTCGTTGATTCTCGAAATCTCGATGGCCGAGGGTTGAATTTTTACGAAATCGTGAAATCGTCATTTGTCGTCGTTAATTCTCGAAATCTCGATGTCCGAGGGTCAAAAACGCTATTTTGACAAAAATATGAGATTTTTACGAAAAAACACATTTCCGATGCGTTCACAACGACAAATCGTCATTGCATCGGAACCAAAGTCGAATTTTGGCGTAATCGTGATATGGTTGATTATCGTCGTTGATTCTCGAAATCTCGATGTCCGAGGGTCAAAAATGTTGATTTGACGAAAATGTCAGATTTTCACGAAAAAACACATTTTCGATGCGTTTACAACGACACATCGTTATTGCATCGGAACCAAAGTCGAATTTTGGCGAAATCGTGAAATCGTCGTTTGTCGTCGTTGATTCTCGAAATCTCGATGTACGAAGGTCAAAAACGTCGATTTGACGAAAATGTCAGATTTTTACGAAATAACACATTTCCGATACGTTTACAACGACAAATCGTCATTGCATCGGAATCAAAGTCGATTTTTGGCGAAATCGTGAAATCGTCGTTTGTCGTCGTTGATTCTCGAAATCTCGATGGCCGAGGGTTGAATTTTTTTTTACGAAATCGTGAAATCGTCGTTTGTCGTCGTTGATTCTCGAAATCTCGATGGCCGAGGGTTGAATTTTTACGAAATCGTGAAATCGTCATTTGTCGTCGTTAATTCTCGAAATCTCGATGTCCGAGGGTCAAAAACGCTATTTTGACAAAAATATGAGATTTTTACGAAAAAACACATTTCCGATGCGTTCACAACGACAAATCGTCATTGCATCGGAAAATAAGTCGAATTTTAGCGAAATGGTCGTTTCTCGTCGTTGATTCTCGAAATCTCGATGTCCGAGGGTCAAAAACGTCGATTTGACAAAAATGTCAGATTTTTACGAAAAAACACATTTTCGATGCGTTTACAACGAGAAATCGTCATTGCATCGGAACCAAAGTCGAATTTTAGCGAAATCGTGAAATCGTCGTTTCTCGTCGTTGATTCTGGAAATCTCGATGTCCGAGGCTCAAAAACGTCGATTTGACAAAAATGTTAGATTTTTACGAAAAAACACATTTTCGATGCGTTTACAACGAGAAATCGTCATTGCATCGGAACCAAAGTCGAATTTTGGCGTAATCGTGAAATGGTTGATTATCGTCGTTGATTCTCGAAATCTCGATGTCCGAGGGTCAAAAACGTTGATTTGACGAAAATGTCAGATTTTCACGAAAAAACACATTTTCGATGCGTTTACAACGACAAATCGTCATTGCATCGGAACCAAAGTCGAATTTTAGCGAAATCGTGAAATCGTCGATTGTCGTCGTTGATTCTCGAAATCTCGATGTCCGGGGGTCGAATTTTGGCGAAATCGTGAAATCGTCATTTGTCATCGTTAATTCTCGAAATCTCGATGTCCGAGGGTCAAAAACGCTATTTTGACAAAAATATGAGATTTTTACGAAAAAACACATTTCCGATGCGTTCACAACGACAAATCGTCATTGCATCGGAAAATAAGTCGAATTTTAGCGAAATGGTCGTTTCTCGTCGTTGATTCTCGAAATCTCGATGTACGAGGGTCAAAAACGTCGATTTGACGAAAATGTCAGATTTTTACGAAATAACACATTTTCGATGCGTTCACAACGACAAATCGTCATTGCGTCGGAACCAAAGTCGAATTTTGGCGAAATCGTGAAATCGTCGATTATCGTCGTTGATTCTCGAAATCTCGATGTCCGAGGGTCAAAAACGTCGATTTGACAAAAATGTCAGATTATTACGAAAAAACACATTTTCGATGCGTTTACAACGACAAATCGTCATTGCATCGGAACCAAAGTCGAATTTTGGCGTAATCGTGAAATGGTTGATTATCGTCGTTGATTCTCGAAATCTCGATGTCCGAGGGTCAAAAACGTCGATTTGACGAAAATGTCAGATTTTCACGAAAAAACACATTTTCGATGCGTTTACAACGACAAATCGTCATTGCATCGGAACCAAAGTCGAATTTTGGCGAAATCGTGAAATCGTCGTTTGTCGTCGTTGATTCTCGAAATCTCGATGTACGAGGGTCAAAAACGTCGATTTGACGAAAATGTCAGATTTTTACGAAATAACACATTTTCGATGCGTTCACAACGACAAATCGTCATTGCGTCGGAACCAAAGTCGAATTTTGGCGAAATCGTGAAATCGTCGTTTGTCGTCGTTGATTCTCGAAATCTCGATGTCCGAGGCTCAAAAACGTCGATTTGACAAAAATGTCAGATTTTCACGAAAAAACACATTTTCGATGCGTTTACAACGTCAAATCGTCATTGCATCGGAACCAAAGTCGAATTTTGGCGAAATCGTGAAATCGTCGTTTGTCGTCGTTGATTCTCGAAATTTCGATGTCCGAGGCTCAAAAACGTCGATTTGACAAAAATGTCAGATTTTCACGAAAAAACACATTTTCGATGCGTTTACAACGACAAATCGTCATTGCATCGGAACCAAAGTCGAATTTTGGCGAAATCGAGAAATCGTCGTTTGTCGTCGTTGATTCTCGAAATTTCGATGTCCGAGGGTCAAAAACGTTGATTTGACGAAAATGTAAGCTTTTTACGAAAAAACACATTTTCGATGCGTTTACAACGACAAATCGTCATTGCATCGGAAAATAAGTCGAATTTTAGCGAAATGGTCGATTATCGTCGTTGATTCTCGAAATCTCGATGTCCGAGGGTCAAAAACGTCGATTTGACAAAAATGTCAGATTATTACGAAAAAACACATTTTCGATGCGTTTACAACGACAAATCGTCATTGCATCGGAACCAAAGTCGAATTTTGGCGTAATCGTGAAATGGTTGATTATCGTCGTTGATTCTCGAAATCTCGATGTCCGAGGGTCAAAAACGTTGATTTGACGAAAATGTCAGATTTTCACGAAAAAACACGTTTCCGATGCGTTTACAACGACAAATCGTCGTTGCACCGGAACCAAAGTCGAATTTTGGCGAAATCGAGAAATCGTCGTTTGTCGTCGTTGATTCTCGAAATTTCGATGTCCGAGGGTCAAAAACGTTGATTTGACGAAAATGTAAGATTTTTACGAAAAAACACGTTTCCGATGCGTTTACAACGACAAATCGCCATAGCATCGGAACCAAAGTCGAATTTTAGCGAAATCGTGAAATCGTCGTTTCTCGTCGTTGATTCTCGAAATCTCGATGTCCGAGGCTCAAAAACGTCGATTTGACAAAAATGTCAGATTTTCACGAAAAAACACATTTTCGATGCGTTTACAACGTCAAATCGTCATTGCATCGGAACCAAAGTCGAATTTTGGCGAAATCGTGAAATCGTCGTTTGTCGTCGTTGATTCTCGAAATTTCGATGTCCGAGGCTCAAAAACGTCGATTTGACAAAAATGTCAGATTTTCACGAAAAAACACATTTTCGATGCGTTTACAACGACAAATCGTCATTGCATCGGAACCAAAGTCGAATTTTGGCGAAATCGAGAAATCGTCGTTTGTCGTCGTTGATTCTCGAAATTTCGATGTCCGAGGGTCAAAAACGTTGATTTGACGAAAATGTCAGATTTTCACGAAAAAACACATTTTCGATGCGTTCACAACGACAAATCGTCATTGCGTCGGAACCAAAGTCGAATTTTGGCGAAATCGTGAAATCGTCGTTTGTCGTCGTTGATTCTCGAAATTTCGATGTCCGAGGGTCAAAAACGTCGATTTGACGAAAATGTAAGATTTTTACGAAATAACACATTTTCGATGGGTTCGCAACGACAAATCGTCATTGCGTCGGAACCAAAGTCGAATTTTGGCGAAATCGTGAAATCGTCGTTTGTCGTCGTTGATTCTCGAAATTTCGATGTCCGAGGGTCAAAAACGTCGATTTGACAAAAATGTCAGATTTTTACGAAAAAACACATTTTCGATGCGTTTACCACGTCAAATCGTCATTGCATCGGAACCAAAGTCGAATTTTGGCGAAATCGTGAAATCGTCGTTTGTCGTCGTTGATTCTCGAAATTTCGATGTCCGAGGCTCAAAAACGTCGATTTGACAAAAATGTCAGATTTTCACGACAAATCGCCATTGCGTCGGAACCAAAGTCGAATTTTAGCGAAATCGTGAAATCGTCGTTTCTCGTCGTTGACTCTGGAAATCTCGATGTCCGAGGCTCAAAAACGTCGATTTGACAAAAATGTCAGATTTTTACGAAAAAACACATTTTCGATGCGTTTACAACGACAAATCGTCATTGCATCGGAACCAAAGTCGAATTTTGGCGTAATCGTGATATGGTTGATTATCGTCGTTGATTCTCGAAATCTCGATGTCCGAGGGTCAAAAATGTTGATTTGACGAAAATGTCAGATTTTCACGAAAAAACACATTTTCGATGCGTTTACAACGACAAATCGTTATTGCATCGGAACCAAAGTCGAATTTTGGCGAAATCGTGAAATCGTCGTTTGTCGTCGTTGATTCTCGAAATCTCGATGTACGAGGGTCAAAAACGTCGATTTGACGAAAATGTCAGATTTTTACGAAATAACACATTTCCGATACGTTTACAACGACAAATCGTCATTGCATCGGAATCAAAGTCGATTTTTGGCGAAATCGTGAAATCGTCGTTTGTCGTCGTTGATTCTCGAAATCTCGATGGCCGAGGGTTGAATTTTTACGAAATCGTGAAATCGTCATTTGTCGTCGTTAATTCTCGAAATCTCGATGTCCGAGGGTCAAAAACGCTATTTTGACAAAAATATGAGATTTTTACGAAAAAATGTCCGATGCGTTCACAACGACAAATCGTCATTGCGTCGGAACCAAAGTCGAATTTTGTCGAAATCGTGAAATCGTCGTTTGTCGTCGTTGATTCTCGAAATCTCGATGTACAAGGGTCAAAAACGTCGATTTGACAAAAATGTCAGATTTTTAAGAAATAACACATTTCCGATGCGTTTACAACGACAAATAGTCCATAGCATCGGAACCAAAGTCGAATTTTAGCGAAATCGTGAAATCGTCGTTTGTTTTCATTGATTCTCGAAACTCGATGTCCGAGTGTCAAAAACGTTGATTTGACAAAAATGTCAGTTTTTTACGAAAAAACACATTTCCAATGCGTTCACAACGACAAATCGTCAAAAACGCTGATTTGACAAAAATGTCCGATTTTTACGAAAAAAAAACACATTTCCGATGCGTTCACAACGACAAATCGCCATTGCGTCGGAAACTAAGTCGAATTTTGGCGAAATCGTGAAATCGTCGATTGTCGTCGTTGATTCTCGAAATCTCGATGTCCGAGGGTCAAAAACGTCGATTTGACAAAAATGTCAGATTATTACGAAAAAACACATTTTCGATGCGTTTACAACGACAAATCGTCATTGCATCGGAACCAAAGTCGAATTTTGGCGTAATCGTGAAATGGTTGATTATCGTCGTTGATTCTCGAAATCTCGATGTCCGAGGGTCAAAAACGTTGATTTGACGAAAATGTCAGATTTTCACGAAAAAACACATTTTCGATGCGTTTACAACGACAAATCGTCATTGCATCGGAACCAAAGTCGAATTTTGGCGAAATCGTGAAATCGTCGTTTGTCGTCGTTGATTCTCGAAATCTCGATGTACGAGGGTCAAAAACGTCGATTTGACGAAAATGTCAGATTTTTACGAAATAACACATTTTCGATGCGTTCACAACGACAAATCGTCATTGCGTCGGAACCAAAGTCGAATTTTGGCGAAATCGTGAAATCGTCGTTTGTCGTCGTTGATTCTCGAAATCTCGATGTCCGAGGCTCAAAAACGTCGATTTGACAAAAATGTCAGATTTTCACGAAAAAACACATTAGTAGTATTGTACAGCTATAGGGAGACAGGATTTACCCCCACCACGCGGCCACTGGCGCCAACCTCCCACCACCGCCGTCTACCCCCACCCTCTCCCCCACCACCCATGGTCCCCTCTCCACCCATAAGGCCCCTTAAGCCACGCCTCTTGGGTTATAGGGAACCAATCAGAGGACGGGTGGGAAATTCTCTGGTTCGTGATTGGTCGTCTAATTTTCCACGAGCCGTGATTGGCCGACTGGAAATTCCCCGAGCTCTTATTGGCGGACGGCTTTTCCGAGATGCCCTCTACAAATTTTCATCGTTTTTCTGTACTAACATTGTTCTAGTAAACTTGTTGTGTTTTGATTGGCCGTCTTATTTCTCCTGGCGCACTCTATGAGTTACCGACAATTTTTAATACTAATGTTTTCTGCAGTCGGTAAATTAGTTTTCGTCTTCTCCTATATCCCAAATAGCAATATAGAAAATGTAGGAAGTATAGAAAAAACTTTCGCCTAAATCGGGGATCGAACTTGAGTCTCCTGGTCGCCCAAATTGCTGGTAGTGTACGCTAATCACTTAACCACAGGTGACGTATTATACTAGCACTATTCTAGAGCTAGTAAACCTAATCGTATTCTCTCTAACCTTACGGTTAATATCCTCCATACAGTCGAAAGTCGGAGATATTTTCTTTTATTTATTTATCTAATGTCTTATTAAAAATAAATTTTTTAATTTTGTAGAAGTCGTGTAAATTTTTAAAAAAACTTCCGACATTTTCAAATCATTTTCAAAATTTGGAAAAATGAAATAAAGTCCCAAATTTGGGTATGCTCGCGTAAAAGTATTTCTAACCACACTCGTAAAGTTTCGGCGCGAGTGAACGAAAATTAAAATAACAATGGTGTAAACATTTTTTAGAAAACATACATTTTTTAAAGTTTTCTGATATTTTTGCGTTTGTCCGAAATTTTGAAAAATATTTTTTTTCGAAAACATACATTTTTTTACAAATTTTCTGACATTTTTCAATTTTTTGAAAATTTAAAAAAGAACATAAATTCTGAAATTATGGATATGTTTTTGTAAAATATTTCTCACTGCACTTGTAAAGTTCCGACGCGATTGTGTGAAAGTTAAAGTAACAATAGTGTAAACATTTTTTAAGTTTTTTGATATTTTGCATTTGTTCGAAATTTTCAAAAATGAAATTTTTTTCGAAAACATAAATTTTTTACAAATTTTCTGATATTTTTAATTTTTTGAAAATTTAAAAAAGACCATAAATCCTGAGACCATAAATTATGAATATGTTTTTGTTAAATATTTCTCACTGCCCTTGTAAAGTTTCGGAGCGATTGTGTGAAAGTTAAAGTAACAATAGTGTAAACATTTTTTAGAAAACACATTTTTTAAGTTTTCTGGTGTTTGTATTTTTTCGGAATTTTGAAAATGAATACAAGTACAAATATCCACGTATTTGCTGTGAGGATATAGAAAAGTGGTAGATACATTTGTATCGCCGGTGACACGTACGTCGTAATCACACGATACATTAAAAAAAAGATGAAGACTTCAAAATGCTACGATGTTCACCGAACGCCGCACTAGTAATTTGACGATCGGTTGGCCGGGACCGCGTTTGACTGGACTTGCCAGACCGAACATTACATGGAATTAGTCGGGCAAGTTGGTTATAACGAGCAATTGTTGATTTACATTCACCTTTGTTGGTCGAAACTTCACGTATAAAATGCGTCGGAACAATTTTTTGATAAGTTGTTTGGCTGAAACGATGCAATGGATATTCTATCGGTATCGGCGTCACAAGAAAGACATAGAGAGAGAGAGAGAGAGAGAGAGAGAGGTGATGCATACGAGATTGCCTAGCATTCATTGAAGATGTCTCAATTAAAGAATCGAAAATCCACAATCTAGAGCTCTCTGTATTCTTACGAACTTTTTCCAATTTAAATCTGAATCATTTTCTGCATGTTATTCTTCAAATATGTCGGCTACGTTCTGACTCACACAAAGAGGTGAAATACGTTACCGAGTACACGCTCTCTCGCTCCGGCGTAACCACCGATCATGTTATCTCTCTCGCACACCATAGGAATCTCCTCTTAAAGATTATAAGGCTATCCGTGCAGTACAGCCGAGAATATGACGATCTTAACAAATGGCTCCTTCGTGCTTTATACGAGAAGTTTTTGTCACCTAATGCAAATTATAAAATAAAACATTTCGTATTATTGACAATCTACTAGACTAATCCTGTGGTGCATTTCCTCAATCAAGTTCCGTCAAACCCGGCCCCGTCCACCCGCACACAGAGTTTCTGGTGGGATGTACGTCCGGTCCGGTCCGGTGTACGTCATCTCAGCATTTTGAAGTATTTAAATTTTTTCAATCAATCAATCGTGAACACGCGATTCATGGCGTTTTCGGAAGATAGACACATGGGACATTCCCAATGTGTTTTAATAGCATTTTTAAATTTTTGCCAGAAAAATTTCTCAATTTTCGTGTACGTGAATTCGGAAATTCATTTTTTAGTTTTTATTTCTTTGTCGTCCGCAAAGAAAAATGTATGTACATTTTTTAACAATACGCACATGAGGCATTGCAAAATAATTATTAAAATTTTATATTTTTACCAAAATGTTTGCCAAATATTCATTACACGAATTTGGATCGAATATTTATTCTGTCACGAGTAGAAAATTCATGAAGAATCTTTCAAACAAAAAATTACCTGGGATCATATTTTATGTTTAATAAAAAAATCCTTCTTACGAACGAATGAAGATTCGTTAAGCAGTTTCAACTGTGTAAAAATTTTTGTTTATTGCGAATACAAGATTCATGAATTTTTCAAAAAACTGCTACACTGAAAAATTTAATTTGCGAAATCAATGTGCTTTTAATGCCGTTTGAAATTTTTATTTAAACATTTTTTAATTGTCGTACACTTGAAGTTGCATTTCATTTTTATTTCTTTTTGTCGATCGCAAATACAAAATTTATAAAAAATGTTTCAAACAATAGATATATGAAAATTGCTCAATATTTATTAATAGTTTTACAAAACTGTTTGCCAAATATTCATTACGCGAATTCGGATCGAATATTTATTCTGTCACGCGTAGAAAATTCATGAAGAATCTATCAAATAAAAGTTACCTGGGTTCATATTTTATGTTTAATAGAAAAAAATCATTTTACGAAAGAATGAAAATTTATCAAGCATTTTTAACTGTGTCAATTTTTTTGTTTATCACGTTTCTAATTTTTATTTCTTTTCGCCGATCGTGAATACAAAATTTATAAAAAAAGTTTCGAACAATTGATATATGAAAGTTGCTCAATATTTTTTATTTTTACGAAAAGTTTGGCAAATGTTCACCGTACAAATTTGGGCCGAATATTTTTTTATAGTGAGTACAAAATTAACGAAAATCTTGTAATTCAAAATTACAGGGCTCTTTCTTATTCGTATTTATTTGATTATATTAAAGACAAACCAATTATCGAGCAAGCTCACCGAACATAATCCAGCAGAACAAATCCTTTACAAACATTCAATACACTTTTTCACATTACCGTAAATATTATATTCTTATTTTAGAGCAGCATTATTAGACTACTTAAAATAATATATATTAATTTTAGACTTTGAAAAACGCACCTAGCCGTAAAAATAATCAAATATCTACCGACAAATAAATTTAAAAAACTAAGTAAACTAGTAAAGCTAAGTAAACTAAAAAACTAAGTAGAGACACAAATTCCAAAGCATTGCAATTTCTATTTGCCACTTTGGCCTGTCAAACTTTTTGCTTTTCGAACGTACGGTATACTTCGACATTTTCTCGAGTTTTTTCTGTAAACAAAAACAAATGTAAAATACATGAATATTGTTTTACAAAATGGAACTCTTCTACATTATACAAATGATTGGAAAATATTTGAATTAATATAAAAATGGTACATACGATTCAATAATGTTGGCACGGGGACGCGTTCGAGCGCTTCTGATTGGCCCGCAACTTTCTCTTTTGTCCACTAGCCCCACTTCCGATGAAAAACGCTCCACGATTTCAACCAAGACTTGCGGTTCCTCCTCTGAATCCCAGCTTGGCTCGTCGTTTAAGCCCCATAAATCCGTGGTCGTTGGAATAACACGGATATTTTCATTTATATTTCCGTAATATCCCGCATTTTTTTCTTTCTTAGAGGAATCTCGCCAAGATGCGAATGTAAATGAGGTGGATGCGTCCATGCTTTGTCTACAAAAGACAGAAAGTACATATGATGTAACGCGCAAATATTCACAATCCTTAAAATAATACGCGAAAAGAAAAATACGGAACACAAAAGTCACCTCTCCATTTCTGCAGGTGAACGAAAAGCTCCTTTTGATTGTACGGTGACTCGGTTTTGACGTCTGACGAAAGGCAACGACAACGCGTCAGGTTTATATGGATTGTCCCCACCATACCTGTTTTGGGCGTATTTGTTTGACATTTTCTCTAATGCTTGATGCATCCTAAGATTTTAGTGAAAAGATCTGTGTAACTATACGTTTCTCTTACTAATATAGCTGCCCGACCCATTCTATTATCTTTATAACCGAACGACATGAAAAAAATGCTTAACCCCTCGAATAACCCAGGTAAAAGGGTGCAAAAAAAAAAAGAAAAATGTCTCTTGTTCACGGTACCGTGGTGAAGTTAAACACCGTGTCTCCTTACATACTAGTTAGAAAAAATATATTTTCACGATACCTTCAGTACTCGAAACACGGTTTTACTTTAGAAAATTATCATAAATCTTCCGGGCATTGAGACTCCGGTAAGAAACTACGGGCGCAACTTTTACAGTGAAGATGATTTGTATAAGTCTTACATACGCATAGAATAAGAGGAAAGGGTGTGAAAATAAAGTATGCTCCACAAACAGATGATTTTGGGCGTCAGCTAGTATCTATCGGAGAGTTGAGGCTTCGATTTACCTTTTGCAGGAGGATGTGAGACATCACAACACCTTTGTTGAATATTTTAACGAAACAAAATTCTGCGGAATTAACTTCAATATGACGCCTTGGACATGTAATGTTTTGGAAATCGTGAAAATAAAAAACAACACTTTTATGTATAGTCAATTTTCGGTTTAACATTCAATTTTTATTCGACCTCACTAATCTTTACAATTATGAAAATACGCAATGAGAATTCGAACATCGGTTAAAGATATGTAATATCATTGCGATGTGTATAGGTCACCGCTGATGTACAGTCGTAGCAGTAGCCTAAGTATTGAAGTGTGCACTCGTGAATAGCCCATCCGTAGAATGGCACAACTATGTTAATAGAACAAATGTATAACACATTAAAATTGTGCGATATATAGATGGTAAATGCATATTTTTTAATTTTAAAGTACAACTTACACGTTAACGGTGACAGTACGCTGTGTCCGAAGAGTTGAAAGTCCGAGTTGGGAAAACTTTCAGTAGCTGTATGCGCCGCGTCGGCCTGAGATGAAGTAGGATAACTCGTACGCAAATAGGGTTGTCCGAACGCAAATTCTGCGATATTGGTGTTGAAATTTGAATCAGTAGAATCACTTTGCCGATAGCGCTGCACTGCTATGTAACGATTCATAAGACGACTCACGCCCGGAAAGTCACTACCGCCCCTCGAGCGAATGATTCCAACCGCAATTAAGACGGCTTGGTAAGACACGTCAAACGCTCCACAATCATACACGCGGCCAATTTCTCTAAGAGACAATCGGTTCAAAACCGACCGCATCGTGCGGCGAGCCTGCTGAAGCCTCATACTCCTCAACTTCGATAGGCGACGTAACGTAAACCATCTTGCTATGGTCGCACTCCGGACGCGCATTAAGTTCACCGTTTTGGTAATAGCTTCAATCAGGTCGTTTGCAAGATAACAATCCATTTTTATTTGATTTATTTCAATTTATGATCAAAACCAGTACACACGACAATACAGGACAAGTTATACGAGCATCCGTACGATAGGACCGAGGTTGGAAATTGTCAAAATGTTTGAGTATGCGCTGCTTTATACATTTTTTCCCAGACGACCGTTACCGGCTTTGCCGAGGGGAGGGTTTTTCGAAATTGTGCATTTACCGTGTACGAAGAAACGCATGATTTGTCGAAATGTACGCTTTCCCTCTATCATTTGTTGGACGAAACCTTTTACTGACGAATTTGGTAATTCAACAGGTAAACCGTTTTCAAATTTTATACTTTGGACAGGCTTTCAGTCCTGAGAAGATCGGCAAAAAAAAAAAAAGAAAAATGGCAATAAACAAAAAAAAAAGGTGTGAAAGCAAAGTATGCTACCGTGAACAGGTGATTGTGGATGTCGGCCAGCGTTTTTCAGAACGTTGAACGGCCGTAAAGACACTTGTGTTTACAGGTAGATATTAGTCACCTCAACAGTGTCACAGGCCATATTAAGGACACAAAGAAGAAATGAGAAACAAAGTCCTGTTGGAGCAAAGCCCTCCGAGTAAATACAGATACTGGTATATACAGAAGAGATTCATAGCGTCTGCAGTATAAAAAAAAAGGAGTGAAAACACGGATGCGTCCATCGTGAGATCACCGGAGTCGGCTCCCCGTGGTTACTGTCTCGAAGTCGTTGTAAACCCGACGAAATTGCTCAGAAAATCGATGAATTTCCTTCCACGGGCGTGAAATACCCTCCAAATTTTATACTTTGGACAGGCTTTCAGCCCTGAGAAGATCGGCAAAAAAAAAACGGCAATAAACAAAAAAAGGAGTGAAAGCAAAGTATGCTACCGTGAACAGGTGATTTTGGATGTCGGCTAGCGTTTTTCAGAAGGATGAACGGCCGTAAAGACACTTGTGCTTACAGGTAGATGTTAGTCACCTCAACAGTGTCACAGGCCATATTAAGGAAACAAAGAAGAAATGAGAAACAAAGCCCTGTTGGAGCAAAGCCCTCCGGGTAAATACAGCTACTAGTATATACAGAAGAGATTCATAGCATCTGCAGTATAAAAAAAAAGGAGCGAAAACACGGATGCGTCCATCGTGAGATCACCGGAGTCGGCACCCTGTGGCCACTGCCTCGAAGTCGTTGTAAACCTGACGAAATTGCTCAGAAAATCGACGAATTTCCTTCCATTTGCGCCTCTACAAAAAATCAACGAAACGATCTCCTTTTGTTCTTTTACAACAAATCAACAAAACTGCCTCGTGCTGCTCTTCGAAAAGCCGTCGCAACTGCCTCCTTTTCCTCCTCCACACATCAAAATCGAGGAATTCAGTTCGCAATTGCCTCCTTTTCCTCCTACACACATTAAAAATCAAGGAATTCAGTTCGCAATTGTCTCCTTTTCCTCTTCCTTCAACTACCTCCGTTTCCTCTTCCACATACAAAAAATCGAGAAATTCAGGCCCCAATTTTAATTCTGAATTTCTCGATTTTTTGTATGTGGAAGAGGAAACGGAGGTAGTTGAAGGAAGAGGAAAAGGAGACAATTGCGAACTGAATTCCTTGATTTTTAATGTGTGTAGGAGGAAAAGGAGGCAATTGCGAACTGAATTCCTCGATTTTGATGTGTGGAGGAGGAAAAGGAGGCAGTTGCGACGGCTTTTCGAAGAGCAGCACGAGGCAGTTTTGTTGATTTGTTGTAAAAGAACAAAAGGAGATCGTTTCGTTGATTTTTTGTAGAGGCGCAAATGGAAGGAAATTCGTCGATTTTCTGAGCAATTTCGTCAGGTTTACAACGACTTCGAGGCAGTGGCCACAGGGTGCCGACTCCGGTGATCTCACGATGGACGCATCCGTGTTTTCGCTCCTTTTTTTTTATACTGCAGATGCTATGAATCTCTTCTGTATATACTAGTAGCTGTATTTACCCGGAGGGCTTTGCTCCAACAGGGCTTTGTTTCTCATTTCTTCTTTGTTTCCTTAATATGGCCTGTGACACTGTTGAGGTGACTAACATCTACCTGTAAGCACAAGTGTCTTTACGGCCGTTCATCCTTCTGAAAAACGCTAGCCGACATCCAAAATCACCTGTTCACGGTAGCATACTTTGCTTTCACTCCTTTTTTTGTTTATTGCCGTTTTTTTTTTGCCGATCTTCTCAGGGCTGAAAGCCTGTCCAAAGTATAAAATTTGGAGGGTATTTCACGCCCGTGGAAAGAAATTCATCGATTTTCTGAGCAATTTCGTCGGGTTTACAACGACTTCGAGACAGTAACCACGGGGAGCCGACTCCGGTGATCTCACGATGGACGCATCCGTGTTTTCACTCCTTTTTTTTTATACTGCAGACGCTATGAATCTCTTCTGTATATACCAGTATCTGTATTTACTCGGAGGGCTTTGCTCCAACAGGACTTTGTTTCTCATTTCTTCTTTGTGTCCTTAATATGGCCTGTGACACTGTTGAGGTGACTAATATCTACCTGTAAACACAAGTGTCTTTACGGCCGTTCAACGTTCTGAAAAACGCTGGCCGACATCCACAATCACCTGTTCACGGTAGCATACTTTGCTTTCACACCTTTTTTTTTTGTTTATTGCCATTTTTCTTTTTTTTTTTTTGCCGATCTTCTCAGGACTGAAAGCCTGTCCAAAGTATAAAATTTGAAAACGGTTTACCTGTTGAATTACCAAATTCGTCAGTAAAAGGTTTCGTCCAACAAATGATAGAGGGAAAGCGTACATTTCGACAAATCATGCGTTTCTTCGTACACGGTAAATGCACAATTTCGAAAAACCCTCCCCTCAGCAAAGCCGGTAACGGTCGTCTGGGAAAAAATGTATAAAGCAGCGCATACTCAAACATTTTGACAATTTCCAACCTCGGTCCTATCGTACGGATGCTCGTATAACTTGTCCTGTATTGTCGTGTGTACTGGTTTTGATCATAAATTGAAATAAATCAAATAAAAATGGATTGTTATCTTGCAAACGACCTGATTGAAGCTATTACCAAAACGGTGAACTTAATGCGCGTCCGGAGTGCGACCATAGCAAGATGGTTTACGTTACGTCGCCTATCGAAGTTGAGGAGTATGAGGCTTCAGCAGGCTCGCCGCACGATGCGGTCGGTTTTGAACCGATTGTCTCTTAGAGAAATTGGCCGCGTGTATGATTGTGGAGCGTTTGACGTGTCTTACCAAGCCGTCTTAATTGCGGTTGGAATCATTCGCTCGAGGGGCGGTAGTGACTTTCCGGGCGTGAGTCGTCTTATGAATCGTTACATAGCAGTGCAGCGCTATCGGCAAAGTGATTCTACTGATTCAAATTTCAACACCAATATCGCAGAATTTGCGTTCGGACAACCCTATTTGCGTACGAGTTATCCTACTTCATCTCAGGCCGACGCGGCGCATACAGCTACTGAAAGTTTTCCCAACTCGGACTTTCAACTCTTCGGACACAGCGTACTGTCACCGTTAACGTGTAAGTTGTACTTTAAAATTAAAAAATATGCATTTACCATCTATATATCGCACAATTTTAATGTGTTATACATTTGTTCTATTAACATAGTTGTGCCATTCTACGGATGGGCTATTCACGAGTGCACACTTCAATACTTAGGCTACTGCTACGACTGTACATCAGCGGTGACCTATACACATCGCAATGATATTACATATCTTTAACCGATGTTCGAATTCTCATTGCGTATTTTCATAATTGTAAAGATTAGTGAGGTCGAATAAAAATTGAATGTTAAACCGAAAATTGACTATACATAAAAGTGTTGTTTTTTATTTTCACGATTTCCAAAACATTACATGTCCAAGGCGTCATATTGAAGTTAATTCCGCAGAATTTTGTTTCGTTAAAATATTCAACAAAGGTGTTGTGATGTCTCACATCCTCCTGCAAAAGGTAAATCGAAGCCTCAACTCTCCGATAGATACTAGCTGACGCCCAAAATCATCTGTTTGTGGAGCATACTTTATTTTCACACCCTTTCCTCTTATTCTATGCGTATGTAAGACTTATACAAATCATCTTCACTGTAAAAGTTGCGCCCGTAGTTTCTTACCGGAGTCTCAATGCCCGGAAGATTTATGATAATTTTCTAAAGTAAAACCGTGTTTCGAGTACTGAAGGTATCGTGAAAATATATTTTTTCTAACTAGTATGTAAGGAGACACGGTGTTTAACTTCACCACGGTACCGTGAACAAGAGACATTTTTCTTTTTTTTTTTGCACCCTTTTACCTGGGTTATTCGAGGGGTTAAGCATTTTTTTCATGTCGTTCGGTTATAAAGATAATAGAATGGGTCGGGCAGCTATATTAGTAAGAGAAACGTATAGTTACACAGATCTTTTCACTAAAATCTTAGGATGCATCAAGCATTAGAGAAAATGTCAAACAAATACGCCCAAAACAGGTATGGTGGGGACAATCCATATAAACCTGACGCGTTGTCGTTGCCTTTCGTCAGACGTCAAAACCGAGTCACCGTACAATCAAAAGGAGCTTTTCGTTCACCTGCAGAAATGGAGAGGTGACTTTTGTGTTCCGTATTTTTCTTTTCGCGTATTATTTTAAGGATTGTGAATATTTGCGCGTTACATCATATGTACTTTCTGTCTTTTGTAGACAAAGCATGGACGCATCCACCTCATTTACATTCGCATCTTGGCGAGATTCCTCTAAGAAAGAAAAAAATGCGGGATATTACGGAAATATAAATGAAAATATCCGTGTTATTCCAACGACCACGGATTTATGGGGCTTAAACGACGAGCCAAGCTGGGATTCAGAGGAGGAACCGCAAGTCTTGGTTGAAATCGTGGAGCGTTTTTCATCGGAAGTGGGGCTAGTGGACAAAAGAGAAAGTTGCGGGCCAATCAGAAGCGCTCGAACGCGTCCCCGTGCCAACATTATTGAATCGTATGTACCATTTTTATATTAATTCAAATATTTTCCAATCATTTGTATAATGTAGAAGAGTTCCATTTTGTAAAACAATATTCATGTATTTTACATTTGTTTTTGTTTACAGAAAAAACTCGAGAAAATGTCGAAGTATACCGTACGTTCGAAAAGCAAAAAGTTTGACAGGCCAAAGTGGCAAATAGAAATTGCAATGCTTTGGAATTTGTGTCTCTACTTAGTTTTTTAGTTTACTTAGCTTTACTAGTTTACTTAGTTTTTTAAATTTATTTGTCGGTAGATATTTGATTATTTTTACGGCTAGGTGCGTTTTTCAAAGTCTAAAATTAATATATATTATTTTAAGTAGTCTAATAATGCTGCTCTAAAATAAGAATATAATATTTACGGTAATGTGAAAAAGTGTATTGAATGTTTGTAAAGGATTTGTTCTGCTGGATTATGTTCGGTGAGCTTGCTCGATAATTGGTTTGTCTTTAATATAATCAAATAAATACGAATAAGAAAGAGCCCTGTAATTTTGAATTACAAGATTTTCGTTAATTTTGTACTCACTATAAAAAAATATTCGGCCCAAATTTGTACGGTGAACATTTGCCAAACTTTTCGTAAAAATAAAAAATATTGAGCAACTTTCATATATCAATTGTTCGAAACTTTTTTTATAAATTTTGTATTCACGATCGGCGAAAAGAAATAAAAATTAGAAACGTGATAAACAAAAAAATTGACACAGTTAAAAATGCTTGATAAATTTTCATTCTTTCGTAAAATGATTTTTTTCTATTAAACATAAAATATGAACCCAGGTAACTTTTATTTGATAGATTCTTCATGAATTTTCTACGCGTGACAGAATAAATATTCGATCCGAATTCGCGTAATGAATATTTGGCAAACAGTTTTGTAAAACTATTAATAAATATTGAGCAATTTTCATATATCTATTGTTTGAAACATTTTTTATAAATTTTGTATTTGCGATCGACAAAAAGAAATAAAAATGAAATGCAACTTCAAGTGTACGACAATTAAAAAATGTTTAAATAAAAATTTCAAACGGCATTAAAAGCACATTGATTTCGCAAATTAAATTTTTCAGTGTAGCAGTTTTTTGAAAAATTCATGAATCTTGTATTCGCAATAAACAAAAATTTTTACACAGTTGAAACTGCTTAACGAATCTTCATTCGTTCGTAAGAAGGATTTTTTTATTAAACATAAAATATGATCCCAGGTAATTTTTTGTTTGAAAGATTCTTCATGAATTTTCTACTCGTGACAGAATAAATATTCGATCCAAATTCGTGTAATGAATATTTGGCAAACATTTTGGTAAAAATATAAAATTTTAATAATTATTTTGCAATGCCTCATGTGCGTATTGTTAAAAAATGTACATACATTTTTCTTTGCGGACGACAAAGAAATAAAAACTAAAAAATGAATTTCCGAATTCACGTACACGAAAATTGAGAAATTTTTCTGGCAAAAATTTAAAAATGCTATTAAAACACATTGGGAATGTCCCATGTGTCTATCTTCCGAAAACGCCATGAATCGCGTGTTCACGATTGATTGATTGAAAAAATTTAAATACTTCAAAATGCTGAGATGACGTACACCGGACCGGACCGGACGTACATCCCACCAGAAACTCTGTGTGCGGGTGGACGGGGCCGGGTTTGACGGAACTTGATTGAGGAAATGCACCACAGGATTAGTCTAGTAGATTGTCAATAATACGAAATGTTTTATTTTATAATTTGCATTAGGTGACAAAAACTTCTCGTATAAAGCACGAAGGAGCCATTTGTTAAGATCGTCATATTCTCGGCTGTACTGCACGGATAGCCTTATAATCTTTAAGAGGAGATTCCTATGGTGTGCGAGAGAGATAACATGATCGGTGGTTACGCCGGAGCGAGAGAGCGTGTACTCGGTAACGTATTTCACCTCTTTGTGTGAGTCAGAACGTAGCCGACATATTTGAAGAATAACATGCAGAAAATGATTCAGATTTAAATTGGAAAAAGTTCGTAAGAATACAGAGAGCTCTAGATTGTGGATTTTCGATTCTTTAATTGAGACATCTTCAATGAATGCTAGGCAATCTCGTATGCATCACCTCTCTCTCTCTCTCTCTCTCTCTCTCTATGTCTTTCTTGTGACGCCGATACCGATAGAATATCCATTGCATCGTTTCAGCCAAACAACTTATCAAAAAATTGTTCCGACGCATTTTATACGTGAAGTTTCGACCAACAAAGGTGAATGTAAATCAACAATTGCTCGTTATAACCAACTTGCCCGACTAATTCCATGTAATGTTCGGTCTGGCAAGTCCAGTCAAACGCGGTCCCGGCCAACCGATCGTCAAATTACTAGTGCGGCGTTCGGTGAACATCGTAGCATTTTGAAGTCTTCATCTTTTTTTTAATGTATCGTGTGATTACGACGTACGTGTCACCGGCGATACAAATGTATCTACCACTTTTCTATATCCTCACAGCAAATACGTGGATATTTGTACTTGTATTCATTTTCAAAATTCCGAAAAAATACAAACACCAGAAAACTTAAAAAATGTGTTTTCTAAAAAATGTTTACACTATTGTTACTTTAACTTTCACACAATCGCTCCGAAACTTTACAAGGGCAGTGAGAAATATTTAACAAAAACATATTCATAATTTATGGTCTCAGGATTTATGGTCTTTTTTAAATTTTCAAAAAATTAAAAATATCAGAAAATTTGTAAAAAATTTATGTTTTCGAAAAAAATTTCATTTTTGAAAATTTCGAACAAATGCAAAATATCAAAAAACTTAAAAAATGTTTACACTATTGTTACTTTAACTTTCACACAATCGCGTCGGAACTTTACAAGTGCAGTGAGAAATATTTTACAAAAACATATCCATAATTTCAGAATTTATGTTCTTTTTTAAATTTTCAAAAAATTGAAAAATGTCAGAAAATTTGTAAAAAAATGTATGTTTTCGAAAAAAAATATTTTTCAAAATTTCGGACAAACGCAAAAATATCAGAAAACTTTAAAAAATGTATGTTTTCTAAAAAATGTTTACACCATTGTTATTTTAATTTTCGTTCACTCGCGCCGAAACTTTACGAGTGTGGTTAGAAATACTTTTACGCGAGCATACCCAAATTTGGGACTTTATTTCATTTTTCCAAATTTTGAAAATGATTTGAAAATGTCGGAAGTTTTTTTAAAAATTTACACGACTTCTACAAAATTAAAAAATTTATTTTTAATAAGACATTAGATAAATAAATAAAAGAAAATATCTCCGACTTTCGACTGTATGGAGGATATTAACCGTAAGGTTAGAGAGAATACGATTAGGTTTACTAGCTCTAGAATAGTGCTAGTATAATACGTCACCTGTGGTTAAGTGATTAGCGTACACTATCAGCAATTTGGGCGACCAGGAGACTCAAGTTCGATCCCCGATTTAGGCGAAAGTTTTTTCTATACTTCCTACATTTTCTATATTGCTATTTGGGATATAGGAGAAGACGAAAACTAATTTACCGACTGCAGAAAACATTAGTATTAAAAATTGTCGGTAACTCATAGAGTGCGCCAGGAGAAATAAGACGGCCAATCAAAACACAACAAGTTTACTAGAACAATGTTAGTACAGAAAAACGATGAAAATTTGTAGAGGGCATCTCGGAAAAGCCGTCCGCCAATAAGAGCTCGGGGAATTTCCAGTCGGCCAATCACGGCTCGTGGAAAATTAGACGACCAATCACGAACCAGAGAATTTCCCACCCGTCCTCTGATTGGTTCCCTATAACCCAAGAGGCGTGGCTTAAGGGGCCTTATGGGTGGAGAGGGGACCATGGGTGGTGGGGGAGAGGGTGGGGGTAGACGGCGGTGGTGGGAGGTTGGCGCCAGTGGCCGCGTGGTGGGGGTAAATCCTGTCTCCCTATAGCTGTACAATACTACTCACATTTTCGATGCGTTTACAACGTCAAATCGTCATTGCATCGGAACCAAAGTCGAATTTTGGCGAAATCGTGAAATCGTCGTTTGTCGTCGTTGATTCTCGAAATTTCGATGTCCGAGGCTCAAAAACGTCGATTTGACAAAAATGTCAGATTTTCACGAAAAAACACATTTTCGATGCGTTTACAACGACAAATCGTCATTGCATCGGAACCAAAGTCGAATTTTGGCGAAATCGAGAAATCGTCGTTTGTCGTCGTTGATTCTCGAAATTTCGATGTCCGAGGGTCAAAAACGTTGATTTGACGAAAATGTAAGATTTTTACGAAAAAACACATTTTCGATGCGTTTACAACGACAAATCGTCATTGCATCGGAAAATAAGTCGAATTTTAGCGAAATGGTCGATTATCGTCGTTGATTCTCGAAATCTCGATGTCCGAGGGTCAAAAACGTCGATTTGACAAAAATGTCAGATTATTACGAAAAAACACATTTTCGATGCGTTTACAACGACAAATCGTCATTGCATCGGAACCAAAGTCGAATTTTGGCGTAATCGTGAAATGGTTGATTATCGTCGTTGATTCTCGAAATCTCGATGTCCGAGGGTCAAAAACGTTGATTTGACGAAAATGTCAGATTTTCACGAAAAAACACATTTTCGATGCGTTTACAACGACAAATCGTCATTGCATCGGAACCAAAGTCGAATTTTGGCGAAATCGTGAAATCGTCGTTTGTCGTCGTTGATTCTCGAAATCTCGATGTACGAGGGTCAAAAACGTCGATTTGACGAAAATGTCAGATTTTTACGAAATAACACATTTTCGATGCGTTCACAACGACAAATCGTCATTGCGTCGGAACCAAAGTCGAATTTTGGCGAAATCGTGAAATCGTCGTTTGTCTTCGTTGATTCTCGAAATTTCGATGTCCGAGGGTCAAAAACGTCGATTTGACAAAAATGTCAGATTTTCACGAAAAAACACATTTTCGATGCGTTTACAACGACAAATCGTCATTGCATCGGAACCAAAGTCGAATTTTGGCGAAATCGTGAAATCGTCGTTTGTCGTCGTTGATTCTCGAAATTTCGATGTCCGAGGGTCAAAAACGTTGATTTGACGAAAATGTAAGATTTTTACGAAAAAACACGTTTCCGATGCGTTTACAACGACAAATCGCCATTGCGTCGGAACCAAAGTCGAATTTTAGCGAAATCGTGAAATCGTCGTTTCTCGTCGTTGATTCTCGAAATCTCGATGTACGAGGGTCAAAAACGTCGATTTGACGAAAATGTCAGATCTTTACGAAATAACACATTTCCGATACGTTTACAACGACAAATCGTCATTGCATCGGAATCAAAGTCGATTTTTGGCGAAATCGTGAAATCGTCGTTTGTCGTCGTTGATTCTCGAAATCTCGATGGCCGAGGGTTGAATTTTTACGAAATCGTGAAATCGTCATTTGTCGTCGTTAATTCTCGAAATCTCGATGTCCGAGGGTCAAAAACGCTATTTTGACAAAAATATGAGATTTTTACGAAAAAACACATTTCCGATGCGTTCACAACGACAAATCGTCATTGCGTCGGAACCAAAGTCGAATTTTGGCGAAATCGTGAAATCGTCGTTTGTCGTCGTTGATTCTCGAAATCTCGATGCCCGGGCGTCGAATTTTGGCGAAATCGTGAAATCGTCATTTGTCGTCGTTAATTCTCGAAATCTCGATGTCCGAGGGTCAAAAACGCTGTTTTGACAAAAATATGAGATTTTTACGAAAAAACACATTTCCGATGCGTTCACAACGACAAATCGTCATTGCGTCGGAAAATAAGTCGAATTTTAGCGAAATGGTCGATTATCGTCGTTGATTCTCGAAATCTCGATGTCCGAGGGTCAAAAACGTCGATTTGACAAAAATGTCAGATTTTTACGAAAAAACACATTTTCGATGCGTTTACAACGACAAATCGTCATTGCGTCGGAACCAAAGTCGAATTTTGGCGAAATCGTGAAATCGTGGTTTGTCGTCGTTGATTCTCGAAATTTCGATGTCCGAGGGTCAAAAACGTCGATTTGACAAAAATGTCAGATTTTCACGAAAAAACACATTTTCGATGCGTTTACAACGACAAATCGTCATTGCATCGGAACCAAAGTCGAATTTTAGCGAAATCGTGAAATCGTCGTTTCTCGTCGTTGATTCTCGAAATCTCGATGTCCGAGGCTCAAAAACGTCGATTTGACGAAAATGTCAGATTTTTACGAAATAACACATTTTCGATGGGTTCGCAACGACAAATCGTCATTGCGTCGGAACCAAAGTCGAATTTTGGCGAAATCGTGAAATCGTCGTTTGTCGTCGTTGATTCTCGAAATTTCGATGTCCGAGGGTCAAAAACGTCGATTTGACAAAAATGTCAGATTTTTACGAAAAAACACATTTTCGATGCGTTTACAACGTCAAATCGTCATTGCATCGGAACCAAAGTCGAATTTTGGCGAAATCGTGAAATCGTCGTTTGTCGTCGTTGATTCTCGAAATCTCGATGTCCGAGGCTCAAAAACGTCGATTTGACAAAAATGTCAGATTTTCACGAAAAAACACATTTTCGATGCGTTTACAACGACAAATCGTCATTGCATCGGAACCAAAGTCGAATTTTGGCGTAATCGTGAAATGGTTGATTATCGTCGTTGATTCTCGCAATCTCGATGTCCGAGGGTCAAAAATGTTGATTTGACGAAAATGTCAGATTTTCACGAAAAAACACATTTTCGATGCGTTTACAACGACAAATCGTCATTGCATCGGAACCAAAGTCGAATTTTGGCGAAATCGTGAAATCGTCGTTTGTCGTCGTTGATTCTCGAAATTTCGATGTCCGAGGGTCAAAAACGTTGATTTGACGAAAATGTAAGATTTTTACGAAAAAACACGTTTCCGATGCGTTTACAACGACAAATCGCCATTGCGTCGGAACCAAAGTCGAATTTTAGCGAAATCGTGAAATCGTCGTTTCTCGTCGTTGATTCTCGAAATCTCGATGTCCGAGGCTCAAAAACGTCGATTTGACAAAAATGTCAGATTTTCACGAAAAAACACATTTTCAATGCGTTTACAACGACAAATCGTCATTGCATCGGAACCAAAGTCGAATTTTAGCGAAATCGTGAAATCGTCGTTTCTCGTCGTTGATTCTCGAAATCTCGATGTCCGAGGCTCAAAAACGTCGATTTGACAAAAATGTCAGATTTTCACGAAAAAACACATTTTCGATGCGTTTACAACGACAAATCGTCATTGCATCGGAACCAAAGTCGAATTTTGGCGTAATCGTGAAATGGTTGATTATCGTCGTTGATTCTCGAAATCTCGATGTCCGAGGGTCAAAAACGTTGATTTGACGAAAATGTCAGATTTTCACGAAAAAACACATTTTCGATGCGTTTACAACGACAAATCGTCATTGCATCGGAACCAAAGTCGAATTTTAGCGAAATCGTGAAATCGTCGTTTCTCGTCGTTGATTCTGGAAATCTCGATGTCCGAGGCTCAAAAACGTCGATTTGACAAAAATGTCAGATTTTTACGAAAAAACACATTTTCGATGCGTTTACAACGACAAATCGTCGTTGCATCGGAACCAAAGTCGAATTTTGGCGTAATCGTGATATGGTTGATTATCGTCGTTGATTCTCGAAATCTCGATGTCCGAGGGTCAAAAATGTTGATTTGACGAAAATGTCAGATTTTCACGAAAAACCACATTTTCGATGCGTTTACAACGACAAATCGTTATTGCATCGGAACCAAAGTCGAATTTTGGCGAAATCGTGAAATCGTCGTTTGTCGTCGTTGATTCTCGAAATCTCGATGTCCGAGGGTCAAAAACGTTGATTTGACGAAAATGTCAGATTTTCACGAAAAAACACATTTTCGATGCGTTTACAACGACAAATCGTCATTGCATCGGAACCAAAGTCGAATTTTAGCGAAATCGTGAAATCGTCGTTTCTCGTCGTTGATTCTCGAAATCTCGATGTCCGAGGCTCAAAAACGTCGATTTGACAAAAATGTCAGATTTTCACGAAAAAACACATTTTCGATGCGTTTACAACGACAAATCGTCATTGCATCGGAACCAAAGTCGAATTTTGGCGAAATCGAGAAATCGTCGTTTGTCGTCGTTGATTCTCGAAATTTCGATGTCCGAGGGTCAAAAACGTTGATTTGACGAAAATGTAAGATTTTTACGAAAAAACACGTTTCCGATGCGTTTACAACGACAAATCGCCATAGCATCGGAACCAAAGTCGAATTTTGGCGTAATCGTGAAATGGTTGATTATCGTCGTTGATTCTCGAAATCTCGATGTCCGAGTGTCAAAAAGGTCGATTTGACGAAAATGTCAGATTTTCACGAAAAAACACATTTTCGATGCGTTTACAACAACAAATCGTCATTGCATCGGAACCAAAGTCGAATTTTGGCGAAATCGTGAAATCGTCGTTTGTCTTCGTTGATTCTCGAAACTCGATGTCCGAGGGTCAAAAACGTTGATTTGACAAAAATGTCAGATTTTCACGAAAAAACACATTTTCGATGCGTTTACAACGACAAATCGTCATTGCATCGGAACCAAAGTCGAATTTTAGCGAAATCGTGAAATCGTCGTTTCTCGTCGTTGATTCTCGAAATCTCGATGTCCGAGGCTCAAAAACGTCGATTTGACAAAAATGTCAGATTTTCACGAAAAAACACATTTTCGATGCGTTTACAACGACAAATCGTCATTGCATCGGAACCAAAGTCGAATTTTGGCGAAATCGAGAAATCGTCGTTTGTCGTCGTTGATTCTCGAAATTTCGATGTCCGAGGGTCAAAAACGTTGATTTGACGAAAATGTAAGATTTTTACGAAAAAACACGTTTCCGATGCGGTTACAACGACAAATCGCCATAGCATCGGAACCAAAGTCGAATTTTGGCGTAATCGTGAAATGGTTGATTATCGTCGTTGATTCTCGAAATCTCGATGTCCGAGTGTCAAAAAGGTCGATTTGACGAAAATGTCAGATTTTCACGAAAAAACACATTTTCGATGCGTTTACAACGACACATCGTTATTGCATCGGAACCAAAGTCGAATTTTGGCGAAATCGTGAAATCGTCGTTTGTCGTCGTTGATTCTCGAAATCTCGATGTACGAAGGTCAAAAACGTCGATTTGACGAAAATGTCAGATTTTTACGAAATAACACATTTCCGATACGTTTACAACGACAAATCGTCATTGCATCGGAATCAAAGTCGATTTTTGGCGAAATCGTGAAATCGTCGTTTGTCGTCGTTGATTCTCGAAATCTCGATGGCCGAGGGTTGAATTTTTTTTTACGAAATCGTGAAATCGTCGTTTGTCGTCGTTGATTCTCGAAATCTCGATGGCCGAGGGTTGAATTTTTACGAAATCGTGAAATCGTCATTTGTCGTCGTTAATTCTCGAAATCTCGATGTCCGAGGGTCAAAAACGCTATTTTGACAAAAATATGAGATTTTTACGAAAAAACACATTTCCGATGCGTTCACAACGACAAATCGTCATTGCATCGGAAAATAAGTCGAATTTTAGCGAAATGGTCGTTTCTCGTCGTTGATTCTCGAAATCTCGATGTCCGAGGGTCAAAAACGTCGATTTGACAAAAATGTCAGATTTTTACGAAAAAACACATTTTCGATGCGTTTACAACGAGAAATCGTCATTGCATCGGAACCAAAGTCGAATTTTAGCGAAATCGTGAAATCGTCGTTTCTCGTCGTTGATTCTGGAAATCTCGATGTCCGAGGCTCAAAAACGTCGATTTGACAAAAATGTTAGATTTTTACGAAAAAACACATTTTCGATGCGTTTACAACGAGAAATCGTCATTGCATCGGAACCAAAGTCGAATTTTGGCGTAATCGTGAAATGGTTGATTATCGTCGTTGATTCTCGAAATCTCGATGTCCGAGGGTCAAAAACGTTGATTTGTCGAAAATGTCAGATTTTCACGATAAAACACATTTTCGATGCGTTTACAACGACAAATCGTCATTGCATCGGAACCAAAGTCGAATTTTAGCGAAATCGTGAAATCGTCGATTGTCGTCGTTGATTCTCGAAATCTCGATGTCCGGGGGTCGAATTTTGGCGAAATCGTGAAATCGTCATTTGTCGTCGTTAATTCTCGAAATCTCGATGTCCGAGGGTCAAAAACGCTATTTTGACAAAAATATGAGATTTTTACGAAAAAACACATTTCCGATGCGTTCACAACGACAAATCGTCATTGCATCGGAAAATAAGTCGAATTTTAGCGAAATGGTCGTTTCTCGTCGTTGATTCTCGAAATCTCGATGTCCGAGGGTCAAAAACGTCGATTTGACAAAAATATAAGATTTTTACGAAAAAACACATGTCCGATGCGTTCACCACGACAAATCGTCATTGCGTCGGAACCAAAGTCGAATTTTGGCGAAATCGTGAAATCGTCGTTTGTCGTCGTTGATTCTCGAAATCTCGATGTACGAGGGTCAAAAACGTCGATTTGACAAAAATGTCAGATTTTTAAGAAATAACACATTTCCGATGCGTTTACAACGACAAATAGTCCATAGCATCGGAACCAAAGTCGAATTTTAGCGAAATCGTGAAATCGTCGTTTGTTTTCATTGATTCTCGAAACTCGATGTCCGAGGGTCAAAAACGTTGATTTGACGAAAATGTAAGATTTTTACGAAAAAACACGTTTCCGATGCGTTTACAACGACAAATCGCCATTGCGTCGGAACCAAAGTCGAATTTTAGCGAAATCGTGAAATCGTCGTTTCTCGTCGTTGATTCTGGAAATCTCGATGTCCGAGGCTCAAAAACGTCGATTTGACAAAAATGTCAGATTTTTACGAAAAAACACATTTTCGATGCGTTTACAACGACAAATCGTCGTTGCATCGGAACCAAAGTCGAATTTTGGCGTAATCGTGATATGGTTGATTATCGTCGTTGATTCTCGAAATCTCGATGTCCGAGGGTCAAAAATGTTGATTTGACGAAAATGTCAGATTTTCACGAAAAACCACATTTTCGATGCGTTTACAACGACAAATCGTTATTGCATCGGAACCAAAGTCGAATTTTGGCGAAATCGTGAAATCGTCGTTTGTCGTCGTTGATTCTCGAAATCTCGATGTCCGAGGGTCAAAAATGTTGATTTGACGAAAATGTCAGATTTTCACGAAAAAACACATTTTCGATGCGTTTACAACGACAAATCGTTATTGCATCGGAACCAAAGTCGAATTTTGGCGAAATCGTGAAATCGTCGTTTGTCGTCGTTGATTCTCGAAATCTCGATGTACAAGGGTCAAAAACGTCGATTTGACAAAAATGTCAGATTTTTAAGAAATAACACATTTCCGATGCGTTTACAACGACAAATAGTCCATAGCATCGGAACCAAAGTCGAATTTTAGCGAAATCGTGAAATCGTCGTTTGTTTTCATTGATTCTCGAAACTCGATGTCCGAGTGTCAAAAACGTTGATTTGACGAAAATGTAAGATTTTTACGAAAAAACACGTTTCCGATGCGTTTACAACGACAAATCGCCATTGCGTCGGAACCAAAGTCGAATTTTAGCGAAATCGTGAAATCGTCGTTTCTCGTCGTTGATTCTGGAAATCTCGATGTCCGAGGCTCAAAAACGTCGATTTGACAAAAATGTCAGATTTTTACGAAAAAACACATTTTCGATGCGTTTACAACGACAAATCGTCGTTGCATCGGAACCAAAGTCGAATTTTGGCGTAATCGTGATATGGTTGATTATCGTCGTTGATTCTCGAAATCTCGATGTCCGAGGGTCAAAAATGTTGATTTGACGAAAATGTCAGATTTTCACGAAAAACCACATTTTCGATGCGTTTACAACGACAAATCGTTATTGCATCGGAACCAAAGTCGAATTTTGGCGAAATCGTGAAATCGTCGTTTGTCGTCGTTGATTCTCGAAATCTCGATGTCCGAGGGTCAAAAACGTTGATTTGACGAAAATGTCAGATTTTCACGAAAAAACACATTTTCGATGCGTTTACAACGACAAATCGTCATTGCATCGGAACCAAAGTCGAATTTTAGCGAAATCGTGAAATCGTCGTTTCTCGTCGGTGATTCTCGAAATCTCGATGTCCGAGGCTCAAAAACGTCGATTTGACAAAAATGTCAGATTTTCACGAAAAAACACATTTTCGATGCGTTTACAACGACAAATCGTCATTGCATCGGAACCAAAGTCGAATTTTGGCGAAATCGAGAAATCGTCGTTTGTCGTCGTTGATTCTCGAAATTTCGATGTCCGAGGGTCAAAAACGTTGATTTGACGAAAATGTAAGATTTTTACGAAAAAACACGTTTCCGATGCGTTTACAACGACAAATCGCCATAGCATCGGAACCAAAGTCGAATTTTGGCGTAATCGTGAAATGGTTGATTATCGTCGTTGATTCTCGAAATCTCGATGTCCGAGTGTCAAAAAGGTCGATTTGACGAAAATGTCAGATTTTCACGAAAAAACACATTTTCGATGCGTTTACAACAACAAATCGTCATTGCATCGGAACCAAAGTCGAATTTTGGCGAAATCGTGAAATCGTCGTTTGTCTTCGTTGATTCTCGAAACTCGATGTCCGAGGGTCAAAAACGTTGATTTGACAAAAATGTCAGTTTTTTTACGAAAAAACACATTTTCGATGCGTTTATAACGACAAATCGTCATTGCATCGGAACCAAAGTCGAATTTTAGCGAAATCGTGAAATCGTCGTTTCTCGTCGTTGCTTCTCGAAATCTCGATGTCCGAGGCTCAAAAACGTCGATTTGACAAAAATGTCAGTTTTTCACGAAAAAACACATTTTCGATGCGTTTACAACGACAAATCGTCATTGCATCGGAACCAAAGTCGAATTTTAGCGAAATCGTGAAATCGTCGTTTCTCGTCGTTGATTCTGGAAATCTCGATGTCCGAGGCTCAAAAACGTCGATTTGACAAAAATGTCAGATTTTTACGAAAAAACACATTTTCGATGCGTTTACAACGACAAATCGTCATTGCATCGGAACCAAAATCGAATTTTGGCGTAATCGTGATATGGTTGATTATCGTCGTTGATTCTCGAAATCTCGATGTCCGAGGGTCAAAAATGTTGATTTGACGAAAATGTCAGATTTTCACGAAAAAACACATTTTCGATGCGTTTACAACGACAAATCGTTATTGCATCGGAACCAAAGTCGAATTTTGGCGAAATCGTGAAATCGTCGTTTGTCGTCGTTGATTCTCGAAATCTCGATGTACGAGGGTCAAAAACGTTGATTTGACGAAAATGTCAGATTTTCACGAAAAAACACATTTTCGATGCGTTTACAACGACAAATCGTTATTGCATCGGAACCAAAGTCGAATTTTGGCGAAATCGTGAAATCGTCGTTTGTCGTCGTTGATTCTCGAAATCTCGATGTACGAGGGTCAAAAACGTCGATTTGACGAAAATGTCAGATTTTTACGAAATAACCCATTTCCGATACGTTTACAACGACAAATCGTCATTGCATCGGAATCAAAGTCGATTTTTGGCGAAATCGTGAAATCGTCGTTTGTCGTCGTTGATTCTCGAAATCTCGATGGCCGAGGGTTGAATTTTTACGAAATCGTGAAATCGTCATTTGTCGTCGTTAATTCTCGAAATCTCGATGTCCGAGGGTCAAAAACGCTATTTTGACAAAAATATGAGATTTTTACGAAAAAACACATTTCCGATGCGTTCACAACGACAAATCGTCATTGCATCGGAAAATAAGTCGAATTTTAGCGAAATGGTCGTTTCTCGTCGTTGATTCTCGAAATCTCGATGTCCGAGGGTCAAAAACGTCGATTTGACAAAAATATAAGATTTTTACGAAAAAACACATGTCCGATGCGTTCACCACGACAAATCGTCATTGCGTCGGAACCAAAGTCGAATTTTGGCGAAATCGTGAAATCGTCGTTTGTCGTCGTTGATTCTCGAAATCTCGATGTACGAGGGTCAAAAACGTCGATTTGACAAAAATGTCAGATTTTTAAGAAATAACACATTTCCGATGCGTTTACAACGACAAATAGTCCATAGCATCGGAACCAAAGTCGAATTTTAGCGAAATCGTGAAATCGTCGTTTGTTTTCATTGATTCTCGAAACTCGATGTCCGAGGGTCAAAAACGTTGATTTGACGAAAATGTAAGATTTTTACGAAAAAACACGTTTCCGATGCGTTTACAACGACAAATCGCCATTGCGTCGGAACCAAAGTCGAATTTTAGCGAAATCGTGAAATCGTCGTTTCTCGTCGTTGATTCTGGAAATCTCGATGTCCGAGGCTCAAAAACGTCGATTTGACAAAAATGTCAGATTTTTACGAAAAAACACATTTTCGATGCGTTTACAACGACAAATCGTCGTTGCATCGGAACCAAAGTCGAATTTTGGCGTAATCGTGATATGGTTGATTATCGTCGTTGATTCTCGAAATCTCGATGTCCGAGGGTCAAAAATGTTGATTTGACGAAAATGTCAGATTTTCACGAAAAACCACATTTTCGATGCGTTTACAACGACAAATCGTCATTGCATCGGAACCAAAGTCGAATTTTGGCGAAATCGTGAAATCGTCGTTTGTCGTCGTTGATTCTCGAAATCTCGATGTACGAGGGTCAAAAACGTCGATTTGACGAAAATGTCAGATTTTTACGAAATAACACATTTTCGATGCGTTCACAACGACAAATCGTCATTGCGTCGGAACCAAAGTCGAATTTTGGCGAAATCGTGAAATCGTCGTTTGTCTTCGTTGATTCTCGAAATTTCGATGTCCGAGGGTCAAAAACGTCGATTTGACAAAAATGTCAGATTTTCACGAAAAAACACATTTTCGATGCGTTTACAACGACAAATCGTCATTGCATCGGAACCAAAGTCGAATTTTGGCGAAATCGTGAAATCGTCGTTTGTCGTCGTTGATTCTCGAAATTTCGATGTCCGAGGGTCAAAAACGTTGATTTGACGAAAATGTAAGATTTTTACGAAAAAACACGTTTCCGATGCGTTTACAACGACAAATCGCCATTGCGTCGGAACCAAAGTCGAATTTTAGCGAAATCGTGAAATCGTCGTTTCTCGTCGTTGATTCTCGAAATCTCGATGTCCGAGGCTCAAAAACGTCGATTTGACAAAAATGTCAGATTATTACGAAAAAACACATTTTCGATGCGTTTACAACGACAAATCGTCATTGCATCGGAACCAAAGTCGAATTTTGGCGTAATCGTGAAATGGTTGATTATCGTCGTTGATTCTCGAAATCTCGATGTCCGAGGGTCAAAAACGTTGATTTCACGAAAATGTCAGATTTTCACGAAAAAACACATTTTCGATGCGTTTACAACGACAAATCGTCATTGCATCGGAACCAAAGTCGAATTTTGGCGAAATCGTGAAATCGTCGTTTGTCGTCGTTGATTCTCGAAATCTCGATGTCCGAGGGTCAAAAACGTTGATTTGTCGAAAATGTCAGATTTTCACGATAAAACACATTTTCGATGCGTTTACAACGACAAATCGTCATTGCATCGGAACCAAAGTCGAATTTTAGCGAAATCGTGAAATCGTCGATTGTCGTCGTTGATTCTCGAAATCTCGATGTCCGGGGGTCGAATTTTGGCGAAATCGTGAAATCGTCATTTGTCGTCGTTAATTCTCGAAATCTCGATGTCCGAGGGTCAAAAACGCTATTTTGACAAAAATATGAGATTTTTACGAAAAAACACATTTCCGATGCGTTCACAACGACAAATCGTCATTGCATCGGAAAATAAGTCGAATTTTAGCGAAATGGTCGTTTCTCGTCGTTGATTCTCGAAATCTCGATGTCCGAGGGTCAAAAACGTCGATTTGACAAAAATATAAGATTTTTACGAAAAAACACATGTCCGATGCGTTCACCACGACAAATCGTCATTGCGTCGGAACCAAAGTCGAATTTTGGCGAAATCGTGAAATCGTCGTTTGTCGTCGTTGATTCTCGAAATCTCGA
This sequence comes from Cryptus armator, assembly GCA_963971235.1. Taxonomy (NCBI): domain Eukaryota; kingdom Metazoa; phylum Arthropoda; class Insecta; order Hymenoptera; family Ichneumonidae; genus Cryptus; species Cryptus armator. Next base: position 17,806,329 of record OZ020238.1, on the reverse strand, counting down.
TGTACAAGGGTCAAAAACGTCGATTTGACAAAAATGTCAGATTTTTAAGAAATAACACATTTCCGATGCGTTTACAACGACAAATAGTCCATAGCATCGGAACCAAAGTCGAATTTTAGCGAAATCGTGAAATCGTCGTTTGTTTTCATTGATTCTCGAAACTCGATGTCCGAGGGTCAAAAACGTTGATTTGACGAAAATGTAAGATTTTTACGAAAAAACACGTTTCCGATGCGTTTACAACGACAAATCGCCATTGCGTCGGAACCAAAGTCGAATTTTAGCGAAATCGTGAAATCGTCGTTTCTCGTCGTTGATTCTGGAAATCTCGATGTCCGAGGCTCAAAAACGTCGATTTGACAAAAATGTCAGATTTTTACGAAAAAACACATTTTCGATGCGTTTACAACGACAAATCGTCGTTGCATCGGAACCAAAGTCGAATTTTGGCGTAATCGTGATATGGTTGATTATCGTCGTTGATTCTCGAAATCTCGATGTCCGAGGGTCAAAAATGTTGATTTGACGAAAATGTCAGATTTTCACGAAAAACCACATTTTCGATGCGTTTACAACGACAAATCGTTATTGCATCGGAACCAAAGTCGAATTTTGGCGAAATCGTGAAATCGTCGTTTGTCGTCGTTGATTCTCGAAATCTCGATGTCCGAGGGTCAAAAACGTTGATTTGACGAAAATGTCAGATTTTCACGAAAAAACACATTTTCGATGCGTTTACAACGACAAATCGTCATTGCATCGGAACCAAAGTCGAATTTTAGCGAAATCGTGAAATCGTCGTTTCTCGTCGTTGATTCTCGAAATCTCGATGTCCGAGGCTCAAAAACGTCGATTTGACAAAAATGTCAGATTTTCACGAAAAAACACATTTTCGATGCGTTTACAACGACAAATCGTCATTGCATCGGAACCAAAGTCGAATTTTGGCGAAATCGAGAAATCGTCGTTTGTCGTCGTTGATTCTCGAAATTTCGATGTCCGAGGGTCAAAAACGTTGATTTGACGAAAATGTAAGATTTTTACGAAAACACACGTTTCCGATGCGTTTACAACGACAAATCGCCATAGCATCGGAACCAAAGTCGAATTTTGGCGTAATCGTGAAATGGTTGATTATCGTCGTTGATTCTCGAAATCTCGATGTCCGAGTGTCAAAAAGGTCGATTTGACGAAAATGTCAGATTTTCACGAAAAAACACATTTTCGATGCGTTTACAACAACAAATCGTCATTGCATCGGAACCAAAGTCGAATTTTGGCGAAATCGTGAAATCGTCGTTTGTCTTCGTTGATTCTCGAAACTCGATGTCCGAGGGTCAAAAACGTTGATTTGACAAAAATGTCAGTTTTTTACGAAAAAACACATTTTCGATGCGTTTATAACGACAAATCGTCATTGCATCGGAACCAAAGTCGAATTTTAGCGAAATCGTGAAATCGTCGTTTCTCGTCGTTGCTTCTCGAAATCTCGATGTCCGAGGCTCAAAAACGTCGATTTGACAAAAATGTCAGTTTTTCACGAAAAAACACATTTTCGATGCGTTTACAACGACAAATCGTCATTGCATCGGAACCAAAGTCGAATTTTAGCGAAATCGTGAAATCGTCGTTTCTCGTCGTTGATTCTGGAAATCTCGATGTCCGAGGCTCAAAAACGTCGATTTGACAAAAATGTCAGATTTTTACGAAAAAACACATTTTCGATGCGTTTACAACGACAAATCGTCATTGCATCGGAATCAAAGTCGATTTTTGGCGAAATCGTGAAATCGTCGTTTGTCGTCGTTGATTCTCGAAATCTCGATGGCCGAGGGTTGAATTTTTACGAAATCGTGAAATCGTCGTTTGTCGTCGTTGATTCTCGAAATCTCGATGGCCGAGGGTTGAATTTTTACGAAATCGTGAAATCGTCATTTGTCGTCGTTAATTCTCGAAATCTCGATGTCCGAGGGTCAAAAACGCTATTTTGACAAAAATATGAGATTTTTACGAAAAAACACATTTCCGATGCGTTCACAACGACAAATCGTCATTGCATCGGAACCAAAGTCGAATTTTGGCGTAATCGTGATATGGTTGATTATCGTCGTTGATTCTCGAAATCTCGATGTCCGAGGGTCAAAAATGTTGATTTGACGAAAATGTCAGATTTTCACGAAAAAACACATTTTCGATGCGTTTACAACGACACATCGTTATTGCATCGGAACCAAAGTCGAATTTTGGCGAAATCGTGAAATCGTCGTTTGTCGTCGTTGATTCTCGAAATCTCGATGTACGAAGGTCAAAAACGTCGATTTGACGAAAATGTCAGATTTTTACGAAATAACACATTTCCGATACGTTTACAACGACAAATCGTCATTGCATCGGAATCAAAGTCGATTTTTGGCGAAATCGTGAAATCGTCGTTTGTCGTCGTTGATTCTCGAAATCTCGATGGCCGAGGGTTGAATTTTTTTTTACGAAATCGTGAAATCGTCGTTTGTCGTCGTTGATTCTCGAAATCTCGATGGCCGAGGGTTGAATTTTTACGAAATCGTGAAATCGTCATTTGTCGTCGTTAATTCTCGAAATCTCGATGTCCGAGGGTCAAAAACGCTATTTTGACAAAAATATGAGATTTTTACGAAAAAACACATTTCCGATGCGTTCACAACGACAAATCGTCATTGCATCGGAAAATAAGTCGAATTTTAGCGAAATGGTCGTTTCTCGTCGTTGATTCTCGAAATCTCGATGTCCGAGGGTCAAAAACGTCGATTTGACAAAAATGTCAGATTTTTACGAAAAAACACATTTTCGATGCGTTTACAACGAGAAATCGTCATTGCATCGGAACCAAAGTCGAATTTTAGCGAAATCGTGAAATCGTCGTTTCTCGTCGTTGATTCTGGAAATCTCGATGTCCGAGGCTCAAAAACGTCGATTTGACAAAAATGTTAGATTTTTACGAAAAAACACATTTTCGATGCGTTTACAACGAGAAATCGTCATTGCATCGGAACCAAAGTCGAATTTTGGCGTAATCGTGAAATGGTTGATTATCGTCGTTGATTCTCGAAATCTCGATGTCCGAGGGTCAAAAACGTTGATTTGACGAAAATGTCAGATTTTCACGAAAAAACACATTTTCGATGCGTTTACAACGACAAATCGTCATTGCATCGGAACCAAAGTCGAATTTTAGCGAAATCGTGAAATCGTCGATTGTCGTCGTTGATTCTCGAAATCTCGATGTCCGGGGGTCGAATTTTGGCGAAATCGTGAAATCGTCATTTGTCATCGTTAATTCTCGAAATCTCGATGTCCGAGGGTCAAAAACGCTATTTTGACAAAAATATGAGATTTTTACGAAAAAACACATTTCCGATGCGTTCACAACGACAAATCGTCATTGCATCGGAAAATAAGTCGAATTTTAGCGAAATGGTCGTTTCTCGTCGTTGATTCTCGAAATCTCGATGTACGAGGGTCAAAAACGTCGATTTGACGAAAATGTCAGATTTTTACGAAATAACACATTTTCGATGCGTTCACAACGACAAATCGTCATTGCGTCGGAACCAAAGTCGAATTTTGGCGAAATCGTGAAATCGTCGATTATCGTCGTTGATTCTCGAAATCTCGATGTCCGAGGGTCAAAAACGTCGATTTGACAAAAATGTCAGATTATTACGAAAAAACACATTTTCGATGCGTTTACAACGACAAATCGTCATTGCATCGGAACCAAAGTCGAATTTTGGCGTAATCGTGAAATGGTTGATTATCGTCGTTGATTCTCGAAATCTCGATGTCCGAGGGTCAAAAACGTCGATTTGACGAAAATGTCAGATTTTCACGAAAAAACACATTTTCGATGCGTTTACAACGACAAATCGTCATTGCATCGGAACCAAAGTCGAATTTTGGCGAAATCGTGAAATCGTCGTTTGTCGTCGTTGATTCTCGAAATCTCGATGTACGAGGGTCAAAAACGTCGATTTGACGAAAATGTCAGATTTTTACGAAATAACACATTTTCGATGCGTTCACAACGACAAATCGTCATTGCGTCGGAACCAAAGTCGAATTTTGGCGAAATCGTGAAATCGTCGTTTGTCGTCGTTGATTCTCGAAATCTCGATGTCCGAGGCTCAAAAACGTCGATTTGACAAAAATGTCAGATTTTCACGAAAAAACACATTTTCGATGCGTTTACAACGTCAAATCGTCATTGCATCGGAACCAAAGTCGAATTTTGGCGAAATCGTGAAATCGTCGTTTGTCGTCGTTGATTCTCGAAATTTCGATGTCCGAGGCTCAAAAACGTCGATTTGACAAAAATGTCAGATTTTCACGAAAAAACACATTTTCGATGCGTTTACAACGACAAATCGTCATTGCATCGGAACCAAAGTCGAATTTTGGCGAAATCGAGAAATCGTCGTTTGTCGTCGTTGATTCTCGAAATTTCGATGTCCGAGGGTCAAAAACGTTGATTTGACGAAAATGTAAGCTTTTTACGAAAAAACACATTTTCGATGCGTTTACAACGACAAATCGTCATTGCATCGGAAAATAAGTCGAATTTTAGCGAAATGGTCGATTATCGTCGTTGATTCTCGAAATCTCGATGTCCGAGGGTCAAAAACGTCGATTTGACAAAAATGTCAGATTATTACGAAAAAACACATTTTCGATGCGTTTACAACGACAAATCGTCATTGCATCGGAACCAAAGTCGAATTTTGGCGTAATCGTGAAATGGTTGATTATCGTCGTTGATTCTCGAAATCTCGATGTCCGAGGGTCAAAAACGTTGATTTGACGAAAATGTCAGATTTTCACGAAAAAACACGTTTCCGATGCGTTTACAACGACAAATCGTCGTTGCACCGGAACCAAAGTCGAATTTTGGCGAAATCGAGAAATCGTCGTTTGTCGTCGTTGATTCTCGAAATTTCGATGTCCGAGGGTCAAAAACGTTGATTTGACGAAAATGTAAGATTTTTACGAAAAAACACGTTTCCGATGCGTTTACAACGACAAATCGCCATAGCATCGGAACCAAAGTCGAATTTTAGCGAAATCGTGAAATCGTCGTTTCTCGTCGTTGATTCTCGAAATCTCGATGTCCGAGGCTCAAAAACGTCGATTTGACAAAAATGTCAGATTTTCACGAAAAAACACATTTTCGATGCGTTTACAACGTCAAATCGTCATTGCATCGGAACCAAAGTCGAATTTTGGCGAAATCGTGAAATCGTCGTTTGTCGTCGTTGATTCTCGAAATTTCGATGTCCGAGGCTCAAAAACGTCGATTTGACAAAAATGTCAGATTTTCACGAAAAAACACATTTTCGATGCGTTTACAACGACAAATCGTCATTGCATCGGAACCAAAGTCGAATTTTGGCGAAATCGAGAAATCGTCGTTTGTCGTCGTTGATTCTCGAAATTTCGATGTCCGAGGGTCAAAAACGTTGATTTGACGAAAATGTCAGATTTTCACGAAAAAACACATTTTCGATGCGTTCACAACGACAAATCGTCATTGCGTCGGAACCAAAGTCGAATTTTGGCGAAATCGTGAAATCGTCGTTTGTCGTCGTTGATTCTCGAAATTTCGATGTCCGAGGGTCAAAAACGTCGATTTGACGAAAATGTAAGATTTTTACGAAATAACACATTTTCGATGGGTTCGCAACGACAAATCGTCATTGCGTCGGAACCAAAGTCGAATTTTGGCGAAATCGTGAAATCGTCGTTTGTCGTCGTTGATTCTCGAAATTTCGATGTCCGAGGGTCAAAAACGTCGATTTGACAAAAATGTCAGATTTTTACGAAAAAACACATTTTCGATGCGTTTACCACGTCAAATCGTCATTGCATCGGAACCAAAGTCGAATTTTGGCGAAATCGTGAAATCGTCGTTTGTCGTCGTTGATTCTCGAAATTTCGATGTCCGAGGCTCAAAAACGTCGATTTGACAAAAATGTCAGATTTTCACGACAAATCGCCATTGCGTCGGAACCAAAGTCGAATTTTAGCGAAATCGTGAAATCGTCGTTTCTCGTCGTTGACTCTGGAAATCTCGATGTCCGAGGCTCAAAAACGTCGATTTGACAAAAATGTCAGATTTTTACGAAAAAACACATTTTCGATGCGTTTACAACGACAAATCGTCATTGCATCGGAACCAAAGTCGAATTTTGGCGTAATCGTGATATGGTTGATTATCGTCGTTGATTCTCGAAATCTCGATGTCCGAGGGTCAAAAATGTTGATTTGACGAAAATGTCAGATTTTCACGAAAAAACACATTTTCGATGCGTTTACAACGACAAATCGTTATTGCATCGGAACCAAAGTCGAATTTTGGCGAAATCGTGAAATCGTCGTTTGTCGTCGTTGATTCTCGAAATCTCGATGTACGAGGGTCAAAAACGTCGATTTGACGAAAATGTCAGATTTTTACGAAATAACACATTTCCGATACGTTTACAACGACAAATCGTCATTGCATCGGAATCAAAGTCGATTTTTGGCGAAATCGTGAAATCGTCGTTTGTCGTCGTTGATTCTCGAAATCTCGATGGCCGAGGGTTGAATTTTTACGAAATCGTGAAATCGTCATTTGTCGTCGTTAATTCTCGAAATCTCGATGTCCGAGGGTCAAAAACGCTATTTTGACAAAAATATGAGATTTTTACGAAAAAATGTCCGATGCGTTCACAACGACAAATCGTCATTGCGTCGGAACCAAAGTCGAATTTTGTCGAAATCGTGAAATCGTCGTTTGTCGTCGTTGATTCTCGAAATCTCGATGTACAAGGGTCAAAAACGTCGATTTGACAAAAATGTCAGATTTTTAAGAAATAACACATTTCCGATGCGTTTACAACGACAAATAGTCCATAGCATCGGAACCAAAGTCGAATTTTAGCGAAATCGTGAAATCGTCGTTTGTTTTCATTGATTCTCGAAACTCGATGTCCGAGGGTCAAAAACGTTGATTTGACAAAAATGTCAGTTTTTTACGAAAAAACACATTTCCAATGCGTTCACAACGACAAATCGTCAAAAACGCTGATTTGACAAAAATGTCCGATTTTTACGAAAAAAAAACACATTTCCGATGCGTTCACAACGACAAATCGCCATTGCGTCGGAAACTAAGTCGAATTTTGGCGAAATCGTGAAATCGTCGATTGTCGTCGTTGATTCTCGAAATCTCGATGTCCGAGGGTCAAAAACGTCGATTTGACAAAAATGTCAGATTATTACGAAAAAACACATTTTCGATGCGTTTACAACGACAAATCGTCATTGCATCGGAACCAAAGTCGAATTTTGGCGTAATCGTGAAATGGTTGATTATCGTCGTTGATTCTCGAAATCTCGATGTCCGAGGGTCAAAAACGTTGATTTGACGAAAATGTCAGATTTTCACGAAAAAACACATTTTCGATGCGTTTACAACGACAAATCGTCATTGCATCGGAACCAAAGTCGAATTTTGGCGAAATCGTGAAATCGTCGTTTGTCGTCGTTGATTCTCGAAATCTCGATGTACGAGGGTCAAAAACGTCGATTTGACGAAAATGTCAGATTTTTACGAAATAACACATTTTCGATGCGTTCACAACGACAAATCGTCATTGCGTCGGAACCAAAGTCGAATTTTGGCGAAATCGTGAAATCGTCGTTTGTCGTCGTTGATTCTCGAAATCTCGATGTCCGAGGCTCAAAAACGTCGATTTGACAAAAATGTCAGATTTTCACGAAAAAACACATTAGTAGTATTGTACAGCTATAGGGAGACAGGATTTACCCCCACCACGCGGCCACTGGCGCCAACCTCCCACCACCGCCGTCTACCCCCACCCTCTCCCCCACCACCCATGGTCCCCTCTCCACCCATAAGGCCCCTTAAGCCACGCCTCTTGGGTTATAGGGAACCAATCAGAGGACGGGTGGGAAATTCTCTGGTTCGTGATTGGTCGTCTAATTTTCCACGAGCCGTGATTGGCCGACTGGAAATTCCCCGAGCTCTTATTGGCGGACGGCTTTTCCGAGATGCCCTCTACAAATTTTCATCGTTTTTCTGTACTAACATTGTTCTAGTAAACTTGTTGTGTTTTGATTGGCCGTCTTATTTCTCCTGGCGCACTCTATGAGTTACCGACAATTTTTAATACTAATGTTTTCTGCAGTCGGTAAATTAGTTTTCGTCTTCTCCTATATCCCAAATAGCAATATAGAAAATGTAGGAAGTATAGAAAAAACTTTCGCCTAAATCGGGGATCGAACTTGAGTCTCCTGGTCGCCCAAATTGCTGATAGTGTACGCTAATCACTTAACCACAGGTGACGTATTATACTAGCACTATTCTAGAGCTAGTAAACCTAATCGTATTCTCTCTAACCTTACGGTTAATATCCTCCATACAGTCGAAAGTCGGAGATATTTTCTTTTATTTATTTATCTAATGTCTTATTAAAAATAAATTTTTTAATTTTGTAGAAGTCGTGTAAATTTTTAAAAAAACTTCCGACATTTTCAAATCATTTTCAAAATTTGGAAAAATGAAATAAAGTCCCAAATTTGGGTATGCTCGCGTAAAAGTATTTCTAACCACACTCGTAAAGTTTCGGCGCGAGTGAACGAAAATTAAAATAACAATGGTGTAAACATTTTTTAGAAAACATACATTTTTTAAAGTTTTCTGATATTTTTGCGTTTGTCCGAAATTTTGAAAAATATTTTTTTTCGAAAACATACATTTTTTTACAAATTTTCTGACATTTTTCAATTTTTTGAAAATTTAAAAAAGAACATAAATTCTGAAATTATGGATATGTTTTTGTAAAATATTTCTCACTGCACTTGTAAAGTTCCGACGCGATTGTGTGAAAGTTAAAGTAACAATAGTGTAAACATTTTTTAAGTTTTTTGATATTTTGCATTTGTTCGAAATTTTCAAAAATGAAATTTTTTTCGAAAACATAAATTTTTTACAAATTTTCTGATATTTTTAATTTTTTGAAAATTTAAAAAAGACCATAAATCCTGAGACCATAAATTATGAATATGTTTTTGTTAAATATTTCTCACTGCCCTTGTAAAGTTTCGGAGCGATTGTGTGAAAGTTAAAGTAACAATAGTGTAAACATTTTTTAGAAAACACATTTTTTAAGTTTTCTGGTGTTTGTATTTTTTCGGAATTTTGAAAATGAATACAAGTACAAATATCCACGTATTTGCTGTGAGGATATAGAAAAGTGGTAGATACATTTGTATCGCCGGTGACACGTACGTCGTAATCACACGATACATTAAAAAAAAGATGAAGACTTCAAAATGCTACGATGTTCACCGAACGCCGCACTAGTAATTTGACGATCGGTTGGCCGGGACCGCGTTTGACTGGACTTGCCAGACCGAACATTACATGGAATTAGTCGGGCAAGTTGGTTATAACGAGCAATTGTTGATTTACATTCACCTTTGTTGGTCGAAACTTCACGTATAAAATGCGTCGGAACAATTTTTTGATAAGTTGTTTGGCTGAAACGATGCAATGGATATTCTATCGGTATCGGCGTCACAAGAAAGACATAGAGAGAGAGAGAGAGAGAGAGAGAGAGGTGATGCATACGAGATTGCCTAGCATTCATTGAAGATGTCTCAATTAAAGAATCGAAAATCCACAATCTAGAGCTCTCTGTATTCTTACGAACTTTTTCCAATTTAAATCTGAATCATTTTCTGCATGTTATTCTTCAAATATGTCGGCTACGTTCTGACTCACACAAAGAGGTGAAATACGTTACCGAGTACACGCTCTCTCGCTCCGGCGTAACCACCGATCATGTTATCTCTCTCGCACACCATAGGAATCTCCTCTTAAAGATTATAAGGCTATCCGTGCAGTACAGCCGAGAATATGACGATCTTAACAAATGGCTCCTTCGTGCTTTATACGAGAAGTTTTTGTCACCTAATGCAAATTATAAAATAAAACATTTCGTATTATTGACAATCTACTAGACTAATCCTGTGGTGCATTTCCTCAATCAAGTTCCGTCAAACCCGGCCCCGTCCACCCGCACACAGAGTTTCTGGTGGGATGTACGTCCGGTCCGGTCCGGTGTACGTCATCTCAGCATTTTGAAGTATTTAAATTTTTTCAATCAATCAATCGTGAACACGCGATTCATGGCGTTTTCGGAAGATAGACACATGGGACATTCCCAATGTGTTTTAATAGCATTTTTAAATTTTTGCCAGAAAAATTTCTCAATTTTCGTGTACGTGAATTCGGAAATTCATTTTTTAGTTTTTATTTCTTTGTCGTCCGCAAAGAAAAATGTATGTACATTTTTTAACAATACGCACATGAGGCATTGCAAAATAATTATTAAAATTTTATATTTTTACCAAAATGTTTGCCAAATATTCATTACACGAATTTGGATCGAATATTTATTCTGTCACGAGTAGAAAATTCATGAAGAATCTTTCAAACAAAAAATTACCTGGGATCATATTTTATGTTTAATAAAAAAATCCTTCTTACGAACGAATGAAGATTCGTTAAGCAGTTTCAACTGTGTAAAAATTTTTGTTTATTGCGAATACAAGATTCATGAATTTTTCAAAAAACTGCTACACTGAAAAATTTAATTTGCGAAATCAATGTGCTTTTAATGCCGTTTGAAATTTTTATTTAAACATTTTTTAATTGTCGTACACTTGAAGTTGCATTTCATTTTTATTTCTTTTTGTCGATCGCAAATACAAAATTTATAAAAAATGTTTCAAACAATAGATATATGAAAATTGCTCAATATTTATTAATAGTTTTACAAAACTGTTTGCCAAATATTCATTACGCGAATTCGGATCGAATATTTATTCTGTCACGCGTAGAAAATTCATGAAGAATCTATCAAATAAAAGTTACCTGGGTTCATATTTTATGTTTAATAGAAAAAAATCATTTTACGAAAGAATGAAAATTTATCAAGCATTTTTAACTGTGTCAATTTTTTTGTTTATCACGTTTCTAATTTTTATTTCTTTTCGCCGATCGTGAATACAAAATTTATAAAAAAAGTTTCGAACAATTGATATATGAAAGTTGCTCAATATTTTTTATTTTTACGAAAAGTTTGGCAAATGTTCACCGTACAAATTTGGGCCGAATATTTTTTTATAGTGAGTACAAAATTAACGAAAATCTTGTAATTCAAAATTACAGGGCTCTTTCTTATTCGTATTTATTTGATTATATTAAAGACAAACCAATTATCGAGCAAGCTCACCGAACATAATCCAGCAGAACAAATCCTTTACAAACATTCAATACACTTTTTCACATTACCGTAAATATTATATTCTTATTTTAGAGCAGCATTATTAGACTACTTAAAATAATATATATTAATTTTAGACTTTGAAAAACGCACCTAGCCGTAAAAATAATCAAATATCTACCGACAAATAAATTTAAAAAACTAAGTAAACTAGTAAAGCTAAGTAAACTAAAAAACTAAGTAGAGACACAAATTCCAAAGCATTGCAATTTCTATTTGCCACTTTGGCCTGTCAAACTTTTTGCTTTTCGAACGTACGGTATACTTCGACATTTTCTCGAGTTTTTTCTGTAAACAAAAACAAATGTAAAATACATGAATATTGTTTTACAAAATGGAACTCTTCTACATTATACAAATGATTGGAAAATATTTGAATTAATATAAAAATGGTACATACGATTCAATAATGTTGGCACGGGGACGCGTTCGAGCGCTTCTGATTGGCCCGCAACTTTCTCTTTTGTCCACTAGCCCCACTTCCGATGAAAAACGCTCCACGATTTCAACCAAGACTTGCGGTTCCTCCTCTGAATCCCAGCTTGGCTCGTCGTTTAAGCCCCATAAATCCGTGGTCGTTGGAATAACACGGATATTTTCATTTATATTTCCGTAATATCCCGCATTTTTTTCTTTCTTAGAGGAATCTCGCCAAGATGCGAATGTAAATGAGGTGGATGCGTCCATGCTTTGTCTACAAAAGACAGAAAGTACATATGATGTAACGCGCAAATATTCACAATCCTTAAAATAATACGCGAAAAGAAAAATACGGAACACAAAAGTCACCTCTCCATTTCTGCAGGTGAACGAAAAGCTCCTTTTGATTGTACGGTGACTCGGTTTTGACGTCTGACGAAAGGCAACGACAACGCGTCAGGTTTATATGGATTGTCCCCACCATACCTGTTTTGGGCGTATTTGTTTGACATTTTCTCTAATGCTTGATGCATCCTAAGATTTTAGTGAAAAGATCTGTGTAACTATACGTTTCTCTTACTAATATAGCTGCCCGACCCATTCTATTATCTTTATAACCGAACGACATGAAAAAAATGCTTAACCCCTCGAATAACCCAGGTAAAAGGGTGCAAAAAAAAAAAGAAAAATGTCTCTTGTTCACGGTACCGTGGTGAAGTTAAACACCGTGTCTCCTTACATACTAGTTAGAAAAAATATATTTTCACGATACCTTCAGTACTCGAAACACGGTTTTACTTTAGAAAATTATCATAAATCTTCCGGGCATTGAGACTCCGGTAAGAAACTACGGGCGCAACTTTTACAGTGAAGATGATTTGTATAAGTCTTACATACGCATAGAATAAGAGGAAAGGGTGTGAAAATAAAGTATGCTCCACAAACAGATGATTTTGGGCGTCAGCTAGTATCTATCGGAGAGTTGAGGCTTCGATTTACCTTTTGCAGGAGGATGTGAGACATCACAACACCTTTGTTGAATATTTTAACGAAACAAAATTCTGCGGAATTAACTTCAATATGACGCCTTGGACATGTAATGTTTTGGAAATCGTGAAAATAAAAAACAACACTTTTATGTATAGTCAATTTTCGGTTTAACATTCAATTTTTATTCGACCTCACTAATCTTTACAATTATGAAAATACGCAATGAGAATTCGAACATCGGTTAAAGATATGTAATATCATTGCGATGTGTATAGGTCACCGCTGATGTACAGTCGTAGCAGTAGCCTAAGTATTGAAGTGTGCACTCGTGAATAGCCCATCCGTAGAATGGCACAACTATGTTAATAGAACAAATGTATAACACATTAAAATTGTGCGATATATAGATGGTAAATGCATATTTTTTAATTTTAAAGTACAACTTACACGTTAACGGTGACAGTACGCTGTGTCCGAAGAGTTGAAAGTCCGAGTTGGGAAAACTTTCAGTAGCTGTATGCGCCGCGTCGGCCTGAGATGAAGTAGGATAACTCGTACGCAAATAGGGTTGTCCGAACGCAAATTCTGCGATATTGGTGTTGAAATTTGAATCAGTAGAATCACTTTGCCGATAGCGCTGCACTGCTATGTAACGATTCATAAGACGACTCACGCCCGGAAAGTCACTACCGCCCCTCGAGCGAATGATTCCAACCGCAATTAAGACGGCTTGGTAAGACACGTCAAACGCTCCACAATCATACACGCGGCCAATTTCTCTAAGAGACAATCGGTTCAAAACCGACCGCATCGTGCGGCGAGCCTGCTGAAGCCTCATACTCCTCAACTTCGATAGGCGACGTAACGTAAACCATCTTGCTATGGTCGCACTCCGGACGCGCATTAAGTTCACCGTTTTGGTAATAGCTTCAATCAGGTCGTTTGCAAGATAACAATCCATTTTTATTTGATTTATTTCAATTTATGATCAAAACCAGTACACACGACAATACAGGACAAGTTATACGAGCATCCGTACGATAGGACCGAGGTTGGAAATTGTCAAAATGTTTGAGTATGCGCTGCTTTATACATTTTTTCCCAGACGACCGTTACCGGCTTTGCTGAGGGGAGGGTTTTTCGAAATTGTGCATTTACCGTGTACGAAGAAACGCATGATTTGTCGAAATGTACGCTTTCCCTCTATCATTTGTTGGACGAAACCTTTTACTGACGAATTTGGTAATTCAACAGGTAAACCGTTTTCAAATTTTATACTTTGGACAGGCTTTCAGTCCTGAGAAGATCGGCAAAAAAAAAAAAAGAAAAATGGCAATAAACAAAAAAAAAAGGTGTGAAAGCAAAGTATGCTACCGTGAACAGGTGATTGTGGATGTCGGCCAGCGTTTTTCAGAACGTTGAACGGCCGTAAAGACACTTGTGTTTACAGGTAGATATTAGTCACCTCAACAGTGTCACAGGCCATATTAAGGACACAAAGAAGAAATGAGAAACAAAGTCCTGTTGGAGCAAAGCCCTCCGAGTAAATACAGATACTGGTATATACAGAAGAGATTCATAGCGTCTGCAGTATAAAAAAAAAGGAGTGAAAACACGGATGCGTCCATCGTGAGATCACCGGAGTCGGCTCCCCGTGGTTACTGTCTCGAAGTCGTTGTAAACCCGACGAAATTGCTCAGAAAATCGATGAATTTCTTTCCACGGGCGTGAAATACCCTCCAAATTTTATACTTTGGACAGGCTTTCAGCCCTGAGAAGATCGGCAAAAAAAAAACGGCAATAAACAAAAAAAGGAGTGAAAGCAAAGTATGCTACCGTGAACAGGTGATTTTGGATGTCGGCTAGCGTTTTTCAGAAGGATGAACGGCCGTAAAGACACTTGTGCTTACAGGTAGATGTTAGTCACCTCAACAGTGTCACAGGCCATATTAAGGAAACAAAGAAGAAATGAGAAACAAAGCCCTGTTGGAGCAAAGCCCTCCGGGTAAATACAGCTACTAGTATATACAGAAGAGATTCATAGCATCTGCAGTATAAAAAAAAAGGAGCGAAAACACGGATGCGTCCATCGTGAGATCACCGGAGTCGGCACCCTGTGGCCACTGCCTCGAAGTCGTTGTAAACCTGACGAAATTGCTCAGAAAATCGACGAATTTCCTTCCATTTGCGCCTCTACAAAAAATCAACGAAACGATCTCCTTTTGTTCTTTTACAACAAATCAACAAAACTGCCTCGTGCTGCTCTTCGAAAAGCCGTCGCAACTGCCTCCTTTTCCTCCTCCACACATCAAAATCGAGGAATTCAGTTCGCAATTGCCTCCTTTTCCTCCTACACACATTAAAAATCAAGGAATTCAGTTCGCAATTGTCTCCTTTTCCTCTTCCTTCAACTACCTCCGTTTCCTCTTCCACATACAAAAAATCGAGAAATTCAGGCCCCAATTTTAATTCTGAATTTCTCGATTTTTTGTATGTGGAAGAGGAAACGGAGGTAGTTGAAGGAAGAGGAAAAGGAGACAATTGCGAACTGAATTCCTTGATTTTTAATGTGTGTAGGAGGAAAAGGAGGCAATTGCGAACTGAATTCCTCGATTTTGATGTGTGGAGGAGGAAAAGGAGGCAGTTGCGACGGCTTTTCGAAGAGCAGCACGAGGCAGTTTTGTTGATTTGTTGTAAAAGAACAAAAGGAGATCGTTTCGTTGATTTTTTGTAGAGGCGCAAATGGAAGGAAATTCGTCGATTTTCTGAGCAATTTCGTCAGGTTTACAACGACTTCGAGGCAGTGGCCACAGGGTGCCGACTCCGGTGATCTCACGATGGACGCATCCGTGTTTTCGCTCCTTTTTTTTTATACTGCAGATGCTATGAATCTCTTCTGTATATACTAGTAGCTGTATTTACCCGGAGGGCTTTGCTCCAACAGGGCTTTGTTTCTCATTTCTTCTTTGTTTCCTTAATATGGCCTGTGACACTGTTGAGGTGACTAACATCTACCTGTAAGCACAAGTGTCTTTACGGCCGTTCATCCTTCTGAAAAACGCTAGCCGACATCCAAAATCACCTGTTCACGGTAGCATACTTTGCTTTCACTCCTTTTTTTGTTTATTGCCGTTTTTTTTTTTGCCGATCTTCTCAGGGCTGAAAGCCTGTCCAAAGTATAAAATTTGGAGGGTATTTCACGCCCGTGGAAAGAAATTCATCGATTTTCTGAGCAATTTCGTCGGGTTTACAACGACTTCGAGACAGTAACCACGGGGAGCCGACTCCGGTGATCTCACGATGGACGCATCCGTGTTTTCACTCCTTTTTTTTTATACTGCAGACGCTATGAATCTCTTCTGTATATACCAGTATCTGTATTTACTCGGAGGGCTTTGCTCCAACAGGACTTTGTTTCTCATTTCTTCTTTGTGTCCTTAATATGGCCTGTGACACTGTTGAGGTGACTAATATCTACCTGTAAACACAAGTGTCTTTACGGCCGTTCAACGTTCTGAAAAACGCTGGCCGACATCCACAATCACCTGTTCACGGTAGCATACTTTGCTTTCACACCTTTTTTTTTTGTTTATTGCCATTTTTCTTTTTTTTTTTTTGCCGATCTTCTCAGGACTGAAAGCCTGTCCAAAGTATAAAATTTGAAAACGGTTTACCTGTTGAATTACCAAATTCGTCAGTAAAAGGTTTCGTCCAACAAATGATAGAGGGAAAGCGTACATTTCGACAAATCATGCGTTTCTTCGTACACGGTAAATGCACAATTTCGAAAAACCCTCCCCTCGGCAAAGCCGGTAACGGTCGTCTGGGAAAAAATGTATAAAGCAGCGCATACTCAAACATTTTGACAATTTCCAACCTCGGTCCTATCGTACGGATGCTCGTATAACTTGTCCTGTATTGTCGTGTGTACTGGTTTTGATCATAAATTGAAATAAATCAAATAAAAATGGATTGTTATCTTGCAAACGACCTGATTGAAGCTATTACCAAAACGGTGAACTTAATGCGCGTCCGGAGTGCGACCATAGCAAGATGGTTTACGTTACGTCGCCTATCGAAGTTGAGGAGTATGAGGCTTCAGCAGGCTCGCCGCACGATGCGGTCGGTTTTGAACCGATTGTCTCTTAGAGAAATTGGCCGCGTGTATGATTGTGGAGCGTTTGACGTGTCTTACCAAGCCGTCTTAATTGCGGTTGGAATCATTCGCTCGAGGGGCGGTAGTGACTTTCCGGGCGTGAGTCGTCTTATGAATCGTTACATAGCAGTGCAGCGCTATCGGCAAAGTGATTCTACTGATTCAAATTTCAACACCAATATCGCAGAATTTGCGTTCGGACAACCCTATTTGCGTACGAGTTATCCTACTTCATCTCAGGCCGACGCGGCGCATACAGCTACTGAAAGTTTTCCCAACTCGGACTTTCAACTCTTCGGACACAGCGTACTGTCACCGTTAACGTGTAAGTTGTACTTTAAAATTAAAAAATATGCATTTACCATCTATATATCGCACAATTTTAATGTGTTATACATTTGTTCTATTAACATAGTTGTGCCATTCTACGGATGGGCTATTCACGAGTGCACACTTCAATACTTAGGCTACTGCTACGACTGTACATCAGCGGTGACCTATACACATCGCAATGATATTACATATCTTTAACCGATGTTCGAATTCTCATTGCGTATTTTCATAATTGTAAAGATTAGTGAGGTCGAATAAAAATTGAATGTTAAACCGAAAATTGACTATACATAAAAGTGTTGTTTTTTATTTTCACGATTTCCAAAACATTACATGTCCAAGGCGTCATATTGAAGTTAATTCCGCAGAATTTTGTTTCGTTAAAATATTCAACAAAGGTGTTGTGATGTCTCACATCCTCCTGCAAAAGGTAAATCGAAGCCTCAACTCTCCGATAGATACTAGCTGACGCCCAAAATCATCTGTTTGTGGAGCATACTTTATTTTCACACCCTTTCCTCTTATTCTATGCGTATGTAAGACTTATACAAATCATCTTCACTGTAAAAGTTGCGCCCGTAGTTTCTTACCGGAGTCTCAATGCCCGGAAGATTTATGATAATTTTCTAAAGTAAAACCGTGTTTCGAGTACTGAAGGTATCGTGAAAATATATTTTTTCTAACTAGTATGTAAGGAGACACGGTGTTTAACTTCACCACGGTACCGTGAACAAGAGACATTTTTCTTTTTTTTTTTGCACCCTTTTACCTGGGTTATTCGAGGGGTTAAGCATTTTTTTCATGTCGTTCGGTTATAAAGATAATAGAATGGGTCGGGCAGCTATATTAGTAAGAGAAACGTATAGTTACACAGATCTTTTCACTAAAATCTTAGGATGCATCAAGCATTAGAGAAAATGTCAAACAAATACGCCCAAAACAGGTATGGTGGGGACAATCCATATAAACCTGACGCGTTGTCGTTGCCTTTCGTCAGACGTCAAAACCGAGTCACCGTACAATCAAAAGGAGCTTTTCGTTCACCTGCAGAAATGGAGAGGTGACTTTTGTGTTCCGTATTTTTCTTTTCGCGTATTATTTTAAGGATTGTGAATATTTGCGCGTTACATCATATGTACTTTCTGTCTTTTGTAGACAAAGCATGGACGCATCCACCTCATTTACATTCGCATCTTGGCGAGATTCCTCTAAGAAAGAAAAAAATGCGGGATATTACGGAAATATAAATGAAAATATCCGTGTTATTCCAACGACCACGGATTTATGGGGCTTAAACGACGAGCCAAGCTGGGATTCAGAGGAGGAACCGCAAGTCTTGGTTGAAATCGTGGAGCGTTTTTCATCGGAAGTGGGGCTAGTGGACAAAAGAGAAAGTTGCGGGCCAATCAGAAGCGCTCGAACGCGTCCCCGTGCCAACATTATTGAATCGTATGTACCATTTTTATATTAATTCAAATATTTTCCAATCATTTGTATAATGTAGAAGAGTTCCATTTTGTAAAACAATATTCATGTATTTTACATTTGTTTTTGTTTACAGAAAAAACTCGAGAAAATGTCGAAGTATACCGTACGTTCGAAAAGCAAAAAGTTTGACAGGCCAAAGTGGCAAATAGAAATTGCAATGCTTTGGAATTTGTGTCTCTACTTAGTTTTTTAGTTTACTTAGCTTTACTAGTTTACTTAGTTTTTTAAATTTATTTGTCGGTAGATATTTGATTATTTTTACGGCTAGGTGCGTTTTTCAAAGTCTAAAATTAATATATATTATTTTAAGTAGTCTAATAATGCTGCTCTAAAATAAGAATATAATATTTACGGTAATGTGAAAAAGTGTATTGAATGTTTGTAAAGGATTTGTTCTGCTGGATTATGTTCGGTGAGCTTGCTCGATAATTGGTTTGTCTTTAATATAATCAAATAAATACGAATAAGAAAGAGCCCTGTAATTTTGAATTACAAGATTTTCGTTAATTTTGTACTCACTATAAAAAAATATTCGGCCCAAATTTGTACGGTGAACATTTGCCAAACTTTTCGTAAAAATAAAAAATATTGAGCAACTTTCATATATCAATTGTTCGAAACTTTTTTTATAAATTTTGTATTCACGATCGGCGAAAAGAAATAAAAATTAGAAACGTGATAAACAAAAAAATTGACACAGTTAAAAATGCTTGATAAATTTTCATTCTTTCGTAAAATGATTTTTTTCTATTAAACATAAAATATGAACCCAGGTAACTTTTATTTGATAGATTCTTCATGAATTTTCTACGCGTGACAGAATAAATATTCGATCCGAATTCGCGTAATGAATATTTGGCAAACAGTTTTGTAAAACTATTAATAAATATTGAGCAATTTTCATATATCTATTGTTTGAAACATTTTTTATAAATTTTGTATTTGCGATCGACAAAAAGAAATAAAAATGAAATGCAACTTCAAGTGTACGACAATTAAAAAATGTTTAAATAAAAATTTCAAACGGCATTAAAAGCACATTGATTTCGCAAATTAAATTTTTCAGTGTAGCAGTTTTTTGAAAAATTCATGAATCTTGTATTCGCAATAAACAAAAATTTTTACACAGTTGAAACTGCTTAACGAATCTTCATTCGTTCGTAAGAAGGATTTTTTTATTAAACATAAAATATGATCCCAGGTAATTTTTTGTTTGAAAGATTCTTCATGAATTTTCTACTCGTGACAGAATAAATATTCGATCCAAATTCGTGTAATGAATATTTGGCAAACATTTTGGTAAAAATATAAAATTTTAATAATTATTTTGCAATGCCTCATGTGCGTATTGTTAAAAAATGTACATACATTTTTCTTTGCGGACGACAAAGAAATAAAAACTAAAAAATGAATTTCCGAATTCACGTACACGAAAATTGAGAAATTTTTCTGGCAAAAATTTAAAAATGCTATTAAAACACATTGGGAATGTCCCATGTGTCTATCTTCCGAAAACGCCATGAATCGCGTGTTCACGATTGATTGATTGAAAAAATTTAAATACTTCAAAATGCTGAGATGACGTACACCGGACCGGACCGGACGTACATCCCACCAGAAACTCTGTGTGCGGGTGGACGGGGCCGGGTTTGACGGAACTTGATTGAGGAAATGCACCACAGGATTAGTCTAGTAGATTGTCAATAATACGAAATGTTTTATTTTATAATTTGCATTAGGTGACAAAAACTTCTCGTATAAAGCACGAAGGAGCCATTTGTTAAGATCGTCATATTCTCGGCTGTACTGCACGGATAGCCTTATAATCTTTAAGAGGAGATTCCTATGGTGTGCGAGAGAGATAACATGATCGGTGGTTACGCCGGAGCGAGAGAGCGTGTACTCGGTAACGTATTTCACCTCTTTGTGTGAGTCAGAACGTAGCCGACATATTTGAAGAATAACATGCAGAAAATGATTCAGATTTAAATTGGAAAAAGTTCGTAAGAATACAGAGAGCTCTAGATTGTGGATTTTCGATTCTTTAATTGAGACATCTTCAATGAATGCTAGGCAATCTCGTATGCATCACCTCTCTCTCTCTCTCTCTCTCTCTCTCTATGTCTTTCTTGTGACGCCGATACCGATAGAATATCCATTGCATCGTTTCAGCCAAACAACTTATCAAAAAATTGTTCCGACGCATTTTATACGTGAAGTTTCGACCAACAAAGGTGAATGTAAATCAACAATTGCTCGTTATAACCAACTTGCCCGACTAATTCCATGTAATGTTCGGTCTGGCAAGTCCAGTCAAACGCGGTCCCGGCCAACCGATCGTCAAATTACTAGTGCGGCGTTCGGTGAACATCGTAGCATTTTGAAGTCTTCATCTTTTTTTTAATGTATCGTGTGATTACGACGTACGTGTCACCGGCGATACAAATGTATCTACCACTTTTCTATATCCTCACAGCAAATACGTGGATATTTGTACTTGTATTCATTTTCAAAATTCCGAAAAAATACAAACACCAGAAAACTTAAAAAATGTGTTTTCTAAAAAATGTTTACACTATTGTTACTTTAACTTTCACACAATCGCTCCGAAACTTTACAAGGGCAGTGAGAAATATTTAACAAAAACATATTCATAATTTATGGTCTCAGGATTTATGGTCTTTTTTAAATTTTCAAAAAATTAAAAATATCAGAAAATTTGTAAAAAATTTATGTTTTCGAAAAAAATTTCATTTTTGAAAATTTCGAACAAATGCAAAATATCAAAAAACTTAAAAAATGTTTACACTATTGTTACTTTAACTTTCACACAATCGCGTCGGAACTTTACAAGTGCAGTGAGAAATATTTTACAAAAACATATCCATAATTTCAGAATTTATGTTCTTTTTTAAATTTTCAAAAAATTGAAAAATGTCAGAAAATTTGTAAAAAAATGTATGTTTTCGAAAAAAAATATTTTTCAAAATTTCGGACAAACGCAAAAATATCAGAAAACTTTAAAAAATGTATGTTTTCTAAAAAATGTTTACACCATTGTTATTTTAATTTTCGTTCACTCGCGCCGAAACTTTACGAGTGTGGTTAGAAATACTTTTACGCGAGCATACCCAAATTTGGGACTTTATTTCATTTTTCCAAATTTTGAAAATGATTTGAAAATGTCGGAAGTTTTTTTAAAAATTTACACGACTTCTACAAAATTAAAAAATTTATTTTTAATAAGACATTAGATAAATAAATAAAAGAAAATATCTCCGACTTTCGACTGTATGGAGGATATTAACCGTAAGGTTAGAGAGAATACGATTAGGTTTACTAGCTCTAGAATAGTGCTAGTATAATACGTCACCTGTGGTTAAGTGATTAGCGTACACTATCAGCAATTTGGGCGACCAGGAGACTCAAGTTCGATCCCCGATTTAGGCGAAAGTTTTTTCTATACTTCCTACATTTTCTATATTGCTATTTGGGATATAGGAGAAGACGAAAACTAATTTACCGACTGCAGAAAACATTAGTATTAAAAATTGTCGGTAACTCATAGAGTGCGCCAGGAGAAATAAGACGGCCAATCAAAACACAACAAGTTTACTAGAACAATGTTAGTACAGAAAAACGATGAAAATTTGTAGAGGGCATCTCGGAAAAGCCGTCCGCCAATAAGAGCTCGGGGAATTTCCAGTCGGCCAATCACGGCTCGTGGAAAATTAGACGACCAATCACGAACCAGAGAATTTCCCACCCGTCCTCTGATTGGTTCCCTATAACCCAAGAGGCGTGGCTTAAGGGGCCTTATGGGTGGAGAGGGGACCATGGGTGGTGGGGGAGAGGGTGGGGGTAGACGGCGGTGGTGGGAGGTTGGCGCCAGTGGCCGCGTGGTGGGGGTAAATCCTGTCTCCCTATAGCTGTACAATACTACTCACATTTTCGATGCGTTTACAACGTCAAATCGTCATTGCATCGGAACCAAAGTCGAATTTTGGCGAAATCGTGAAATCGTCGTTTGTCGTCGTTGATTCTCGAAATTTCGATGTCCGAGGCTCAAAAACGTCGATTTGACAAAAATGTCAGATTTTCACGAAAAAACACATTTTCGATGCGTTTACAACGACAAATCGTCATTGCATCGGAACCAAAGTCGAATTTTGGCGAAATCGAGAAATCGTCGTTTGTCGTCGTTGATTCTCGAAATTTCGATGTCCGAGGGTCAAAAACGTTGATTTGACGAAAATGTAAGATTTTTACGAAAAAACACATTTTCGATGCGTTTACAACGACAAATCGTCATTGCATCGGAAAATAAGTCGAATTTTAGCGAAATGGTCGATTATCGTCGTTGATTCTCGAAATCTCGATGTCCGAGGGTCAAAAACGTCGATTTGACAAAAATGTCAGATTATTACGAAAAAACACATTTTCGATGCGTTTACAACGACAAATCGTCATTGCATCGGAACCAAAGTCGAATTTTGGCGTAATCGTGAAATGGTTGATTATCGTCGTTGATTCTCGAAATCTCGATGTCCGAGGGTCAAAAACGTTGATTTGACGAAAATGTCAGATTTTCACGAAAAAACACATTTTCGATGCGTTTACAACGACAAATCGTCATTGCATCGGAACCAAAGTCGAATTTTGGCGAAATCGTGAAATCGTCGTTTGTCGTCGTTGATTCTCGAAATCTCGATGTACGAGGGTCAAAAACGTCGATTTGACGAAAATGTCAGATTTTTACGAAATAACACATTTTCGATGCGTTCACAACGACAAATCGTCATTGCGTCGGAACCAAAGTCGAATTTTGGCGAAATCGTGAAATCGTCGTTTGTCTTCGTTGATTCTCGAAATTTCGATGTCCGAGGGTCAAAAACGTCGATTTGACAAAAATGTCAGATTTTCACGAAAAAACACATTTTCGATGCGTTTACAACGACAAATCGTCATTGCATCGGAACCAAAGTCGAATTTTGGCGAAATCGTGAAATCGTCGTTTGTCGTCGTTGATTCTCGAAATTTCGATGTCCGAGGGTCAAAAACGTTGATTTGACGAAAATGTAAGATTTTTACGAAAAAACACGTTTCCGATGCGTTTACAACGACAAATCGCCATTGCGTCGGAACCAAAGTCGAATTTTAGCGAAATCGTGAAATCGTCGTTTCTCGTCGTTGATTCTCGAAATCTCGATGTCCGAGGCTCAAAAACGTCGATTTGACAAAAATGTCAGATTTTCACGAAAAAACACAATTTCGATGCGTTTACAACGACAAATCGTCATTGCATCGGAACCAAAGTCGAATTTTGGCGTAATCGTGAAATGGTTGATTATCGTCGTTGATTCTCGAAATCTCGATGTCCGAGGCTCAAAAACGTCGATTTGACAAAAATGTCAGATTTTCACGAAAAAACACATTTTCGATGCGTTTACAACGACAAATCGTCATTGCATCGGAACCAAAGTCGAATTTTGGCGAAATCGTGAAATCGTCGTTTGTCGTCGTTGATTCTCGAAATCTCGATGTACGAGGGTCAAAAACGTCGATTTGACGAAAATGTCAGATTTTTACGAAATAACACATTTTCGATGCGTTCACAACGACAAATCGTCATTGCGTCGGAACCAAAGTCGAATTTTGGCGAAATCGTGAAATCGTCGTTTGTCGTCGTTGATTCTCGAAATTTCGATGTCCGAGGGTCAAAAACGTTGATTTGACGAAAATGTAAGATTTTTACGAAAAAACACGTTTCCGATGCGTTTACAACGACAAATCGCCATTGCGTCGGAACCAAAGTCGAATTTTAGCGAAATCGTGAAATCGTCGTTTCTCGTCGTTGATTCTCGAAATCTCGATGTCCGAGGCTCAAAAACGTCGATTTGACAAAAATGTCAGATTTTCACGAAAAAACACATTTTCGATGCGTTTACAACGACAAATCGTCATTGCATCGGAACCAAAGTCGAATTTTGGCGTAATCGTGAAATGGTTGATTATCGTCGTTGATTCTCGAAATCTCGATGTCCGAGGGTCAAAAATGTTGATTTGACGAAAATGTCAGATTTTCACGAAAAAACACATTTTCGATGCGTTTACAACGACAAATCGTCATTGCATCGGAACCAAAGTCGAATTTTGGCGTAATCGTGAAATGGTTGATTATCGTCGTTGATTCTCGAAATCTCGATGTCCGAGGGTCAAAAATGTTGATTTGACGAAAATGTCAGATTTTCACGAAAAAACACATTTTCGATGCGTTTACAACGACAAATCGTCATTGCATCGGAACCAAAGTCGAATTTTGGCGAAATCGTGAAATCGTCGTTTGTCGTCGTTGATTCTCGAAATCTCGATGTCCGAGGGTCAAAAACGTCGATTTGACAAAAATGTCAGATTATTACGAAAAAACACATTTTCGATGCGTTTACAACGACAAATCGTCATTGCATCGGAACCAAAGTCGAATTTTGGCGTAATCGTGAAATGGTTGATTATCGTCGTTGATTCTCGAAATCTCGATGTCCGAGGGTCAAAAACGTTGATTTGACGAAAATGTCAGATTTTCACGAAAAAACACATTTTCGATGCGTTTACAACGACAAATCGTCATTGCATCGGAACCAAAGTCGAATTTTGGCGAAATCGTGAAATCGTCGTTTGTCGTCGTTGATTCTCGAAATCTCGATGTCCGAGGGTCAAAAACGTTGATTTGTCGAAAATGTCAGATTTTCACGATAAAACACATTTTCGATGCGTTTACAACGACAAATCGTCATTGCATCGGAACCAAAGTCGAATTTTACCGAAATCGTGAAATCGTCGATTGTCGTCGTTGATTCTCGAAATCTCGATGTCCGGGGGTCGAATTTTGGCGAAATCGTGAAATCGTCATTTGTCGTCGTTAATTCTCGAAATCTCGATGTCCGAGGGTCAAAAACGCTATTTTGACAAAAATATGAGATTTTTACGAAAAAACACATTTCCGATGCGTTCACAACGACAAATCGTCATTGCATCGGAAAATAAGTCGAATTTTAGCGAAATGGTCGTTTCTCGTCGTTGATTCTCGAAATCTCGATGTCCGAGGGTCAAAAACGTCGATTTGACAAAAATATAAGATTTTTACGAAAAAACACATGTCCGATGCGTTCACCACGACAAATCGTCATTGCGTCGGAACCAAAGTCGAATTTTGGCGAAATCGTGAAATCGTCGTTTGTCGTCGTTGATTCTCGAAATCTCGATGTACGAGGGTCAAAAACGTCGATTTGACAAAAATGTCAGATTTTTAAGAAATAACACATTTCCGATGCGTTTACAACGACAAATAGTCCATAGCATCGGAACCAAAGTCGAATTTTAGCGAAATCGTGAAATCGTCGTTTGTTTTCATTGATTCTCGAAACTCGATGTCCGAGGGTCAAAAACGTTGATTTGACGAAAATGTAAGATTTTTACGAAAAAACACGTTTTCGATGCGTTTACAACGACAAATCGTCATTGCATCGGAAAATAAGTCGAATTTTAGCGAAATGGTCGATTATCGTCGTTGATTCTCGAAATCTCGATGTACGAGGGTCAAAAACGTCGATTTGACGAAAATGTCAGATTTTTACGAAATAACACATTTTCGATGCGTTCACAACGACAAATCGTCATTGCGTCGGAACCAAAGTCGAATTTTGGCGAAATCGTGAAATCGTCGTTTGTCGTCGTTGATTCTCGAAATCTCGATGTACGAGGGTCAAAAACGTCGATTTGACGAAAATGTCAGATTTTTACGAAATAACACATTTTCGATGCGTTCACAACGACAAATCGTCATTGCGTCGGAACCAAAGTCGAATTTTGGCGAAATCGTGAAATCGTCGTTTGTCTTCGTTGATTCTCGAAATTTCGATGTCCGAGGGTCAAAAACGTCGATTTGACAAAAATGTCAGATTTTCACGAAAAAACACATTTTCGATGCGTTTACAACGACAAATCGTCATTGCATCGGAACCAAAGTCGAATTTTGGCGAAATCGTGAAATCGTCGTTTGTCGTCGTTGATTCTCGAAATTTCGATGTCCGAGGGTCAAAAACGTTGATTTGACGAAAATGTAAGATTTTTACGAAAAAACACGTTTCCGATGCGTTTACAACGACAAATCGCCATTGCGTCGGAACCAAAGTCGAATTTTAGCGAAATCGTGAAATCGTCGTTTCTCGTCGTTGATTCTCGAAATCTCGATGTCCGAGGCTCAAAAACGTCGATTTGACAAAAATGTCAGATTTTCACGAAAAAACACATTTTCGATGCGTTTACAACGACAAATCGTCATTGCATCGGAACCAAAGTCGAATTTTGGCGTAATCGTGAAATGGTTGATTATCGTCGTTGATTCTCGAAATCTCGATGTCCGAGGGTCAAAAATGTTGATTTGACGAAAATGTCAGATTTTCACGAAAAAACACATTTTCGATGCGTTTACAACGACAAATCGTCATTGCATCGGAACCAAAGTCGAATTTTGGCGAAATCGTGAAATCGTCGTTTGTCGTCGTTGATTCTCGAAATCTCGATGTCCGAGGGTCAAAAACGTCGATTTGACAAAAATGTCAGATTATTACGAAAAAACACATTTTCGATGCGTTTACAACGACAAATCGTCATTGCATCGGAACCAAAGTCGAATTTTGGCGTAATCGTGAAATGGTTGATTATCGTCGTTGATTCTCGAAATCTCGATGTCCGAGGGTCAAAAACGTTGATTTGACGAAAATGTCAGATTTTCACGAAAAAACACATTTTCGATGCGTTTACAACGACAAATCGTCATTGCATCGGAACCAAAGTCGAATTTTGGCGAAATCGTGAAATCGTCGTTTGTCGTCGTTGATTCTCGAAATCTCGATGTCCGAGGGTCAAAAACGTTGATTTGTCGAAAATGTCAGATTTTCACGATAAAACACATTTTCGATGCGTTTACAACGACAAATCGTCATTGCATCGGAACCAAAGTCGAATTTTAGCGAAATCGTGAAATCGTCGATTGTCGTCGTTGATTCTCGAAATCTCGATGTCCGGGGGTCGAATTTTGGCGAAATCGTGAAATCGTCATTTGTCGTCGTTAATTCTCGAAATCTCGATGTCCGAGGGTCAAAAACGCTATTTTGACAAAAATATGAGATTTTTACGAAAAAACACATTTCCGATGCGTTCACAACGACAAATCGTCATTGCATCGGAACCAAAGTCGAATTTTGGCGTAATCGTGATATGGTTGATTATCGTCGTTGATTCTCGAAATCTCGATGTCCGAGGGTCAAAAATGTTGATTTGACGAAAATGTCAGATTTTCACGAAAAAACACATTTTCGATGCGTTTACAACGACACATCGTTATTGCATCGGAACCAAAGTCGAATTTTGGCGAAATCGTGAAATCGTCGTTTGTCGTCGTTGATTCTCGAAATCTCGATGTACGAAGGTCAAAAACGTCGATTTGACGAAAATGTCAGATTTTTACGAAATAACACATTTCCGATACGTTTACAACGACAAATCGTCATTGCATCGGAATCAAAGTCGATTTTTGGCGAAATCGTGAAATCGTCGTTTGTCGTCGTTGATTCTCGAAATCTCGATGGCCGAGGGTTGAATTTTTTTTTACGAAATCGTGAAATCGTCGTTTGTCGTCGTTGATTCTCGAAATCTCGATGGCCGAGGGTTGAATTTTTACGAAATCGTGAAATCGTCATTTGTCGTCGTTAATTCTCGAAATCTCGATGTCCGAGGGTCAAAAACGCTATTTTGACAAAAATATGAGATTTTTACGAAAAAACACATTTCCGATGCGTTCACAACGACAAATCGTCATTGCATCGGAAAATAAGTCGAATTTTAGCGAAATGGTCGTTTCTCGTCGTTGATTCTCGAAATCTCGATGTCCGAGGGTCAAAAACGTTGATTTGACGAAAATGTCAGATTTTCACGAAAAAACACATTTTCGATGCGTTTACAACGACAAATCGTCATTGCATCGGAACCAAAGTCGAATTTTAGCGAAATCGTGAAATCGTCGTTTCTCGTCGTTGATTCTGGAAATCTCGATGTCCGAGGCTCAAAAACGTCGATTTGACAAAAATGTCAGATTTTTACGAAAAAACACATTTTCGATGCGTTTACAACGAGAAATCGTCATTGCATCGGAACCAAAGTCGAATTTTGGCGTAATCGTGAAATGGTTGATTATCGTCGTTGATTCTCGAAATCTCGATGTCCGAGGGTCAAAAACGTTGATTTGTCGAAAATGTCAGATTTTCACGATAAAACACATTTTCGATGCGTTTACAACGACAAATCGTCATTGCATCGGAACCAAAGTCGAATTTTAGCGAAATCGTGAAATCGTCGATTGTCGTCGTTGATTCTCGAAATCTCGATGTCCGGGGGTCGAATTTTGGCGAAATCGTGAAATCGTCATTTGTCGTCGTTAATTCTCGAAATCTCGATGTCCGAGGGTCAAAAACGCTATTTTGACAAAAATATGAGATTTTTACGAAAAAACACATTTCCGATGCGTTCACAACGACAAATCGTCATTGCATCGGAAAATAAGTCGAATTTTAGCGAAATGGTCGTTTCTCGTCGTTGATTCTCGAAATTTCGATGTCCGAGGGTCAAAAACGTTGATTTGACGAAAATGTAAGATTTTTACGAAAAAACACATTTTCGATGCGTTTACAACGACAAATCGTCATTGCATCGGAAAATAAGTCGAATTTTAGCGAAATGGTCGATTATCGTCGTTGATTCTCGAAATCTCGATGTCCGAGGGTCAAAAACGTCGATTTGACAAAAATGTCAGATTATTACGAAAAAACACATTTTCGATGCGTTTACAACGACAAATCGTCATTGCATCGGAACCAAAGTCGAATTTTGGCGTAATCGTGAAATGGTTGATTATCGTCGTTGATTCTCGAAATCTCGATGTCCGAGGGTCAAAAACGTTGATTTGACGAAAATGTCAGATTTTCACGAAAAAACACATTTTCGATGCGTTTACAACGACAAATCGTCATTGCATCGGAACCAAAGTCGAATTTTGGCGAAATCGTGAAATCGTCGTTTGTCGTCGTTGATTCTCGAAATCTCGATGTACGAGGGTCAAAAACGTCGATTTGACGAAAATGTCAGATTTTTACGAAATAACACATTTTCGATGCGTTCACAACGACAAATCGTCATTGCGTCGGAACCAAAGTCGAATTTTGGCGAAATCGTGAAATCGTCGTTTGTCTTCGTTGATTCTCGAAATTTCGATGTCCGAGGGTCAAAAACGTCGATTTGACAAAAATGTCAGATTTTCACGAAAAAACACATTTTCGATGCGTTTACAACGACAAATCGTCATTGCATCGGAACCAAAGTCGAATTTTGGCGAAATCGTGAAATCGTCGTTTGTCGTCGTTGATTCTCGAAATTTCGATGTCCGAGGGTCAAAAACGTTGATTTGACGAAAATGTAAGATTTTTACGAAAAAACACGTTTCCGATGCGTTTACAACGACAAATCGCCATTGCGTCGGAACCAAAGTCGAATTTTAGCGAAATCGTGAAATCGTCGTTTCTCGTCGTTGATTCTCGAAATCTCGATGTCCGAGGCTCAAAAACGTCGATTTGACAAAAATGTCAGATTTTCACGAAAAAACACATTTTCGATGCGTTTACAACGACAAATCGTCATTGCATCGGAACCAAAGTCGAATTTTGGCGTAATCGTGAAATGGTTGATTATCGTCGTTGATTCTCGAAATCTCGATGTCCGAGGGTCAAAAATGTTGATTTGACGAAAATGTCAGATTTTCACGAAAAAACACATTTTCGATGCGTTTACAACGACAAATCGTCATTGCATCGGAACCAAAGTCGAATTTTGGCGAAATCGTGAAATCGTCGTTTGTCGTCGTTGATTCTCGAAATCTCGATGTCCGAGGGTCAAAAACGTTGATTTGACGAAAATGTCAGATTTTCACGAAAAAACACATTTTCGATGCGTTTACAACGACAAATCGTCATTGCATCGGAACCAAAGTCGAATTTTAGCGAAATCGTGAAATCGTCGTTTCTCGTCGTTGATTCTGGAAATCTCGATGTCCGAGGCTCAAAAACGTCGATTTGACAAAAATGTCAGATTTTTACGAAAAAACACATTTTCGATGCGTTTACAACGAGAAATCGTCATTGCATCGGAACCAAAGTCGAATTTTGGCGTAATCGTGAAATGGTTGATTATCGTCGTTGATTCTCGAAATCTCGATGTCCGAGGGTCAAAAACGTTGATTTGTCGAAAATGTCAGATTTTCACGATAAAACACATTTTCGATGCGTTTACAACGACAAATCGTCATTGCATCGGAACCAAAGTCGAATTTTAGCGAAATCGTGAAATCGTCGATTGTCGTCGTTGATTCTCGAAATCTCGATGTCCGGGGGTCGAATTTTGGCGAAATCGTGAAATCGTCATTTGTCGTCGTTAATTCTCGAAATCTCGATGTCCGAGGGTCAAAAACGCTATTTTGACAAAAATATGAGATTTTTACGAAAAAACACATTTCCGATGCGTTCACAACGACAAATCGTCATTGCATCGGAAAATAAGTCGAATTTTAGCGAAATGGTCGTTTCTCGTCGTTGATTCTCGAAATCTCGATGTCCGAGGGTCAAAACGTCGATTTGACAAAAATATAAGATTTTTACGAAAAAACACATGTCCGATGCGTTCACCACGACAAATCGTCATTGCGTCGGAACCAAGTCGAATTTTGGCGAAATCGTGAAATCGTCGTTTGTCGTCGTTGATTCTCGAAATCTCGATGTACGAGGGTCAAAAACGTCGATTTGACAAAAATGTCAGATTTTTAAGAAATAACACATTTCCGATGCGTTTACAACGACAAATAGTCCATAGCATCGGAACCAAAGTCGAATTTTAGCGAAATCGTGAAATCGTCGTTTGTTTTCATTGATTCTCGAAACTCGATGTCCGAGGGTCAAAAACGTTGATTTGACAAAAATGTCAGTTTTTTACGAAAAAACACATTTCCAATGCGTTCACAACGACAAATCGTCAAAAACGCTGATTTGACAAAAATGTCCGATTTTTACGAAAAGAAACACATTTCCGATGCGTTCACAACGACAAATCGCCATTGCGTCGGAAACTAAGTCGAATTTTGGCGAAATCGTGAAATCGTCGATTGTCGTCGTTGATTCTCGAAATCTCGATGTCCGGGGGTCGAATTTTGGCGAAATCGTGAAATCGTCATTTGTCGTCGTTAATTCTCGAAATCTCGATGTCCGAGGGTCAAAAACGCTGTTTTGACAAAAATATGAGATTTTTACGAAAAAACACATTTCCGATGCGTTCACAACGACAAATCGTCATTGCGTCGGAAAATAAGTCGAATTTTAGCGAAATGGTCGATTATCGTCGTTGATTCTCGAAGTCTCGATGTCCGAGGGTCAAAAACGTCGATTTGACAAAAATGTCAGATTTTTACGAAAAAACACATTTTCGATGCGTTTACAACGACAAATCGTCATTGCATCGGAACCAAAGTCGAATTTTGGCGTAATCGTGAAATGGTTGATTATCGTCGTTGATTCTCGAAATCTCGATGTCCGAGTGTCAAAAACGTCGATTTGACGAAAATGTCAGATTTTCACAAAAAACACATTTTCGATGCGTTTACAACGACAAATCGTCATTGCATCGGAACCAAAGTCGAATTTTGGCGAAATCGTGAAATCGTCGTTGGTCTTCGTTGATTCTCGAAACTCGATGTCCGAGGGTCAAAAACGTTGATTTGACAAAAATGACAGTTTTTTACGAAAAAACACATTTTCGATGCGTTTACAACGACAAAACGTCATTGCATCGGAACCAAAGTCGAATTTTAGCGAAATCGTGAAATCGTCGTTTCTCGTCGTTGATTCTCGAAATCTCAATGTCCGAGGCTCAAAAACGTCGATTTGACAAAAATGTCAGATTTTCACGAAAAAACACATTTTCGATGCGTTTACAACGTCAAATCGTCATTGCATCGGAACCAAAGTCGAATTTTGGCGAAATCGTGAAATCGTCGTTTGTCGTCGTTGATTCTCGAAATTTCGATGTCCGAGGGTCAAAAACGTTGATTTGACGAAAATGTCAGATTTTTACGAAAAAACACATTTTCGATGCGTTTACAACGACAAATCGTCATTGCGTCGGAACCAAAGTCGAATTTTGGCGAAATCGTGAAATCGTGGTTTGTCGTCGTTGATTCTCGAAATTTCGATGTCCGAGGGTCAAAAACGTCGATTTGACAAAAATGTCAGATTTTCACGAAAAAACACATTTTCGATGCGTTTACAACGACAAATCGTCATTGCATCGGAACCAAAGTCGAATTTTGGCGAAATCGTGAAATCGTCGTTTGTCGTCCTTGATTCTCGAAATTTCGATGTCCGAGGGGAAAAAACGTTGATTTGACGAAAATGTAAGATTTTTACGAAAAAAACACGTTTCCGATGCGTTTACAACGACAAATCGCCATTGCGTCGGAACCAAAGTCGAATTTTATCGAAATCGTGAAATCGTCGTTTCTCGTCGTTGATTCTCGAAATCTCGATGTCCGAGGCTCAAAAACGTCGATTTGACAAAAATGTCAGATTTTCACGAAAAAACACATTTTCGATGCGTTTACAACGACAAATCGTCATTGCATCGGAACCAAAGTCGAATTTTGGCGTAATCGTGAAATGGTTGATTATCGTCGTTGATTCTCGAAATCTCGATGTCCGAGGGTCAAAAATGTTGATTTGACGAAAATGTCAGATTTTCACGAAAAAACACATTTTCGATGCGTTTACAACGACAAATCGTCATTGCATCGGAACCAAAGTCGAATTTTGGCGAAATCGTGAAATCGTCGTTTGTCGTCGTTGATTCTCGAAATCTCGATGCCCGGGCGTCGAATTTTGGCGAAATCGTGAAATCGTCATTTGTCGTCGTTAATTCTCGAAATCTCGATGTCCGAGGGTCAAAAACGCTGTTTTGACAAAAATATGAGATTTTTACGAAAAAACACATTTCCGATGCGTTCACAACGACAAATCGTCATTGCGTCGGAAAATAAGTCGAATTTTAGCGAAATGGTCGATTATCGTCGTTGATTCTCGAAATCTCGATGTCCGAGGGTCAAAAACGTCGATTTGACAAAAATGTCAGATTTTTACGAAAAAACACATTTTCGATGCGTTTACAACGACAAATCGTCATTGCGTCGGAACCAAAGTCGAATTTTGGCGAAATCGTGAAATCGTGGTTTGTCGTCGTTGATTCTCGAAATTTCGATGTCCGAGGGTCACAAACGTCGATTTGACAAAAATGTCAGATTTTCACGAAAAAACACATTTTCGATGCGTTTACAACGACAAATCGTCATTGCATCGGAACCAAAGTCGAATTTTGGCGAAATCGTGAAATCGTCGTTTGTCGTCCTTGATTCTCGAAATTTCGATGTCCGAGGGTCAAAAACGTTGATTTGACGAAAATGTAAGATTTTTACGAAAAAAACACGCTTCCGATGCGTTTACAACGACAAATCGCCATTGCGTCGGAAACAAAGTCGAATTTTAGCGAAATCGTGAAATCGTCGTTTCTCGTCGTTGATTCTCGAAATCTCGATGTCCGAGGCTCAAAAACTTCGATTTGACAAAAATGTCAGATTTTCACGAAAAAACACATTTTCGATGCGTTTACAACGACAAATCGTCATTGCATCGGTACCAAAGTCGAATTTTGGCGTAATCGTGAAATCGTCGTTTCTCGTCGTTGATTCTCGAAATCTCGATGTCCGAGGCTCAAAAACGTCGATTTGACAAAAATGTCAGATTTTCACGAAAAAACACATTTTCGATGCGTTTACAACGACAAATCGTCATTGCATCGGAACCAAAGTCGAATTTTGGCGAAATCGTGAAATCGTCGTTTGTCGTCCTTGATTCTCGAAATTTCGATGTCCGAGGGTCAAAAACGTTGATTTGACGAAAATGTAAGATTTTTACGAAAAAAACACGCTTCCGATGCGTTTACAACGACAAATCGCCATTGCGTCGGAAACAAAGTCGAATTTTAGCGAAATCGTGAAATCGTCGTTTCTCGTCGTTGATTCTCGAAATCTCGATGTCCGAGGCTCAAAAACTTCGATTTGACAAAAATGTCAGATTTTCACGAAAAAACACATTTTCGATGCGTTTACAACGACAAATCGTCATTGCATCGGTACCAAAGTCGAATTTTGGCGTAATCGTGAAATCGTCGTTTCTCGTCGTTGATTCTCGAAATCTCGATGTCCGAGGCTCAAAAACGTCGATTTGACAAAAATGTCAGATTTTCACGAAAAAACACATTTTCGATGCGTTTACAACGACAAATCGTCATTGCATCGGAACCAAAGTCGAATTTTGGCGTAATCGTGAAATGGTTGATTATCGTCGTTGATTCTCGCAATCTCGATGTCCGAGGGTCAAAAATGTTGATTTGACGAAAATGTCAGATTTTCACGAAAAAACACATTTTCGATGCGTTTACAACGACAAATCGTCATTGCATCGGAACCAAAGTCGAATTTTGGCGAAATCGTGAAATCGTCGTTTGTCGTCGTTGATTCTCGAAATTTCGATGTCCGAGGGTCAAAAACGTTGATTTGACGAAAATGTAAGATTTTTACGAAAAAACACGTTTCCGATGCGTTTACAACGACAAATCGCCATTGCGTCGGAACCAAAGTCGAATTTTAGCGAAATCGTGAAATCGTCGTTTCTCGTCGTTGATTCTCGAAATCTCGATGTCCGAGGCTCAAAAACGTCGATTTGACAAAAATGTCAGATTTTCACGAAAAAACACATTTTCAATGCGTTTACAACGACAAATCGTCATTGCATCGGAACCAAAGTCGAATTTTAGCGAAATCGTGAAATCGTCGTTTCTCGTCGTTGATTCTCGAAATCTCGATGTCCGAGGCTCAAAAACGTCGATTTGACAAAAATGTCAGATTTTCACGAAAAAACACATTTTCGATGCGTTTACAACGACAAATCGTCATTGCATCGGAACCAAAGTCGAATTTTGGCGTAATCGTGAAATGGTTGATTATCGTCGTTGATTCTCGAAATCTCGATGTCCGAGGGTCAAAAACGTTGATTTGACGAAAATGTCAGATTTTCACGAAAAAACACATTTTCGATGCGTTTACAACGACAAATCGTCATTGCATCGGAACCAAAGTCGAATTTTAGCGAAATCGTGAAATCGTCGTTTCTCGTCGTTGATTCTGGAAATCTCGATGTCCGAGGCTCAAAAACGTCGATTTGACAAAAATGTCAGATTTTTACGAAAAAACACATTTTCGATGCGTTTACAACGACAAATCGTCGTTGCATCGGAACCAAAGTCGAATTTTGGCGTAATCGTGATATGGTTGATTATCGTCGTTGATTCTCGAAATCTCGATGTCCGAGGGTCAAAAATGTTGATTTGACGA
Organism: Cryptus armator; assembly: GCA_963971235.1. Taxonomy (NCBI): domain Eukaryota; kingdom Metazoa; phylum Arthropoda; class Insecta; order Hymenoptera; family Ichneumonidae; genus Cryptus; species Cryptus armator. Next base: position 17,769,959 of record OZ020238.1, on the reverse strand, counting down.
AAATGTCAGATTTTCACGAAAAACCACATTTTCGATGCGTTTACAACGACAAATCGTTATTGCATCGGAACCAAAGTTGAATTTTGGCGAAATCGTGAAATCGTCGTTTGTCGTCGTTGATTCTCGAAATCTCGATGTCCGAGGGTCAAAAACGTTGATTTGACGAAAATGTCAGATTTTCACGAAAAAACACATTTTCGATGCGTTTACAACGACAAATCGTCATTGCATCGGAACCAAAGTCGAATTTTAGCGAAATCGTGAAATCGTCGTTTCTCGTCGTTGATTCTCGAAATCTCGATGTCCGAGGCTCAAAAACGTCGATTTGACAAAAATGTCAGATTTTCACGAAAAAACACATTTTCGATGCGTTTACAACGACAAATCGTCATTGCATCGGAACCAAAGTCGAATTTTGGCGAAATCGAGAAATCGTCGTTTGTCGTCGTTGATTCTCGAAATTTCGATGTCCGAGGGTCAAAAACGTTGATTTGACGAAAATGTAAGATTTTTACGAAAAAACACGTTTCCGATGCGTTTACAACGACAAATCGCCATAGCATCGGAACCAAAGTCGAATTTTGGCGTAATCGTGAAATGGTTGATTATCGTCGTTGATTCTCGAAATCTCGATGTCCGAGTGTCAAAAAGGTCGATTTGACGAAAATGTCAGATTTTCACGAAAAAACACATTTTCGATGCGTTTACAACAACAAATCGTCATTGCATCGGAACCAAAGTCGAATTTTGGCGAAATCGTGAAATCGTCGTTTGTCTTCGTTGATTCTCGAAACTCGATGTCCGAGGGTCAAAAACGTTGATTTGACAAAAATGTCAGATTTTCACGAAAAAACACATTTTCGATGCGTTTACAACGACAAATCGTCATTGCATCGGAACCAAAGTCGAATTTTAGCGAAATCGTGAAATCGTCGTTTCTCGTCGTTGATTCTCGAAATCTCGATGTCCGAGGCTCAAAAACGTCGATTTGACAAAAATGTCAGATTTTCACGAAAAAACACATTTTCGATGCGTTTACAACGACAAATCGTCATTGCATCGGAACCAAAGTCGAATTTTGGCGAAATCGAGAAATCGTCGTTTGTCGTCGTTGATTCTCGAAATTTCGATGTCCGAGGGTCAAAAACGTTGATTTGACGAAAATGTAAGATTTTTACGAAAAAACACGTTTCCGATGCGTTTACAACGACAAATCGCCATAGCATCGGAACCAAAGTCGAATTTTGGCGTAATCGTGAAATGGTTGATTATCGTCGTTGATTCTCGAAATCTCGATGTCCGAGTGTCAAAAAGGTCGATTTGACGAAAATGTCAGATTTTCACGAAAAAACACATTTTCGATGCGTTTACAACGACACATCGTTATTGCATCGGAACCAAAGTCGAATTTTGGCGAAATCGTGAAATCGTCGTTTGTCGTCGTTGATTCTCGAAATCTCGATGTACGAAGGTCAAAAACGTCGATTTGACGAAAATGTCAGATTTTTACGAAATAACACATTTCCGATACGTTTACAACGACAAATCGTCATTGCATCGGAATCAAAGTCGATTTTTGGCGAAATCGTGAAATCGTCGTTTGTCGTCGTTGATTCTCGAAATCTCGATGGCCGAGGGTTGAATTTTTTTTTACGAAATCGTGAAATCGTCGTTTGTCGTCGTTGATTCTCGAAATCTCGATGGCCGAGGGTTGAATTTTTACGAAATCGTGAAATCGTCATTTGTCGTCGTTAATTCTCGAAATCTCGATGTCCGAGGGTCAAAAACGCTATTTTGACAAAAATATGAGATTTTTACGAAAAAACACATTTCCGATGCGTTCACAACGACAAATCGTCATTGCATCGGAAAATAAGTCGAATTTTAGCGAAATGGTCGTTTCTCGTCGTTGATTCTCGAAATCTCGATGTCCGAGGGTCAAAAACGTCGATTTGACAAAAATGTCAGATTTTTACGAAAAAACACATTTTCGATGCGTTTACAACGAGAAATCGTCATTGCATCGGAACCAAAGTCGAATTTTAGCGAAATCGTGAAATCGTCGTTTCTCGTCGTTGATTCTGGAAATCTCGATGTCCGAGGCTCAAAAACGTCGATTTGACAAAAATGTTAGATTTTTACGAAAAAACACATTTTCGATGCGTTTACAACGAGAAATCGTCATTGCATCGGAACCAAAGTCGAATTTTGGCGTAATCGTGAAATGGTTGATTATCGTCGTTGATTCTCGAAATCTCGATGTCCGAGGGTCAAAAACGTTGATTTGACGAAAATGTCAGATTTTCACGAAAAAACACATTTTCGATGCGTTTACAACGACAAATCGTCATTGCATCGGAATCAAAGTCGATTTTTGGCGAAATCGTGAAATCGTCGTTTGTCGTCGTTGATTCTCGAAATCTCGATGGCCGAGGGTTGAATTTTTACGAAATCGTGAAATCGTCATTTGTCGTCGTTAATTCTCGAAATCTCGATGTCCGAGGGTCAAAAACGCTATTTTGACAAAAATATGAGATTTTTACGAAAAAACACATTTCCGATGCGTTCACAACGACAAATCGTCATTGCGTCGGAACCAAAGTCGAATTTTGGCGAAATCGTGAAATCGTCGTTTGTCGTCGTTGATTCTCGAAATCTCGATGTCCGAGGGTCAAAAATGTTGATTTGACGAAAATGTCAGATTTTCACGAAAAACCACATTTTCGATGCGTTTACAACGACAAATCGTCATTGCATCGGAACCAAAGTCGAATTTTAGCGAAATCGTGAAATCGTCGATTGTCGTCGTTGATTCTCGAAATCTCGATGTCCGGGGGTCGAATTTTGGCGAAATCGTGAAATCGTCATTTGTCGTCGTTGATTCTCGAAACTCGATGTCCGAGGGTCAAAAACGCTATTTTGACAAAAATATGAGATTTTTACGAAAAAACACATTTCCGATGCGTTCACAACGACAAATCGTCATTGCATCGGAAAATAAGTCGAATTTTAGCGAAATGGTCGTTTCTCGTCGTTGATTCTCGAAATCTCGATGTCCGAGGGTCAAAAACGTCGATTTGACAAAAATATGAGATTTTTACGAAAAAACACATGTCCGATGCGTTCACAACGACAAATCGTCATTGCGTCGGAACCAAAGTCGAATTTTGGCGAAATCGTGAAATCGTCGTTTGTCGTCGTTGATTCTCGAAATCTCGATGTACGAGGGTCAAAAACGTCGATTTGACGAAAATGTCAGATTTTCACGAAAAAACACATTTTCGATGCGTTTACAACAACAAATCGTCATTGCATCGGAACCAAAGTCGAATTTTGGCGAAATCGTGAAATCGTCGTTTGTCTTCGTTGATTCTCGAAACTCGATGTCCGAGGGTCAAAAACGTTGATTTGACAAAAATGTCAGTTTTTTACGAAAAAACACATTTTCGATGCGTTTACAACGACAAATCGTCATTGCATCGGAACCAAAGTCGAATTTTAGCGAAATCGTCGTTTCTCGTCGTTGATTCTCGAAATCTCGATGTCCGAGGCTCAAAAACGTCGATTTGACAAAAATGTCAGATTTTCACGAAAAAACACATTTTCGATGCGTTTACAACGTCAAATCGTCATTGCATCGGAACCAAAGTCGAATTTTGGCGAAATCGTGAAATGGTTGATTATCGTCGTTGATTCTCGAAATCTCGATGTCCGAGGGTCAAAAACGTTGATTTGACGAAAATGTCAGATTTTCACGAAAAAACACATTTTCGATGCGTTTACAACGACAAATCGTTATTGCATCGGAACCAAAGTCGAATTTTGGCGAAATCGTGAAATCGTCGTTTGTCGTCGTTGATTCTCGAAATCTCGATGTACGAGGGTCAAAAACGTCGATTTGACGAAAATGTCAGATTTTTACGAAATAACACATTTCCGATACGTTTACAACGACAAATCGTCATTGCATCGGAATGAAAGTCGATTTTTGGCGAAATCGTGAAATCGTCGTTTGTCGTCGTTGATTCTCGAAATCTCGATGGCCGAGGGTTGAATTTTTACGAAATCGTGAAATCGTCGTTTGTCGTCGTTGATTCTCGAAATCTCGATGTCCGAGTGTCAAAAACGTCGATTTGACGAAAATGTCAGGTTTTCACGAAAAAACACATTTTCGATGCGTTTACAACGACAAATCGTCATTGCATCGGAACCAAAGTCGAATTTTGGCGAAATCGTGAAATCGTCGTTTGTCGTCGTTGATTATCGAAATCTCGATGTCCGAGGGTCAAAAACGTCGATTTGACAAAAATGTCAGATTTTTACGAAAAAACACATGTCCGATGCGTTCACAACGACAAATCGTCATTGCGTCGGAACCAAAGTCGAATTTTGGCGAAATCGTGAAATCGTCGTTTGTCGTCGTTGATTCTCGAAATCTCGATGTCCGAGGGTCAAAAACGTCGATTTGACAAAAATGTCAGATTTTTACGAAAAAACACATGTCCGATGCGTTCACAACGACAAATCGTCATTGCGTCGGAACCAAAGTCGAATTTTGGCGAAATCGTGAAATCGTGGTTTGTCGTCGTTGATTCTCGAAATTTCGATGTCCGAGGGTCAAAAACGTTGATTTGACGAAAATGTAAGATTTTTACGAAAAAACACGTTTCCGATGCGTTTACAACGACAAATCGCCATTGCGTCGGAACCAAAGTCGAATTTTAGCGAAATCGTGAAATCGTCGTTTCTCGTCGAGATTTCGAGAATCATCTCGAAATCTCGATGTCCGAGGGTCAAAAACGTCGATTTGACAAAAATGTCAGATTTTTACGAAAAAACACATTTCCGATGCGTTTACAACGACAAATCGTCATTGCATCGGAACCAAAGTCGAATTTTAGCGAAATCGTGAAATTATCGTTTGTCGTCGTTGATTCTCGAAATCTCGATGACCGAGGGTTGAATTTTTGCGAAATCGTGAAATCGTCGTTTGTCGTCGTTGATTCTCGAAATCTCGATGTCCGAGGCTCAAAAACGTCGATTTGACAAAAATATGACATTTTTACGAAAAAACACATTTCCGATGCGTTCACAACGACAAATCTTCATTGCGTCGGAACCAAAGTCGAATTTTAGCGTAATCGTGAAATCGTCGTTTGTCGTCGTTGATTCTCGAAATTTCGATGTCCGAGGCTCAAAAACGTCGATTTGACAAAAATGTCAGATTTTTACGAAAAAACACATTTTCGATGCGTTTACAACGACAAATCGTCATTGCATCGGAACCAAAGTCGAATTTTGGCGTAATCGTGAAATGGATGATTATCGTCGTTGATTCTCGAAATCTCGATGTCCGAGGGTCAAAAACGTTGATTTGACGAAAATGTCAGATTTTCACGAAAAAACACATTTTCGATGCGTTTACAACGACAAATCGTCATTGCATCGGAACCAAAGTCGAATTTTAGCGAAATCGTGAAATCGTCGTTTCTCGTCGTTGATTCTCGAAATCTCGATGTCCGAGGCTCAAAAACGTCGATTTGACGAAAATGTCAGATTTTTACGAAATAACACATTTTCGATGCGTTCACAACGACAAATCGTCATTGCATCGGAACCAAAGTCGAATTTTAGCGAAATCGTGAAATCGTCGTTTCTCGTCGTTGATTCTCGAAATCTCGATGTACGAGGGTCAAAAACGTCGATTTGACGAAAATGTCAGATTTTTACGAAATAACACATTTTCGATGCGTTCACAACGACAAATCGTCATTGCGTCGGAACCAAAGTCGAATTTTGGCGAAATCGTGAAATCGTCGTTTGTCGTCGTTGATTCTCGAAATTTCGATGTCCGAGGGTCAAAAACGTCGATTTGACGAAAATGTAAGATTTTTACGAAATAACACATTTTCGATGGGTTCGCAACGACAAATCGTCATTGCGTCGGAACCAAAGTCGAATTTTGGCGAAATCGTGAAATCGTCGTTTGTCGTCGTTGATTCTCGAAATTTCGATGTCCGAGGGTCAAAAACGTCGATTTGACAAAAATGTCAGATTTTTACGAAAAAACACATTTTCGATGCGTTTACAACGTCAAATCGTCATTGCATCGGAACCAAAGTCGAATTTTGGCGAAATCGTGAAATCGTCGTTTGTCGTCGTTGATTCTCGAAATCTCGATGTACGAGGGTCAAAAACGTCGATTTGACGAAAATGTCAGATTTTTACGAAATAACACATTTTCGATGCGTTCACAACGACAAATCGTCATTGCGTCGGAACCAAAGTCGAATTTTGGCGAAATCGTGAAATCGTCGATTATCGTCGTTGATTCTCGAAATCTCGATGTCCGAGGGTCAAAAACGTCGATTTGACAAAAATGTCAGATTATTACGAAAAAACACATTTTCGATGCGTTTACAACGACAAATCGTCATTGCATCGGAACCAAAGTCGAATTTTGGCGTAATCGTGAAATGGTTGATTATCGTCGTTGATTCTCGAAATCTCGATGTCCGAGGGTCAAAAACGTCGATTTGACGAAAATGTCAGATTTTCACGAAAAAACACATTTTCGATGCGTTTACAACGACAAATCGTCATTGCATCGGAACCAAAGTCGAATTTTGGCGAAATCGTGAAATCGTCGTTTGTCGTCGTTGATTCTCGAAATCTCGATGTACGAGGGTCAAAAACGTCGATTTGACGAAAATGTCAGATTTTTACGAAATAACACATTTTCGATGCGTTCACAACGACAAATCGTCATTGCGTCGGAACCAAAGTCGAATTTTAGCGAAATCGTGAAATCGTCGTTTCTCGTCGTTGATTCTCGAAATCTCGATGTCCGAGGCTCAAAAACGTCGATTTGACGAAAATGTCAGATTTTTACGAAATAACACATTTTCGATGCGTTCACAACGACAAATCGTCATTGCATCGGAACCAAAGTCGAATTTTAGCGAAATCGTGAAATCGTCGTTTCTCGTCGTTGATTCTCGAAATCTCGATGTACGAGGGTCAAAAACGTCGATTTGACGAAAATGTCAGATTTTTACGAAATAACACATTTTCGATGCGTTCACAACGACAAATCGTCATTGCGTCGGAACCAAAGTCGAATTTTGGCGAAATCGTGAAATCGTCGTTTGTCGTCGAGATTTCGAGAATCATCTCGAAATCTCGATGTCCGAGGGTCAAAAACGTCGATTTGACAAAAATGTCAGATTTTTACGAAAAAACACATTTCCGATGCGTTTACAACGACAAATCGTCATTGCATCGGAACCAAAGTCGAATTTTAGCGAAATCGTGAAATTATCGTTTGTCGTCGTTGATTCTCGAAATCTCGATGACCGAGGGTTGAATTTTTGCGAAATCGTGAAATCGTCGTTTGTCGTCGTTGATTCTCGAAATCTCGATGTCCGAGGCTCAAAAACGTCGATTTGACAAAAATATGACATTTTTACGAAAAAACACATTTCCGATGCGTTCACAACGACAAATCTTCATTGCGTCGGAACCAAAGTCGAATTTTAGCGTAATCGTGAAATCGTCGTTTGTCGTCGTTGATTCTCGAAATTTCGATGTCCGAGGCTCAAAAACGTCGATTTGACAAAAATGTCAGATTTTTTGGCGAAATCGTGAAATCGTCGTTTGTCGTCGTTGATTCTCGAAATCTCGATGGCCGAGGGTTGAATTTTTACGAAATCGTGAAATCGTCGTTTGTCGTCGTTGATTCTCGAAATCTCGATGTCCGAGTGTCAAAAACGTCGATTTGACGAAAATGTCAGGTTTTCACGAAAAAACACATTTTCGATGCGTTTACAACGACAAATCGTCATTGCATCGGAACCAAAGTCGAATTTTAGCGAAATCGTGAAATCGTCGTTTCTCGTCGTTGATTCTCGAAATCTCGATGTCCGAGGCTCAAAAACGTCGATTTGACGAAAATGTCAGATTTTTACGAAATAACACATTTTCGATGCGTTCACAACGACAAATCGTCATTGCATCGGAACCAAAGTCGAATTTTAGCGAAATCGTGAAATCGTCGTTTCTCGTCGTTGATTCTCGAAATCTCGATGTACGAGGGTCAAAAACGTCGATTTGACGAAAATGTCAGATTTTTACGAAATAACACATTTTCGATGCGTTCACAACGACAAATCGTCATTGCGTCGGAACCAAAGTCGAATTTTGGCGAAATCGTGAAATCGTCGTTTGTCGTCGTTGATTCTCGAAATTTCGATGTCCGAGGGTCAAAAACGTCGATTTGACGAAAATGTAAGATTTTTACGAAATAACACATTTTCGATGGGTTCGCAACGACAAATCGTCATTGCGTCGGAACCAAAGTCGAATTTTGGCGAAATCGTGAAATCGTCGTTTGTCGTCGTTGATTCTCGAAATTTCGATGTCCGAGGGTCAAAAACGTCGATTTGACAAAAATGTCAGATTTTTACGAAAAAACACATTTTCGATGCGTTTACAACGTCAAATCGTCATTGCATCGGAACCAAAGTCGAATTTTGGCGAAATCGTGAAATCGTCGTTTGTCGTCGTTGATTCTCGAAATCTCGATGTACGAGGGTCAAAAACGTCGATTTGACGAAAATGTCAGATTTTTACGAAATAACACATTTTCGATGCGTTCACAACGACAAATCGTCATTGCGTCGGAACCAAAGTCGAATTTTGGCGAAATCGTGAAATCGTCGATTATCGTCGTTGATTCTCGAAATCTCGATGTCCGAGGGTCAAAAACGTCGATTTGACAAAAATGTCAGATTATTACGAAAAAACACATTTTCGATGCGTTTACAACGACAAATCGTCATTGCATCGGAACCAAAGTCGAATTTTGGCGTAATCGTGAAATGGTTGATTATCGTCGTTGATTCTCGAAATCTCGATGTCCGAGGGTCAAAAACGTCGATTTGACGAAAATGTCAGATTTTCACGAAAAAACACATTTTCGATGCGTTTACAACGACAAATCGTCATTGCATCGGAACCAAAGTCGAATTTTGGCGAAATCGTGAAATCGTCGTTTGTCGTCGTTGATTCTCGAAATCTCGATGTACGAGGGTCAAAAACGTCGATTTGACGAAAATGTCAGATTTTTACGAAATAACACATTTTCGATGCGTTCACAACGACAAATCGTCATTGCGTCGGAACCAAAGTCGAATTTTAGCGAAATCGTGAAATCGTCGTTTCTCGTCGTTGATTCTCGAAATCTCGATGTCCGAGGCTCAAAAACGTCGATTTGACGAAAATGTCAGATTTTTACGAAATAACACATTTTCGATGCGTTCACAACGACAAATCGTCATTGCATCGGAACCAAAGTCGAATTTTAGCGAAATCGTGAAATCGTCGTTTCTCGTCGTTGATTCTCGAAATCTCGATGTACGAGGGTCAAAAACGTCGATTTGACGAAAATGTCAGATTTTTACGAAATAACACATTTTCGATGCGTTCACAACGACAAATCGTCATTGCGTCGGAACCAAAGTCGAATTTTGGCGAAATCGTGAAATCGTCGTTTGTCGTCGTTGATTCTCGAAATTTCGATGTCCGAGGGTCAAAAACGTCGATTTGACGAAAATGTAAGATTTTCACGAAAAAACACATTTTCGATGCGTTTACAACGACAAATCGTCATTGCATCGGAACCAAAGTCGAATTTTGGCGAAATCGTGAAATCGTCGTTTGTCGTCGTTGATTCTCGAAATCTCGATGTCCGAGGGTCAAAAATGTTGATTTGACGAAAATGTCAGATTTTCACGAAAAAACACATTTTCGATGCGTTTACAACGACAAATCGTCATTGCATCGGAACCAAAGTCGAATTTTGGCGAAATCGTGAAATCGTCGTTTGTCGTCGTTGATTCTCGAAATCTCGATGTCCGAGGGTCAAAAACGTTGATTTGACGAAAATGTCAGATTTTCACGAAAAAACACATTTTCGATGCGTTTACAACGACAAATCGTCATTGCATCGGAACCAAAGTCGAATTTTGGCGTAATCGTGAAATGGTTGATTATCGTCGTTGATTCTCGAAATCTCGATGTCCGAGGGTCAAAAACGTTGATTTGTCGAAAATGTCAGATTTTCACGAAAAAACACATTTTCGATGCGTTTACAACGACAAATCGTCATTGCATCGGAACCAAAGTCGAATTTTAGCGAAATCGTGAAATCGTCGATTGTCGTCGTTGATTCTCGAAATCTCGATGTCCGGGGGTCGAATTTTGGCGAAATCGTGAAATCGTCATTTGTCGTCGTTAATTCTCGAAATCTCGATGTCCGAGGGTCAAAAACGCTATTTTGACAAAAATATGAGATTTTTACGAAAAAACACATTTCCGATGCGTTCACAACGACAAATCGTCATTGCATCGGAAAATAAGTCGAATTTTAGCGAAATGGTCGTTTCTCGTCGTTGATTCTCGAAATCTCGATGTCCGAGGGTCAAAAACGTCGATTTGACAAAAATATAAGATTTTTACGAAAAAACACATGTCCGATGCGTTCACAACGACAAATCGTCATTGCGTCGGAACCAAAGTCGAATTTTGGCGAAATCGTGAAATCGTCGTTTGTCGTCGTTGATTCTCGAAATCTCGATGTACGAGGGTCAAAAACGTCGATTTGACAAAAATGTCAGATTTTTAAGAAATAACACATTTCCGATGCGTTTACAACGACAAATAGTCCATAGCATCGGAACCAAAGTCGAATTTTAGCGAAATCGTGAAATCGTCGTTTGTTTTCATTGATTCTCGAAACTCGATGTCCGAGGGTCAAAAACGTTGATTTGACAAAAATGTCAGTTTTTTACGAAAAAACACATTTCCAATGCGTTCACAACGACAAATCGTCAAAAACGCTGATTTGACAAAAATGTCCGATTTTTACGAAAAAAAACACATTTCCGATGCGTTCACAACGACAAATCGCCATTGCGTCGGAAACTAAGTCGAATTTTGGCGAAATCGTGAAATCGTCGATTGTCGTCGTTGATTCTCGAAATCTCGATGTCCGGGGGTCGAATTTTGGCGAAATCGTGAAATCGTCATTTGTCGTCGTTAATTCTCGAAATCTCGATGTCCGAGGGTCAAAAACGCTGTTTTGACAAAAATATGAGATTTTTACGAAAAAACACATTTCCGATGCGTTCACAACGACAAATCGTCATTGCGTCGGAAAATAAGTCGAATTTTAGCGAAATGGTCGATTATCGTCGTTGATTCTCGAAATCTCGATGTCCGAGGGTCAAAAACGTCGATTTGACAAAAATGTCAGATTTTTACGAAAAAACACATTTTCGATGCGTTTACAACGACAAATCGTCATTGCATCGGAACCAAAGTCGAATTTTGGCGTAATCGTGAAATGGTTGATTATCGTCGTTGATTCTCGAAATCTCGATGTCCGAGTGTCAAAAACGTCGATTTGACGAAAATGTCAGATTTTCACAAAAAAACACATTTTCGATGCGTTTACAACGACAAATCGTCATTGCATCGGAACCAAAGTCGAATTTTGGCGAAATCGTGACATCGTCGTTTGTCGTCGTTGATTCTCGAAATATCGATGTGCGAGGGTCAAAAACGCTGATTTGACAAAAATATGAGATTTTTACGAAAAAACACATTTCCGATGCGTTCACAACGACAAATCGTCATTGTGTCAGAAAATAAGTCGAATTTTAGCGATATCGTGAAATCGTCGTTTGTCGTCGTTGATTCTCGAAACTCGATGACCGAGGGTCAAAAACGTTGATTTGACAAAAATATGAGATTTTTACGAAAAAACACATTTCCGATGCGTTCACAACGACAAATCGTCATTGCGTCGGAACCAAAGTCGAATTTTGGCGAAATCGTGAAATCGTCGTTTGTCGTCGTTGATTCTCGAAATCTCGATGACCGAGGGTTGAATTTTTGCGAAATCGTGAAATCGTCGTTTGTCGTCGTTGATTCTCGAAATCTCGATGTACGAGGGTCAAAAACGTTGATTTGACGAAAATGTAAGATTTTTACGAAAAAACACGTTTCCGATACGTTTACAACGACAAATCGTCATTGCATCGGAACCAAAGTCGAATTTTAAATCGTGAAATCGTCGTTTCTCGTCCTTGATTCTCGAATTCTCGATGTCCGAGGGTCAAAAACGTCGATTTGACAAAAAATGTCAGATTTTTACGAAAAAACACATTTCCGATGCGTTTACAACGACAAATCGTCATTGCATCGGAACCAAAGTCGAATTTTGGCGTAATCGTGAAATGGATGATTATCGTCATTGATTCTCGAAATCTCGATGTCCGAGTGTCAAAAACGTCGATTTGACGAAAATGTCAGATTTTTACGAAATAACACATTTTCGATGCGTTCACAACGACAAATCGTCATTGCGTCGGAACCAAAGTCGAATTTTGGCGAAATCGTGAAATCGTCGTTTGTCTTCGTTGATTCTCGAAATTTCGATGTCCGAGGGTCAAAAACGTCGATTTGACAAAAATGTCAGATTTTCACGAAAAAACACATTTTCCCACGGGGGGAGGCTGTAACCCCTACGTGGCGCGTCCCCAGGTGGCGGATAGGGGAACGCCCTCTAGATATAGAGGGTAGGAGGGTCATAAATTGAAACCCCTCCCGCGGACCAACAGCAGGGGAGATAACCCCGTTAACAAATCAGTATGGGAAGTACTAGAGGAAACTCGTTTACGGTGCAGGGATTCGGAAGCCCAGTACCGGCGTCTGTCAGGGGTGCTAACGCGGGCCCCGGGACGTCGTCATCCAACTACCGCAAAAAGAGACATACTGAGGAAATTTCCTCTTTACGCAGAGAGAACGAAGAAGACGTACGCGCACTTCATTGCCGATTCTTTATCGTAAAAATGGCTCACGGCAATTTCGATACCGTCAGTCCTTTTCTTATTGATCGTGTATTGTCACAAACCATCGGAAACGCAAAGAATATTCACAAAACTCGCGACGGTTTGATGGTTGAGATTGAGAACGCAAAGCAAGCGACTCTGTTGAAGAACATGAAAACTTTTGGTCAGTTCGCTGTTACGGTAGAACCACACAAGACGTTAAATACTTCCAAAGGAAAAGTAACCTGCCGTGATCTTCTCAGTTGTTCGACGGAAGAAATTCTCGAAAACTTGTCATCCCAAGGAGTCATCGATGTTAGAAGACGCACGATAATGAAGAACGGCACTCGCACCGATACAGCAACTCACATCTTAACGTTCAATAGTCCCGAACTACCGAAGAAAGTAAAGGCTGGTTACCTTTCCCTACCAGTCGACGTATGGATACCCGCTCCTCTGCGATGTTATAAATGCCAAAAGTTTGGCCATACCTCTAATAATTGCGATAATCCCGAAACGTGTACTTGTGGTAATGATCCCCACGGGGATCTCGCCTGTCCGACTGAGCAAACGTGCGTAAACTGCAACGGCCCGCATTCAGCAAGGTCCAATCAGTGCCCAACGTATAAGCAAGAAATGGCTATTCAGAATCTAAAGACTACAGAACGTATTTCTTATCAGGAAGCGAGACGACGCATATACGGGAACTCTAGGTCAAATCCAACAACATCATACGCGTCCGCTGTAGCTAATTCCAGCTCAACAACAAGTAAAATAAATATTCAGGAACTCGTATCTGCACTCATCCCGGAACTCTGTCGGGTTCTCGGGCTGGAAACAAAAGATAGCAAACCTTTGTCAAGCCCGAAAGCTCCATCACGTACACTGCCACGTTCCGAGCCTACACTGCCGCGCTCCGAGCCTACAGTGAATTTGAAAAACATCATCCCAACGTCAGTTCTCCGGCAGCAACGGCAGTCGAAGTCACAAACTACAACACAGGACGTTTCTGGACAGCCTTTTGATGCGTCGAAAGTCGCCTCTTGGTTTGAGAAAAACAACGATTCTAAAGGAAATCGAACGAAGCCGAAACTGAAGCGGAATAAAGCCGACGCTGTCTCTTCGGCAACATCCGTGGCCTCTGCGGCAGATGAACTAAATCAACAGATCGACGAAAGTGGCAGCTCTACCGGAGCAGCGCCACCAAAAAGGAAAAACAAGCAGAAAACACGGCGCAAATCATATTCAGATTCTGAGGCGGACGAAGAAATGGAGGAGTCCATCTTCGATGTTACTCCCACAGGCCGGGTAGACCTCCAACTGGTAGACAGAGGCAATCAAGACGAAAACAAAGCACAGAAATGAACTACATACAATGGAATTGCAATGGCATCTACTCACACCTCAGTGAATTTCAACTACTTGTCAATGAACATACACCTTCAGCTATAGCGCTACAAGAAACACACCTTCATCCACAACAATCATTTACTTTACGAAATTATAAGATTCATCGAAAAGACTTACATTCTACAACAATAGCTAAAGGAGGAGTCGCAATACTCACTCACAACGATATAATTACTTCACCCTTGCCTCTCGCGACCGATCTCCAAGCGATCGCAGTGCAAATACACAATCCTCGACGAATGACGTTATGCAGCCTATATTTTCCAGACCGCAACTGGAATCGCGACGCACTGGTAAATCTAATCGAACAGCTTCCCGTACCATTTCTACTCATGGGTGATTTTAACTCCTATAACACGCTATGGGGCTCGAAATACACCACAAACCAAGGGCGGATCATAGAAAGTATTCTGGACGACTATAACCTGACGATATTGAACTCGGGTCTTGACACGCATTATATATCCGCATCGGGCACCTTTTCGGCCATTGATTTGTCCATATGTTCCCCACAGGTTGCTCAGAGATTAGATTGGAATCCACTGGAAGATCTTCATGGTAGTGACCATTATCCCATTATGCTCTCCGCCGGCCAACAACAAAGAGCGACTTACCGACACGCGAAATGGAAACTCGATGCTGCTAATTGGGATCTCTTCCGAAACACCGTTTCATTACCTGATGAATTCTCAAGTTCGATCGACGAAATGGCCGAGGAAATTTCCAAAGCTATTTTGACAGCGGCAAACAGAACATTACGTAAAACCAGCTCGACATACGCACAGAAGACAGTGCCGTGGTGGAACTGCGACGTATCGACCGCTATACAAAATAAAAAAAGAGCTCTGAAATTATTCAAATCCAACCCAACTATAGGAAACCACATAAATTTTAAAAAATACAGGGCAGTAGCTCGAAAAACTATACGAGAAGCCAAGTCGTCCTCTTGGAAACATTACGTCAATACGATTAACATGTCCACCAATCTTTCTGAGGTATGGCGTAAAACACGAGCAATATCAGGAAACTCGATTGCACCACCGTCTCCAACGTTACTGATCAATGACCGTGCCATCAACGACCCACAAGAGGTAGCTGAACTGCTCGCCGAACACTTTGCCTCGGTAAGTAGTAATGAAAACTACGAAGCGAGTTTTCGACAGATGAAGGATAATCTTGAGACGCCATTAGACTTCACACCAAACCACGATCTTGCATACAATTCAGAGCTTACGTTTGCAGAATTAGAACACGCTCTATCTCGAGCGAAAGACAGTGCGCCCGGCCCTGATGACATACCCGCAGCTATGTTGAAAAACCTCCCCGAAAAGGAGAAAAGAAAGTTGCTTCTCCTCTTTAACGCGATCTGGAAGCAATCCTCCTACCCAAATCAATGGCGTAACGCAATTGTAATCCCTATTTTAAAGGCGAACAAGGATCAAAAGAACGCAACGAGTTACCGACCGATTTCACTGACCTGTTGTCTAAGTAAGGTTCTTGAGAATATAATTAATTATAGACTCATGTGGACTCTAGAAACCGAAAACCTGATCGCAAAAGAGCAGTGCGGATTCCGAAAATATCATTCAACGACAGACATCTTAGTCCATCTCGAAAACTCGATACAAAACGCTTTTATTGAGCAAGAACACCTTGTCGCAGTATCTTTCGATATTGAAAAGGCATTCGACATGACCTGGAGGTACGGCATACTACAGCAACTACACGAGTGGGGTCTACGCGGAAACCTCCCCATGTTCGTACAAAATTTCCTAGAAGAGCGACATTTCTCGGTCCGAGTCAGAGACAAGTTATCTGCATCACGCACACAAGTCAACGGTGTTACTCAGGGATCTCCAATCAGCGCTACCTTATTCATTATAGCCATGAATAAATTGCTTGAATCAGCTCAATCACGACTTAGGAAATGTGCATACGTCGACGACTTAGTCATTTACACATCCGGCAAGGATTTGGCGTTGACTCAGTACAGATTGCAAAAATCAATAAACGATCTAGATAAAGTCGCGATTAGCAGAGGTTTTCGATTTTCGGCACAAAAAACGTATTGCATCCAATTCAACAGGAGTAGATCGTCACATGAAAAACCGAAACTGCTTCTTCGAGGGCAAGTGATTACAGAGGTGGAAGAAGCCCGTTTTCTAGGGGTCATTTTCGACAGTAAACTCAACTGGAAATCACAAATCAAAGATACGGTGACGAAGTGTCATAAATCGCTAAATCTCATCCGATGCTTATCGAACATAAATTGGGGATCTCATCGAGAAACGCTTCTCACACTATACAGGACACTCATCTTATCAAAACTCGAATACGGAGCAATCGTTTACGGTTCTGCCAGGAAAACAACACTCTCGAAGCTTGACACAATCCACCACAGCGGTCTGCGAATGGCTACCGGAGCATTTCGGACTAGTCCAGCGTTCAGTATATGCTGCGATGCGGGCTTTAGTCCACTAAGCATAAGACGTACGGAACAAGAGCTAAGATATGCCGGAAATCTGAGTGCCAAGAAAACACACCTAAACTACGAAATATTCGCGAACCCACCACAAAGAAATAAATATGCAGGACGATCAACGGTAACCCGCCCACTATGCATACGGGTTGGGGAAAAACTGAATCACATTAATATGAAACTCTTTGATGTGTACCGATTTGGCTTCAACAAATCTCCGACCTGGCTGACTCCTAACGCTGACTGCAATTTAGAACTGGCCGAGTACAAAAAAGAAGATACGCCGACTGCAGTGTACACTTCGGAATTCCAAAAACTTCTAACGCAATACGAAAACGCTGTGACAATCTTTACGGATGGGTCAAAAAACGACTTTGGGGTAGGATGCGCATTGGCAACGGAGAATGGCATACGAAAATGGAGATTTCCGCAATCGACCAGTATATACACCGCTGAACTATCTGGCATACACCGAGCCCTAGAAATAGTTTTGGAAACCGAAGCCGACAACAAGCATGCTCTCATATGCTCCGACTCACTAAGCGCGATCTGCTCCTTAAACCAGAAGTTTTCAAACGATCCACTTGTACAAATGATAATGGACAAGCTCTGGCTACTACAGCAAAGAGCACGTCGAGTAACATTCGTATGGATACCAGGGCACTCAGGAATAAGAGGAAACATTAAAGCAGATAGAGCAGCAAGAGAAGCAGCTTTTGAGGACGACAGAAACCTCGAAACAGCAAGGCCACCCGACCTCATTCAGGAAATCAAAACTAGAATTAAAGAAGTTTGGCAAAATGATTGGAAAAATATAGAATCGAAACTACAAAAGATAAAACCAAACGTAGGAAAGTGGATAATGCCACAATCACTGTCAAGAAGAGAAACAGTCGCACTGACGAGGCTCAGAATTGGACACACACGACTAACTCAGTCTTATCTGTTCAAATCACGCGAAAAACCAAAATGCGATCTATGTAACACTCGACTTACAGTACGACATATACTAGAAACATGCCGTAAATATCAACGAGAAAGGAACAGAGCAAAATTGGAGAAGGGAATAGAAAAAATACTAGGACCAAATACAGCAGAGATTAAAAAAGTATTAATGTTTTGTAGTACTACAAAACTTCTTAATCAGATATAAACAAAACAATAGCACTCCACAAAAAGATAAGAAATTAAGAAAAACAGGAATAGACCGTAGAGCAAGTTTTAAAGTGAAACAACAAGTATAAATACGGCCAATGACCACTAGGAGTCGACGCCGTGTCAATAATAAAAAAAAAAAAAAAAAAAAAAAAAAAAACACATTTTCGATGCGTTTACAACGACAAATCGTCATTGCATCGGAACCAAAGTCGAATTTTGGCGAAATCGTGAAATCGTCGATTGTCGTCGTTGATTCTCGAAATCTCGATGCCCGGGGGTCGAATTTTGGCGAAATCGTGAAATCGTCATTTGTCGTCGTTAATTCTCGAAATCTCGATGTCCGAGGGTCAAAAACGCTATTTTGACAAAAATATGAGATTTTTACGAAAAAACACATTTCCGATGCGTTCACAACGACAAATCGTCATTGCATCGGAAAATAAGTCGAATTTTAGCGAAATGGTCGTTTCTCGTCGTTGATTCTCGAAATCTCGATGTCCGAGGGTCAAAAACGTCGATTTGACAAAAATATGAGATTTTTACGAAAAAACACATGTCCGATGCGTTCACAACGACAAATCGTCATTGCGTCGGAACCAAAGTCGAATTTTGGCGAAATCGTGAAATCGTCGTTTGTCGTCGTTGATTCTCGAAATCTCGATGTACGAGGGTCAAAAACGTCGATTTGACGAAAATGTCAGATTTTCACGAAAAAACACATTTTCGATGCGTTTACAACAACAAATCGTCATTGCATCGGAACCAAAGTCGAATTTTGGCGAAATCGTGAAATCGTCGTTTGTCTTCGTTGATTCTCGAAACTCGATGTCCGAGGGTCAAAAACGTTGATTTGACAAAAATGTCAGTTTTTTACGAAAAAACACATTTTCGATGCGTTTACAACGACAAATCGTCATTGCATCGGAACCAAAGTCGAATTTTAGCGAAATCGTCGTTTCTCGTCGTTGATTCTCGAAATCTCGATGTCCGAGGCTCAAAAACGTCGATTTGACAAAAATGTCAGATTTTCACGAAAAAACACATTTTCGATGCGTTTACAACGTCAAATCGTCATTGCATCGGAACCAAAGTCGAATTTTGGCGAAATCGTGAAATGGTTGATTATCGTCGTTGATTCTCGAAATCTCGATGTCCGAGGGTCAAAAACGTTGATTTGACGAAAATGTCAGATTTTCACGAAAAAACACGTTTCCGATGCGTTTACAACGACAAATCATCGTTGCACCGGAACCAAAGTCGAATTTTAGCGAAATCGTGAAATCGTCGTTTCTCGTCGTTGATTCTGGAAATCTCGATGTCCGAGGCTCAAAAACGTCGATTTGACAAAAATGTCAGATTTTTACGAAAAAACACATTTTCGATGCGTTTACAACGACAAATCGTCATTGCATCGGAACCAAAGTCGAATTTTGGCGTAATCGTGATATGGTTGATTATCGTCGTTGATTCTCGAAATCTCGATGTCCGAGGGTCAAAAATGTTGATTTGACGAAAATGTCAGATTTTCACGAAAAAACACATTTTCGATGCGTTTACAACGACAAATCGTTATTGCATCGGAACCAAAGTCGAATTTTGGCGAAATCGTGAAATCGTCGTTTGTCGTCGTTGATTCTCGAAATCTCGATGTACGAGGGTCAAAAACGTCGATTTGACGAAAATGTCAGATTTTTACGAAATAACACATTTCCGATACGTTTACAACGACAAATCGTCATTGCATCGGAATGAAAGTCGATTTTTGGCGAAATCGTGAAATCGTCGTTTGTCGTCGTTGATTCTCGAAATCTCGATGGCCGAGGGTTGAATTTTTACGAAATCGTGAAATCGTCGTTTGTCGTCGTTGATTCTCGAAATCTCGATGTCCGAGTGTCAAAAACGTCGATTTGACGAAAATGTCAGGTTTTCACGAAAAAACACATTTTCGATGCGTTTACAACGACAAATCGTCATTGCATCGGAACCAAAGTCGAATTTTGGCGAAATCGTGAAATCGTCGTTTGTCGTCGTTGATTATCGAAATCTCGATGTCCGAGGGTCAAAAACGTCGATTTGACAAAAATGTCAGATTTTTACGAAAAAACACATGTCCGATGCGTTCACAACGACAAATCGTCATTGCGTCGGAACCAAAGTCGAATTTTGGCGAAATCGTGAAATCGTCGTTTGTCGTCGTTGATTCTCGAAATCTCGATGTCCGAGGGTCAAAAACGTCGATTTGACAAAAATGTCAGATTTTTACGAAAAAACACATGTCCGATGCGTTCACAACGACAAATCGTCATTGCGTCGGAACCAAAGTCGAATTTTGGCGAAATCGTGAAATCGTGGTTTGTCGTCGTTGATTCTCGAAATTTCGATGTCCGAGGGTCAAAAACGTTGATTTGACGAAAATGTAAGATTTTTACGAAAAAACACGTTTCCGATGCGTTTACAACGACAAATCGCCATTGCGTCGGAACCAAAGTCGAATTTTAGCGAAATCGTGAAATCGTCGTTTCTCGTCGAGATTTCGAGAATCATCTCGAAATCTCGATGTCCGAGGGTCAAAAACGTCGATTTGACAAAAATGTCAGATTTTTACGAAAAAACACATTTCCGATGCGTTTACAACGACAAATCGTCATTGCATCGGAACCAAAGTCGAATTTTAGCGAAATCGTGAAATTATCGTTTGTCGTCGTTGATTCTCGAAATCTCGATGACCGAGGGTTGAATTTTTGCGAAATCGTGAAATCGTCGTTTGTCGTCGTTGATTCTCGAAATCTCGATGTCCGAGGCTCAAAAACGTCGATTTGACAAAAATATGACATTTTTACGAAAAAACACATTTCCGATGCGTTCACAACGACAAATCTTCATTGCGTCGGAACCAAAGTCGAATTTTAGCGTAATCGTGAAATCGTCGTTTGTCGTCGTTGATTCTCGAAATTTCGATGTCCGAGGCTCAAAAACGTCGATTTGACAAAAATGTCAGATTTTTACGAAAAAACACATTTTCGATGCGTTTACAACGACAAATCGTCATTGCATCGGAACCAAAGTCGAATTTTGGCGTAATCGTGAAATGGATGATTATCGTCGTTGATTCTCGAAATCTCGATGTCCGAGGGTCAAAAACGTTGATTTGACGAAAATGTCAGATTTTCACGAAAAAACACATTTTCGATGCGTTTACAACGACAAATCGTCATTGCATCGGAACCAAAGTCGAATTTTAGCGAAATCGTGAAATCGTCGTTTCTCGTCGTTGATTCTCGAAATCTCGATGTCCGAGGCTCAAAAACGTCGATTTGACGAAAATGTCAGATTTTTACGAAATAACACATTTTCGATGCGTTCACAACGACAAATCGTCATTGCATCGGAACCAAAGTCGAATTTTAGCGAAATCGTGAAATCGTCGTTTCTCGTCGTTGATTCTCGAAATCTCGATGTACGAGGGTCAAAAACGTCGATTTGACGAAAATGTCAGATTTTTACGAAATAACACATTTTCGATGCGTTCACAACGACAAATCGTCATTGCGTCGGAACCAAAGTCGAATTTTGGCGAAATCGTGAAATCGTCGTTTGTCGTCGTTGATTCTCGAAATTTCGATGTCCGAGGGTCAAAAACGTCGATTTGACGAAAATGTAAGATTTTTACGAAATAACACATTTTCGATGGGTTCGCAACGACAAATCGTCATTGCGTCGGAACCAAAGTCGAATTTTGGCGAAATCGTGAAATCGTCGTTTGTCGTCGTTGATTCTCGAAATTTCGATGTCCGAGGGTCAAAAACGTCGATTTGACAAAAATGTCAGATTTTTACGAAAAAACACATTTTCGATGCGTTTACAACGACAAATCGTCATTGCATCGGAACCAAAGTCGAATTTTGGCGAAATCGTGAAATCGTCGTTTGTCGTCGTTGATTCTCGAAATTTCGATGTCCGAGGCTCAAAAACGTCGATTTGACAAAAATGTCAGATTTTCACGACAAATCGCCATTGCGTCGGAACCAAAGTCGAATTTTAGCGAAATCGTGAAATCGTCGTTTCTCGTCGTTGACTCTGGAAATCTCGATGTCCGAGGCTCAAAAACGTCGATTTGACAAAAATGTCAGATTTTTACGAAAAAACACATTTTCGATGCGTTTACAACGACAAATCGTCATTGCATCGGAACCAAAGTCGAATTTTGGCGTAATCGTGATATGGTTGATTATCGTCGTTGATTCTCGAAATCTCGATGTCCGAGGGTCAAAAATGTTGATTTGACGAAAATGTCAGATTTTCACGAAAAAACACATTTTCGATGCGTTTACAACGACAAATCGTTATTGCATCGGAACCAAAGTCGAATTTTGGCGAAATCGTGAAATCGTCGTTTGTCGTCGTTGATTCTCGAAATCTCGATGTACGAGGGTCAAAAACGTCGATTTGACGAAAATGTCAGATTTTTACGAAATAACACATTTCCGATGCGTTCACAACGACAAATCGCCATTGCGTCGAAACTAAGTCGAATTTTGGCGAAATCGTGAATCGTCGATTGTCGTCGTTGATTCTCGAAATCTCGATGCCCGGGCGTCGAATTTTGGCGAAATCGTCATTTGTCGTCGTTAATTCTCGAAATCTCGATGTCCGAGGGTCAAAAACGCTGTTTTGACAAAAATATGAGATTTTTACGAAAAAAACACATTTCCGATGCGTTCACAACGACAAATCGTCATTGCGTCGGAAAATAAGTCGAATTTTAGCTAAATGGTCGATTATCGTCGTTGATTCTCGAAATCTCGATGTCCGAGGGTCAAAAACGTCGATTTGACAAAAATGTCAGATTATTACGAAAAAACACATTTTCGATGCGTTTACAACGACAAATCGTCATTGCATCGGAACCAAAGTCGAATTTTGGCGTAATCGTGAAATGGTTGATTATCGTCGTTGATTCTCGAAATCTCGATGTCCGAGGGTCAAAAACGTTGATTTGACGAAAATGTCAGATTTTCACGAAAAACACATTTTCGATGCGTTTACAACGACAAATCGTCATTGCATCGGAACCAAAGTCGAATTTTGGCGAAATCGTGAAATCGTCGTTTGTCGTCGTTGATTCTCGAAATCTCGATGTACGAGGGTCAAAAACGTCGATTTGACGAAAATGTCAGATTTTTACGAATAACACATTTTCGATGCGTTCACAACGACAAATCGTCATTGCGTCGGAACCAAAGTCGAATTTGGCGAAATCGTGAAATCGTCGTTTGTCGTCGTTGATTCTCGAAATCTCGATGTCCGAGGCTCAAAAACGTCGATTTGACAAAAATGTCAGATTTTCACGAAAAAACACATTTTCGATGCGTTTACAACGTCAAATCGTCATTGCATCGGAACCAAAGTCGAATTTTGGCGAAATCGTGAAATCGTCGTTTGTCGTCGTTGATTCTCGAAATTTCGATGTCCGAGGCTCAAAAACGTCGATTTGACAAAAATGTCAGATTTTCACGAAAAAACACATTTTCGATGCGTTTACAACGACAAATCGTCATTGCATCGGAACAAAGTCGAATTTTGGCGAAATCGAGAAATCGTCCGTTTGTCGTCGTTGATTCTCGAAATTTCGATGTCCGAGGGTCAAAAACGTTGATTTGACGAAAATGTCCGATTTTTACGAAAAAAAACACATTTCCGATGCGTTCACAACGACAAATCGCCATTGCGTCGGAAACTAAGTCGAATTTTGGCGAAATCGTGAAATCGTCGATTGTCGTCGTTGATTCTCGAAATCTCGATGCCCGGGCGTCGAATTTTGGCGAAATCGTCATTTGTCGTCGTTAATTCTCGAAATCTCGATGTCCGAGGGTCAAAAACGCTGTTTTGACAAAAATATGAGATTTTTACGAAAAAACACATTTCCGATGCGTTCACAACGACAAATCGTCATTGCGTCGGAAAATAAGTCGAATTTTAGCGAAATGGTCGATTATCGTCGTTGATTCTCGAATCTCGATGTCCGAGGGTCAAAAACGTCGATTTGACAAAAATGTCAGATTATTACGAAAAAACACATTTTCGATGCGTTTACAACGACAAATCGTCATTGCATCGGAACCAAAGTCGAATTTTGGCGTAATCGTGAAATGGTTGATTATCGTCGTTGATTCTCGAAATCTCGATGTCCGAGGGTCAAAAACGTTGATTTGACGAAAATGTCAGATTTTCACGAAAAAACACATTTTCGATGCGTTTACAACGACAAATCGTCATTGCATCGGAACCAAAGTCGAATTTTGGCGTAATCGTGAAATGGTTGATTATCGTCGTTGATTCTCGAAATCTCGATGTCCGAGGGTCAAAAACGTTGATTTGACGAAAATGTCAGATTTTCACGAAAAAACACATTTTCGATGCGTTTACAACGACAAATCGTCATTGCATCGGAACCAAAGTCGAATTTTGGCGAAATCGTGAAATCGTCGTTTGTCGTCGTTGATTCTCGAAATCTCGATGTACGAGGGTCAAAAACGTCGATTTGACGAAAATTTCAGATTTTTACGAAATAACACATTTTTCGATGCGTTCACAACGACAAATCGTCATTGCGTCGGAACCAAAGTCGAATTTTGGCGAAATCGTGAAATCGTCGTTTGTCGTCCGTTGATTCTCGAAATCTCGATGTCCGAGGCTCAAAAACGTCGATTTGACAAAAATGTCAGATTTCACGAAAAAAACAACATTTTCGATGCGTTTACAACGTCAAATCGTCATTGCATCGGAACCAAAGTCGAATTTTGGCGAAATCGTGAAATCGTCGTTTGTCGTCGTTGATTCTCGAAATTTCGATGTCCGAGGCTCAAAAACGTCGATTTGACAAAAATGTCAGATTTTCACGAAAAAACACATTTTCGATGCGTTTACAACGACAAATCGTCATTGCATCGGAACCAAAGTCGAATTTTGGCGAAATCGAGAAATCGTCGTTTGTCGTCGTTGATTCTCGAAATTTCGATGTCCGAGGGTCAAAAACGTTGATTTGACGAAAATGTAAGATTTTTACGAAAAAACACATTTTCGATGCGTTTACAACGACAAATCGTTATTGCATCGGAAAATAAGTCGAATTTTAGCGAAATGGTCGATTATCGTCGTTGATTCTCGAAATCTCGATGTCCGAGGGTCAAAAACGTCGATTTGACAAAAATGTCAGATTATTACGAAAAAAACACATTTTCGATGCGTTTACAACGACAAATCGTCATTGCATCGGAACCAAAGTCGAATTTTGGCGTAATCGTGAAATGGTTGATTATCGTCGTTGATTCTCGAAATCTCGATGTCCGAGGGTCAAAAACGTTGATTTGACGAAAATGTCAGATTTTCACGAAAAAACACATTTTCGATGCGTTTACAACGACAAATCGTCATTGCATCGGAACCAAAGTCGAATTTTGGCGAAATCGTGAAATCGTCGTTTGTCGTCGTTGATTCTCGAAATCTCGATGTACGAGGGTCAAAAACGTCGATTTGACGAAAATGTCAGATTTTTACGAAATAACACATTTTCGATGCGTTCACAACGACAAATCGTCATTGCGTCGGAACCAAAGTCGAATTTTGGCGAAATCGTGAAATCGTCGTTTGTCTTCGTTGATTCTCGAAATTTCGATGTCCGAGGGTCAAAAACGTCGATTTGACAAAAATGTCAGATTTTCACGAAAAAACACATTTTCGATGCGTTTACAACGACAAATCGTCATTGCATCGGAACCAAAGTCGAATTTTGGCGAAATCGTGAAATCGTCGTTTGTCGTCGTTGATTCTCGAAATTTCGATGTCCGAGGGTCAAAAACGTTGATTTGACGAAAATGTAAGATTTTTACGAAAAAACACGTTTCCGATGCGTTTACAACGACAAATCGCCATTGCGTCGGAACCAAAGTCGAATTTTAGCGAAATCGTGAAATCGTCGTTTCTCGTCGTTGATTCTCGAAATCTCGATGTCCGAGGCTCAAAAACGTCGATTTGACAAAAATGTCAGATTTTCACGAAAAAACACATTTTCGATGCGTTTACAACGACAAATCGTCATTGCATCGGAACCAAAGTCGAATTTTGGCGTAATCGTGATATGGTTGATTATCGTCGTTGATTCTCGAAATCTCGATGTCCGAGGGTCAAAAACGCTGTTTTGACAAAAATATGAGATTTTTACGAAAAAACACATTTCCGATGCGTTCACAACGACAAATCGTCATTGCGTCGGAAAATAAGTCGAATTTTAGCGAAATGGTCGATTATCGTCGTTGATTCTCGAAATCTCGATGTCCGAGGGTCAAAAACGTCGATTTGACAAAAATGTCAGATTATTACGAAAAAACACATTTTCGATGCGTTTACAACGACAAATCGTCATTGCATCGGAACCAAAGTCGAATTTTGGCGTAATCGTGAAATGGTTGATTATCGTCGTTGATTCTCGAAATCTCGATGTCCGAGGGTCAAAAACGTTGATTTGACGAAAATGTCAGATTTTCACGAAAAAACACATTTTCGATGCGTTTACAACGACAAATCGTCATTGCATCGGAACCAAAGTCGAATTTTGGCGAAATCGTGAAATCGTCGTTTGTCGTCGTTGATTCTCGAAATCTCGATGTACGAGGGTCAAAAACGTCGATTTGACGAAAATGTCAGATTTTTACGAAATAACACATTTTCGATGCGTTCACAACGACAAATCGTCATTGCGTCGGAACCAAAGTCGAATTTTGGCGAAATCGTGAAATCGTCGTTTGTCGTCGTTGATTCTCGAAATCTCGATGTCCGAGGCTCAAAAACGTCGATTTGACAAAAATGTCAGATTTTCACGAAAAAACACATTTTCGATGCGTTTACAACGTCAAATCGTCATTGCATCGGAACCAAAGTCGAATTTTGGCGAAATCGTGAAATCGTCGTTTGTCGTCGTTGATTCTCGAAATTTCGATGTCCGAGGCTCAAAAACGTCGATTTGACAAAAATGTCAGATTTTCACGAAAAAACACATTTTCGATGCGTTTACAACGACAAATCGTCATTGCATCGGAACCAAAGTCGAATTTTGGCGAAATCGAGAAATCGTCGTTTGTCGTCGTTGATTCTCGAAATTTCGATGTCCGAGGGTCAAAAACGTTGATTTGACGAAAATGTCCGATTTTTACGAAAAAAAACACATTTCCGATGCGTTCACAACGACAAATCGCCATTGCGTCGGAAACTAAGTCGAATTTTGGCGAAATCGTGAAATCGTCGATTGTCGTCGTTGATTCTCGAAATCTCGATGCCCGGGCGTCGAATTTTGGCGAAATCGTCATTTGTCGTCGTTAATTCTCGAAATCTCGATGTCCGAGGGTCAAAAACGCTGTTTTGACAAAAATATGAGATTTTTACGAAAAAACACATTTCCGATGCGTTCACAACGACAAATCGTCATTGCGTCGGAAAATAAGTCGAATTTTAGCGAAATGGTCGATTATCGTCGTTGATTCTCGAAATCTCGATGTCCGAGGGTCAAAAACGTCGATTTGACAAAAATGTCAGATTATTACGAAAAAACACATTTTCGATGCGTTTACAACGACAAATCGTCATTGCATCGGAACCAAAGTCGAATTTTGGCGTAATCGTGAAATGGTTGATTATCGTCGTTGATTCTCGAAATCTCGATGTCCGAGGGTCAAAAACGTTGATTTGACGAAAATGTCAGATTTTCACGAAAAAACACATTTTCGATGCGTTTACAACGACAAATCGTCATTGCATCGGAACCAAAGTCGAATTTTGGCGTAATCGTGAAATGGTTGATTATCGTCGTTGATTCTCGAAATCTCGATGTCCGAGGGTCAAAAACGTTGATTTGACGAAAATGTCAGATTTTCACGAAAAAACACATTTTCGATGCGTTTACAACGACAAATCGTCATTGCATCGGAACCAAAGTCGAATTTTGGCGAAATCGTGAAATCGTCGTTTGTCGTCGTTGATTCTCGAAATCTCGATGTACGAGGGTCAAAAACGTCGATTTGACGAAAATGTCAGATTTTTACGAAATAACACATTTTCGATGCGTTCACAACGACAAATCGTCATTGCGTCGGAACCAAAGTCGAATTTTGGCGAAATCGTGAAATCGTCGTTTGTCGTCGTTGATTCTCGAAATCTCGATGTCCGAGGCTCAAAAACGTCGATTTGACAAAAATGTCAGATTTTCACGAAAAAACACATTTTCGATGCGTTTACAACGTCAAATCGTCATTGCATCGGAACCAAAGTCGAATTTTGGCGAAATCGTGAAATCGTCGTTTGTCGTCGTTGATTCTCGAAATTTCGATGTCCGAGGCTCAAAAACGTCGATTTGACAAAAATGTCAGATTTTCACGAAAAAACACATTTTCGATGCGTTTACAACGACAAATCGTCATTGCATCGGAACCAAAGTCGAATTTTGGCGAAATCGAGAAATCGTCGTTTGTCGTCGTTGATTCTCGAAATTTCGATGTCCGAGGGTCAAAAACGTTGATTTGACGAAAATGTAAGATTTTTACGAAAAAACACATTTTCGATGCGTTTACAACGACAAATCGTTATTGCATCGGAAAATAAGTCGAATTTTAGCGAAATGGTCGATTATCGTCGTTGATTCTCGAAATCTCGATGTCCGAGGGTCAAAAACGTCGATTTGACAAAAATGTCAGATTATTACGAAAAAACACATTTTCGATGCGTTTACAACGACAAATCGTCATTGCATCGGAACCAAAGTCGAATTTTGGCGTAATCGTGAAATGGTTGATTATCGTCGTTGATTCTCGAAATCTCGATGTCCGAGGGTCAAAAACGTTGATTTGACGAAAATGTCAGATTTTCACGAAAAAACACATTTTCGATGCGTTTACAACGACAAATCGTCATTGCATCGGAACCAAAGTCGAATTTTGGCGAAATCGTGAAATCGTCGTTTGTCGTCGTTGATTCTCGAAATCTCGATGTACGAGGGTCAAAAACGTCGATTTGACGAAAATGTCAGATTTTTACGAAATAACACATTTTCGATGCGTTCACAACGACAAATCGTCATTGCGTCGGAACCAAAGTCGAATTTTGGCGAAATCGTGAAATCGTCGTTTGTCTTCGTTGATTCTCGAAATTTCGATGTCCGAGGGTCAAAAACGTCGATTTGACAAAAATGTCAGATTTTCACGAAAAAACACATTTTCGATGCGTTTACAACGACAAATCGTCATTGCATCGGAACCAAAGTCGAATTTTGGCGAAATCGTGAAATCGTCGTTTGTCGTCGTTGATTCTCGAAATTTCGATGTCCGAGGGTCAAAAACGTTGATTTGACGAAAATGTAAGATTTTTACGAAAAAACACGTTTCCGATGCGTTTACAACGACAAATCGCCATTGCGTCGGAACCAAAGTCGAATTTTAGCGAAATCGTGAAATCGTCGTTTCTCGTCGTTGATTCTCGAAATCTCGATGTCCGAGGCTCAAAAACGTCGATTTGACAAAAATGTCAGATTTTCACGAAAAAACACATTTTCGATGCGTTTACAACGACAAATCGTCATTGCATCGGAACCAAAGTCGAATTTTGGCGTAATCGTGAAATGGTTGATTATCGTCGTTGATTCTCGAAATCTCGATGTCCGAGGGTCAAAAATGTTGATTTGACGAAAATGTCAGATTTTCACGAAAAAACACATTTTCGATGCGTTTACAACGACAAATCGTCATTGCATCGGAACCAAAGTCGAATTTTGGCGAAATCGTGAAATCGTCGTTTGTCGTCGTTGATTCTCGAAATCTCGATGTACGAGGGTCAAAAACGTCGATTTGACGAAAATGTCAGATTTTTACGAAATAACACATTTCCGATACGTTTACAACGACAAATCGTCATTGCATCGGAATCAAAGTCGATTTTTGGCGAAATCGTGAAATCGTCGTTTGTCGTCGTTGATTCTCGAAATCTCGATGGCCGAGGGTTGAATTTTTACGAAATCGTGAAATCGTCATTTGTCGTCGTTAATTCTCGAAATCTCGATGTCCGAGGGTCAAAAACGCTATTTTGACAAAAATATGAGATTTTTACGAAAAAACACATTTCCGATGCGTTCACAACGACAAATCGTCATTGCATCGGAAAATAAGTCGAATTTTAGCGAAATGGTCGTTTCTCGTCGTTGATTCTCGAAATCTCGATGTCCGAGGGTCAAAAACGTCGATTTGACAAAAATATGAGATTTTTACGAAAAAACACATGTCCGATGCGTTCACAACGACAAATCGTCATTGCGTCGGAACCAAAGTCGAATTTTGGCGAAATCGTGAAATCGGCGTTTGTCGTCGTTGATTCTGGAAATCTCGATGTACAAGGGTCAAAAACGTCGATTTGACAAAAATGTCAGATTTTTAAGAAATAACACATTTCCGATACGTTTACAACGACAAATAGTCCATAGCATCGGAACCAAAGTCGAATTTTAGCGAAATCGTGAAATCGTCGTTTGTTTTCATTGATTCTCGAAACTCGATGTCCGAGGGTCAAAAACGTTGATTTGACAAAAATGTCAGTTTTTTACGAAAAAACACATTTCCAATGCGTTCACAACGACAAATCGTCAAAAACGCTGATTTGACAAAAATGTCCGATTTTTACGAAAAAAAACACATTTCCGATGCGTTCACAACGACAAATCGTCATTGCATCGGAACCAAAGTCGAATTTTGGCGTAATCGTGAAATGGTTGATTATCGTCGTTGATTCTCGAAATCTCGATGTCCGAGGGTCAAAAACGTTGATTTGACGAAAATGTCAGATTTTCACGAAAAAACACATTTTCGATGCGTTTACAACGACAAATCGTCATTGCATCGGAACCAAAGTCGAATTTTGGCGAAATCGTGAAATCGTCGTTTGTCGTCGTTGATTCTCGAAATCTCGATGTACGAGGGTCAAAAACGTCGATTTGACGAAAATGTAAGATTTTTACGAAATAACACATTTTCGATGGGTTCGCAACGACAAATCGTCATTGCGTCGGAACCAAAGTCGAATTTTGGCGAAATCGTGAAATCGTCGTTTGTCGTCGTTGATTCTCGAAATTTCGATGTCCGAGGGTCAAAAACGTCGATTTGACAAAAATGTCAGATTTTTACGAAAAAACACATTTTCGATGCGTTTACAACGTCAAATCGTCATTGCATCGGAACCAAAGTCGAATTTTGGCGAAATCGTGAAATCGTCGTTTGTCGTCGTTGATTCTCGAAATTTCGATGTCCGAGGCTCAAAAACGTCGATTTGACAAAAATGTCAGATTTTCACGACAAATCGCCATTGCGTCGGAACCAAAGTCGAATTTTAGCGAAATCGTGAAATCGTCGTTTCTCGTCGTTGACTCTGGAAATCTCGATGTCCGAGGCTCAAAAACGTCGATTTGACAAAAATGTCAGATTTTTACGAAAAAACACATTTTCGATGCGTTTACAACGACAAATCGTCATTGCATCGGAACCAAAGTCGAATTTTGGCGAAATCGTGAAATCGTCGTTTGTCGTCGTTGATTCTCGAAATTTCGATGTCCGAGGCTCAAAAACGTCGATTTGACAAAAATGTCAGATTTTCACGACAAATCGCCATTGCGTCGGAACCAAAGTCGAATTTTAGCGAAATCGTGAAATCGTCGTTTCTCGTCGTTGACTCTGGAAATCTCGATGTCCGAGGCTCAAAAACGTCGATTTGACAAAAATGTCAGATTTTTACGAAAAAACACATTTTCGATGCGTTTACAACGACAAATCGTCATTGCATCGGAACCAAAGTCGAATTTTGGCGTAATCGTGATATGGTTGATTATCGTCGTTGATTCTCGAAATCTCGATGTCCGAGGGTCAAAAATGTTGATTTGACGAAAATGTCAGATTTTCACGAAAAAACACATTTTCGATGCGTTTACAACGACAAATCGTTATTGCATCGGAACCAAAGTCGAATTTTGGCGAAATCGTGAAATCGTCGTTTGTCGTCGTTGATTCTCGAAATCTCGATGTACGAGGGTCAAAAACGTCGATTTGACGAAAATGTCAGATTTTTACGAAATAACACATTTCCGATGCGTTCACAACGACAAATCGCCATTGCGTCGGAAACTAAGTCGAATTTTGGCGAAATCGTGAAATCGTCGATTGTCGTCGTTGATTCTCGAAATCTCGATGCCCGGGCGTCGAATTTTGGCGAAATCGTCATTTGTCGTCGTTAATTCTCGAAATCTCGATGTCCGAGGGTCAAAAACGCTGTTTTGACAAAAATATGAGATTTTTACGAAAAAACACATTTCCGATGCGTTCACAACGACAAATCGT
Organism: Cryptus armator; assembly: GCA_963971235.1. Classification (NCBI taxonomy): domain Eukaryota; kingdom Metazoa; phylum Arthropoda; class Insecta; order Hymenoptera; family Ichneumonidae; genus Cryptus; species Cryptus armator. Next base: position 17,737,602 of record OZ020238.1, on the reverse strand, counting down.
CATTGCGTCGGAAAATAAGTCGAATTTTAGCGAAATGGTCGATTATCGTCGTTGATTCTCGAAATCTCGATGTCCGAGGGTCAAAAACGTCGATTTGACAAAAATGTCAGATTATTACGAAAAAACACATTTTCGATGCGTTTACAACGACAAATCGTCATTGCATCGGAACCAAAGTCGAATTTTGGCGTAATCGTGAAATGGTTGATTATCGTCGTTGATTCTCGAAATCTCGATGTCCGAGGGTCAAAAACGTTGATTTGACGAAAATGTCAGATTTTCACGAAAAAACACATTTTCGATGCGTTTACAACGACAAATCGTCATTGCATCGGAACCAAAGTCGAATTTTGGCGAAATCGTGAAATCGTCGTTTGTCGTCGTTGATTCTCGAAATCTCGATGTACGAGGGTCAAAAACGTCGATTTGACGAAAATGTCAGATTTTTACGAAATAACACATTTTCGATGCGTTCACAACGACAAATCGTCATTGCGTCGGAACCAAAGTCGAATTTTGGCGAAATCGTGAAATCGTCGTTTGTCGTCGTTGATTCTCGAAATCTCGATGTCCGAGGCTCAAAAACGTCGATTTGACAAAAATGTCAGATTTTCACGAAAAAACACATTTTCGATGCGTTTACAACGTCAAATCGTCATTGCATCGGAACCAAAGTCGAATTTTGGCGAAATCGTGAAATCGTCGTTTGTCGTCGTTGATTCTCGAAATTTCGATGTCCGAGGCTCAAAAACGTCGATTTGACAAAAATGTCAGATTTTCACGAAAAAACACATTTTCGATGCGTTTACAACGACAAATCGTCATTGCATCGGAACCAAAGTCGAATTTTGGCGAAATCGAGAAATCGTCGTTTGTCGTCGTTGATTCTCGAAATTTCGATGTCCGAGGGTCAAAAACGTTGATTTGACGAAAATGTCCGATTTTTACGAAAAAAAACACATTTCCGATGCGTTCACAACGACAAATCGCCATTGCGTCGGAAACTAAGTCGAATTTTGGCGAAATCGTGAAATCGTCGATTGTCGTCGTTGATTCTCGAAATCTCGATGCCCGGGCGTCGAATTTTGGCGAAATCGTCATTTGTCGTCGTTAATTCTCGAAATCTCGATGTCCGAGGGTCAAAAACGCTGTTTTGACAAAAATATGAGATTTTTACGAAAAAACACATTTCCGATGCGTTCACAACGACAAATCGTCATTGCGTCGGAAAATAAGTCGAATTTTAGCGAAATGGTCGATTATCGTCGTTGATTCTCGAAATCTCGATGTCCGAGGGTCAAAAACGTCGATTTGACAAAAATGTCAGATTATTACGAAAAAACACATTTTCGATGCGTTTACAACGACAAATCGTCATTGCATCGGAACCAAAGTCGAATTTTGGCGTAATCGTGAAATGGTTGATTATCGTCGTTGATTCTCGAAATCTCGATGTCCGAGGGTCAAAAACGTTGATTTGACGAAAATGTCAGATTTTCACGAAAAAACACATTTTCGATGCGTTTACAACGACAAATCGTCATTGCATCGGAACCAAAGTCGAATTTTGGCGTAATCGTGAAATGGTTGATTATCGTCGTTGATTCTCGAAATCTCGATGTCCGAGGGTCAAAAACGTTGATTTGACGAAAATGTCAGATTTTCACGAAAAAACACATTTTCGATGCGTTTACAACGACAAATCGTCATTGCATCGGAACCAAAGTCGAATTTTGGCGAAATCGTGAAATCGTCGTTTGTCGTCGTTGATTCTCGAAATCTCGATGTACGAGGGTCAAAAACGTCGATTTGACGAAAATGTCAGATTTTTACGAAATAACACATTTTCGATGCGTTCACAACGACAAATCGTCATTGCGTCGGAACCAAAGTCGAATTTTGGCGAAATCGTGAAATCGTCGTTTGTCGTCGTTGATTCTCGAAATCTCGATGTCCGAGGCTCAAAAACGTCGATTTGACAAAAATGTCAGATTTTCACGAAAAAACACATTTTCGATGCGTTTACAACGTCAAATCGTCATTGCATCGGAACCAAAGTCGAATTTTGGCGAAATCGTGAAATCGTCGTTTGTCGTCGTTGATTCTCGAAATTTCGATGTCCGAGGCTCAAAAACGTCGATTTGACAAAAATGTCAGATTTTCACGAAAAAACACATTTTCGATGCGTTTACAACGACAAATCGTCATTGCATCGGAACCAAAGTCGAATTTTGGCGAAATCGAGAAATCGTCGTTTGTCGTCGTTGATTCTCGAAATTTCGATGTCCGAGGGTCAAAAACGTTGATTTGACGAAAATGTAAGATTTTTACGAAAAAACACATTTTCGATGCGTTTACAACGACAAATCGTTATTGCATCGGAAAATAAGTCGAATTTTAGCGAAATGGTCGATTATCGTCGTTGATTCTCGAAATCTCGATGTCCGAGGGTCAAAAACGTCGATTTGACAAAAATGTCAGATTATTACGAAAAAACACATTTTCGATGCGTTTACAACGACAAATCGTCATTGCATCGGAACCAAAGTCGAATTTTGGCGTAATCGTGAAATGGTTGATTATCGTCGTTGATTCTCGAAATCTCGATGTCCGAGGGTCAAAAACGTTGATTTGACGAAAATGTCAGATTTTCACGAAAAAACACATTTTCGATGCGTTTACAACGACAAATCGTCATTGCATCGGAACCAAAGTCGAATTTTGGCGAAATCGTGAAATCGTCGTTTGTCGTCGTTGATTCTCGAAATCTCGATGTACGAGGGTCAAAAACGTCGATTTGACGAAAATGTCAGATTTTTACGAAATAACACATTTTCGATGCGTTCACAACGACAAATCGTCATTGCGTCGGAACCAAAGTCGAATTTTGGCGAAATCGTGAAATCGTCGTTTGTCTTCGTTGATTCTCGAAATTTCGATGTCCGAGGGTCAAAAACGTCGATTTGACAAAAATGTCAGATTTTCACGAAAAAACACATTTTCGATGCGTTTACAACGACAAATCGTCATTGCATCGGAACCAAAGTCGAATTTTGGCGAAATCGTGAAATCGTCGTTTGTCGTCGTTGATTCTCGAAATTTCGATGTCCGAGGGTCAAAAACGTTGATTTGACGAAAATGTAAGATTTTTACGAAAAAACACGTTTCCGATGCGTTTACAACGACAAATCGCCATTGCGTCGGAACCAAAGTCGAATTTTAGCGAAATCGTGAAATCGTCGTTTCTCGTCGTTGATTCTCGAAATCTCGATGTCCGAGGCTCAAAAACGTCGATTTGACAAAAATGTCAGATTTTCACGAAAAAACACATTTTCGATGCGTTTACAACGACAAATCGTCATTGCATCGGAACCAAAGTCGAATTTTGGCGTAATCGTGAAATGGTTGATTATCGTCGTTGATTCTCGAAATCTCGATGTCCGAGGGTCAAAAATGTTGATTTGACGAAAATGTCAGATTTTCACGAAAAAACACATTTTCGATGCGTTTACAACGACAAATCGTCATTGCATCGGAACCAAAGTCGAATTTTGGCGAAATCGTGAAATCGTCGTTTGTCGTCGTTGATTCTCGAAATCTCGATGTACGAGGGTCAAAAACGTCGATTTGACGAAAATGTCAGATTTTTACGAAATAACACATTTCCGATACGTTTACAACGACAAATCGTCATTGCATCGGAATCAAAGTCGATTTTTGGCGAAATCGTGAAATCGTCGTTTGTCGTCGTTGATTCTCGAAATCTCGATGGCCGAGGGTTGAATTTTTACGAAATCGTGAAATCGTCATTTGTCGTCGTTAATTCTCGAAATCTCGATGTCCGAGGGTCAAAAACGCTATTTTGACAAAAATATGAGATTTTTACGAAAAAACACATTTCCGATGCGTTCACAACGACAAATCGTCATTGCATCGGAAAATAAGTCGAATTTTAGCGAAATGGTCGTTTCTCGTCGTTGATTCTCGAAATCTCGATGTCCGAGGGTCAAAAACGTCGATTTGACAAAAATATGAGATTTTTACGAAAAAACACATGTCCGATGCGTTCACAACGACAAATCGTCATTGCGTCGGAACCAAAGTCGAATTTTGGCGAAATCGTGAAATCGTCGTTTGTCGTCGTTGATTCTGGAAATCTCGATGTACAAGGGTCAAAAACGTCGATTTGACAAAAATGTCAGATTTTTAAGAAATAACACATTTCCGATACGTTTACAACGACAAATAGTCCATAGCATCGGAACCAAAGTCGAATTTTAGCGAAATCGTGAAATCGTCGTTTGTTTTCATTGATTCTCGAAACTCGATGTCCGAGGGTCAAAAACGTTGATTTGACAAAAATGTCAGTTTTTTACGAAAAAACACATTTCCAATGCGTTCACAACGACAAATCGTCAAAAACGCTGATTTGACAAAAATGTCCGATTTTTACGAAAAAAAACACATTTCCGATGCGTTCACAACGACAAATCGTCATTGCATCGGAACCAAAGTCGAATTTTGGCGTAATCGTGAAATGGTTGATTATCGTCGTTGATTCTCGAAATCTCGATGTCCGAGGGTCAAAAACGTTGATTTGACGAAAATGTCAGATTTTCACGAAAAAACACATTTTCGATGCGTTTACAACGACAAATCGTCATTGCATCGGAACCAAAGTCGAATTTTGGCGAAATCGTGAAATCGTCGTTTGTCGTCGTTGATTCTCGAAATCTCGATGTACGAGGGTCAAAAACGTCGATTTGACGAAAATGTCAGATTTTTACGAAATAACACATTTTCGATGCGTTCACAACGACAAATCGTCATTGCGTCGGAACCAAAGTCGAATTTTGGCGAAATCGTGAAATCGTCGTTTGTCTTCGTTGATTCTCGAAATTTCGATGTCCGAGGGTCAAAAACGTCGATTTGACAAAAATGTCAGATTTTCACGAAAAAACACATTTTCGATGCGTTTACAACGACAAATCGTCATTGCATCGGAACCAAAGTCGAATTTTGGCGAAATCGTGAAATCGTCGTTTGTCGTCGTTGATTCTCGAAATTTCGATGTCCGAGGGTCAAAAACGTTGATTTGACGAAAATGTAAGATTTTTACGAAAAAACACGTTTCCGATGCGTTTACAACGACAAATCGCCATTGCGTCGGAACCAAAGTCGAATTTTAGCGAAATCGTGAAATCGTCGTTTCTCGTCGTTGATTCTCGAAATCTCGATGTCCGAGGCTCAAAAACGTCGATTTGACAAAAATGTCAGATTTTCACGAAAAAACACATTTTCGATGCGTTTACAACGACAAATCGTCATTGCATCGGAACCAAAGTCGAATTTTGGCGTAATCGTGAAATGGTTGATTATCGTCGTTGATTCTCGAAATCTCGATGTCCGAGGGTCAAAAATGTTGATTTGACGAAAATGTCAGATTTTCACGAAAAAACACATTTTCGATGCGTTTACAACGACAAATCGTCATTGCATCGGAACCAAAGTCGAATTTTGGCGAAATCGTGAAATCGTCGTTTGTCGTCGTTGATTCTCGAAATCTCGATGTCCGAGGGTCAAAAACGTTGATTTGAAGAAAATGTCAGATTTTCACGAAAAAACACATTTTCGATGCGTTTACAACGACAAATCGTCATTGCATCGGAACCAAAGTCGAATTTTAGCGAAATCGTGAAATCGTCGTTTCTCGTCGTTGATTCTGGAAATCTCGATGTCCGAGGGTCAAAAATGTTGATTTGACGAAAATGTCAGATTTTCACGAAAAAACACATTTTCGATGCGTTTACAACGACAAATCGTCATTGCATCGGAACCAAAGTCGAATTTTGGCGAAATCGTGAAATCGTCGTTTGTCGTCGTTGATTCTCGAAATCTCGATGTCCGAGGGTCAAAAACGTTGATTTGACGAAAATGTCAGATTTTCACGAAAAAACACATTTTCGATGCGTTTACAACGACAAATCGTCATTGCATCGGAACCAAAGTCGAATTTTAGCGAAATCGTGAAATCGTCGTTTCTCGTCGTTGATTCTGGAAATCTCGATGTCCGAGGCTCAAAAACGTCGATTTGACAAAAATGTCAGATTTTTACGAAAAAACACATTTTCGATGCGTTTACAACGAGAAATCGTCATTGCATCGGAACCAAAGTCGAATTTTGGCGTAATCGTGAAATGGTTGATTATCGTCGTTGATTCTCGAAATCTCGATGTCCGAGGGTCAAAAACGCTATTTTGACAAAAATATGAGATTTTTACGAAAAAACACATTTCCGATGCGTTCACAACGACAAATCGTCATTGCATCGGAAAATAAGTCGAATTTTAGCGAAATGGTCGTTTCTCGTCGTTGATTCTCGAAATCTCGATGTCCGAGGGTCAAAAACGTCGATTTGACAAAAATATAAGATTTTTACGAAAAAACACATGTCCGATGCGTTCACAACGACAAATCGTCATTGCATCGGAACCAAAGTCGAATTTTGGCGAAATCGTGAAATCGTCGTTTGTCGTCGTTGATTCTCGAAATTTCGATGTCCGAGGGTCAAAAACGTTGATTTGACGAAAATGTAAGATTTTTACGAAAAAACACGTTTCCGATGCGTTTACAACGACAAATCGCCATTGCGTCGGAACCAAAGTCGAATTTTAGCGAAATCGTGAAATCGTCGTTTCTCGTCGTTGATTCTCGAAATCTCGATGTCCGAGGGTCAAAAATGTTGATTTGACGAAAATGTCAGATTTTCACGAAAAAACACATTTTCGATGCGTTTACAACGACAAATCGTCATTGCATCGGAACCAAAGTCGAATTTTGGCGAAATCGTGAAATCGTCGTTTGTCGTCGTTGATTCTCGAAATCTCGATGTCCGAGGGCCAAAAACGTTGATTTGACGAAAATGTCAGATTTTCACGAAAAAACACATTTTCGATGCGTTTACAACGACAAATCGTCATTGCATCGGAACCAAAGTCGAATTTTAGCGAAATCGTGAAATCGTCGTTTCTCGTCGTTGATTCTGGAAATCTCGATGTCCGAGGCTCAAAAACGTCGATTTGACAAAAATGTCAGGTTTTTACGAAAAAACACATTTTCGATGCGTTTACAACGAGAAATCGTCATTGCATCGGAACCAAAGTCGAATTTTGGCGTAATCGTGAAATGGTTGATTATCGTCGTTGATTCTCGAAATCTCGATGTCCGAGGGTCAAAAACGTTGATTTGACGAAAATGTCAGATTTTCACGAAAAATCACATTTTCGATGCGTTTACAACGACAAATCGTCATTGCATCGGAACCAAAGTCGAATTTTAGCGAAATCGTGAAATCGTCGATTGTCGTCGTTGATTCTCGAAATCTCGATGTCCGGGGGTCGAATTTTGGCGAAATCGTGAAATCGTCATTTGTCGTCGTTAATTCTCGAAATCTCGATGTCCGAGGGTCAAAAACGCTATTTTGACAAAAATATGAGATTTTTACGAAAAAACACATTTCCGATGCGTTCACAACGACAAATCGTCATTGCATCGGAAAATAAGTCGAATTTTAGCGAAATGGTCGTTTCTCGTCGTTGATTCTCGAAATCTCGATGTCCGAGGGTCAAAAACGTCGATTTGACAAAAATATGAGATTTTTACGAAAAAACACATGTCCGATGCGTTCACAACGACAAATCGTCATTGCGTCGGAACCAAAGTCGAATTTTGGCGAAATCGTGAAATCGTCGTTTGTCGTCGTTGATTCTCGAAATCTCGATGTACGAGGGTCAAAAACGTCGATTTGACAAAAATGTCAGATTTTTAAGAAATAACACATTTCCGATGCGTTTACAACGACAAATAGTCCATAGCATCGGAACCAAAGTCGAATTTTAGCGAAATCGTGAAATCGTCGTTTGTTTTCATTGATTCTCGAAACTCGATGTCCGAGGGTCAAAAACGTTGATTTGACAAAAATGTCAGTTTTTTACGAAAAAACACATTTCCAATGCGTTCACAACGACAAATCGTCAAAAACGCTGATTTGACAAAAATGTCCGATTTTTACGAAAAAAAACACATTTCCGATGCGTTCACAACGACAAATCGCCATTGCGTCGGAAACTAAGTCGAATTTTGGCGAAATCGTGAAATCGTCGATTGTCGTCGTTGATTCTCGAAATCTCGATGCCCGGGCGTCGAATTTTGGCGAAATCGTGAAATCGTCATTTGTCGTCGTTAATTCTCGAAATCTCGATGTCCGAGGGTCAAAAACGCTGTTTTGACAAAAATATGAGATTTTTACGAAAAAACACATTTCCGATGCGTTCACAACGACAAATCGTCATTGCGTCGGAAAATAAGTCGAATTTTAGCGAAATGGTCAATTATCGTCGTTGATTCTCGAAATCTCGATGTCCGAGGGTCAAAAACGTCGATTTGACAAAAATGTCAGATTTTTACGAAAAAACACATTTTCGATGCGTTTACAACGACAAATCGTCATTGCATCGGAACCAAAGTCGAATTTTGGCGTAATCGTGAAATGGTTGATTATCGTCGTTGATTCTCGAAATCTCGATGTCCGAGGGTCAAAAACGTTGATTTGACGAAAATGTCAGATTTTCACGAAAAAACACATTTTCGATGCGTTTACAACGACAAATCGTCATTGCATCGGAACCAAAGTCGAATTTTGGCGAAATCGTGAAATCGTCGTTTGTCGTCGTTGATTCTCGAAATCTCGATGTACGAGGGTCAAAAACGTCGATTTGACGAAAATGTCAGATTTTTACGAAATAACACATTTCCGATACGTTTACAACGAAAAATCGTCATTGCATCGGAACCAAAGTCGAATTTTGGCGAAATCGTGAAATCATCGTTTGTCGTCGTTGATTCTCGAAATCTCGATGTTCGAGGGTCAAAAACGCTGATTTGACAAAAATACCAGATTTTCGCGAAAAAACACATTTCCAATGCGTTCACAACGACAAATCGTCAAAAACGCTGATTTGATAAAAATGTCCGATTTTTACGAAAAAAACACATTTCCGATGCGTTCACAACGACAAATTGTTACGTCGCGGGGAATTTATCCAATAAATTATTATGGCAATCGTTGTTCACCAGTCTAATTAGTTCGGATGTATGGCGACCGATAACCGAATATACATATATAGGGTTGCTCTTAGTTTAGGCCGGAATGCGCCGGTCTGGGATAAGAGCGAAACTGGATACGTGTCGTTAAGAAAAATTTAAAATATACAAATCTTACCTTATTTGATGTTCTTGCAGGCGTTGAGCTGTTAGGCGTAGCGGGTTAGTGGTCCCTAAGCAAGATCGATGATCTCCGGAACCGGTGTGGAAATCGTCGATGCGTCGGATACGTTGCCGCTCTCAGGAACTGCAGTCGTAATAATAACCGTAGGTGCGTTGAAACGTGTCGCAACTGCTACCACTGGTGCCGTTTGTTCGTTCGTTGACGTTTCTCGGATGGTAATGGATTGCTCGGATTGAATCTCCGTATGAATTGTTACCGAATTGACCGCGGTGTCGATTGCAGGGCTCACGTTGGAATCGATCTGTGGCGGTTGAGCGTCTTTGAGATTTGATACCAATTTCTGTCTATGCACGCCCCGATGAGATTTGCTTTTACCAGCTGCGATAGCGAGAGCTCTACGAATTGCGAATTTTCGTCCCGCGCGTCTACGACCCATTATCGACAAAAATTATATATGTAAAAAGTTCACACTCGCAACATTTCACGTAAGTGTCCATTTTACCCGAGAGCACTATAGAGAGCTCCGCGTGGTCTTGTTAAACAAAAGAGAAACCCGAGAGCACGATAAAGAGCTCCACGTGGGTTTTATTAGCGAGAAAAACCCGAGAGCACGATAAAGAGCTCCACGTGGTTTTGTAAAGCAGAATAAAACTCGAGAGCACGGTAAAGAGCTCAGCGAAGTTCTATTAACGAGAAATTAAACCTTAGGTAATGAAGTTGAGGAGTGAAGAATTGTTGCGTTGCATGACTTAGGTAAAATATGAACGAGGATGAATTGACTTCGATTGGACACCTTAAATATTAATTCTTACTCGTGACTGATAAACACTGGAAGTTCGGTTGAACTGAAACGTTTAATTATTGATTCGTTGTTTTTCGCACTACACAGGTTTAACACAATTGTTTACGATAACACACGCTATTTGATTATATTGTAGTAACAACCGATTTAACAAATATAAGAGAACACGAGATCACTCGTAAACGGTACAATTCGCGATAGTACGCGGTATTTGAATATATAAGAATTAATCAAGATTATTTAATAATTAGGAAATTATTGTTAAACTTATTAGTCGCACGAGTCACTAAGACCGTATTATCAAATGAGAATGAAATAATTATAGTTCGGAAAACCGCGTCGCGAGTGTCTCCGAATTATTCTCGGCTTTTTCGGTCTGCCGGAGACAAGAGTAGAAAAGAAACTGATTTGCCTTCAGCCGCACTGGCCCAAGAGGCCTCCGAGTTGTCGCGCATTGGTGGGGGAGCCCACCTGGAGTCGCAACCGCGAGAGCGTTGTCGACCGCGGTGGGGTACTCCCGCGCCTTGGCGACCGATCGTGGGGCCCCAATGCTGACGCAGCACCCCACAGTAAGACTGCAGAGCCAGCATCTCGCGCTATCGACCGAGCGTTTCGCGGAACGCTCTTATCGGCGCTGACTGTGCGTCTGGGACTCGTCCGGTCCCACACTCGGTTGGCAATACGATATTTATTCTTATCATACTTGACAACAAATACTTAGCGGCGAAACTCGCTGTTAAACGTATATTGGATATGCTAATGTTGTTAATATTATTGTTTATATTATTATGCATGAACGATCACCTCGATTATTATTAATTGACATTGTAGTGTGTCAGTGATCGTTCATACATAATTTATTGTTGATTATTACAATTGCATGCAAATACAACTAAACGTATATTGTAATTATTATTAATAATGTTGCTAACATTGTTATTGTCCAAACGACGTTTATTACCAATATACAATCAATCACCGTTGGGTTCGCGTTGCGCGTATGTTTTAATAACGATTTTACTTAATTTGCTTATTATCATACTCTTTTCCCGAAAATAGTGAATAACTTGTAAATTACGAGTCCCAGGGCTTGAAAAGAACTAGGCCTTTATAATTTCTAAATGTTTTTCCGCTCTTAATGACGCAATTGAATTTGGTTTAAAAATAATATTTGTTGTTCTACGGTGATTGGTTGATAGGCTATATTGTGGTAAATATAAAATGATTGACTTAACCTATGCGCGTTATGCGTTTATAATGTATAACACTGATAATATATGTCAGTTTAACGTTATTTATATAATGTTATGTTATATTCGCTAATGCTATAGTGGAATACCGTATAAAAATGGATAATTATTACCGATTGTGAGTAATCGTACTAGTTACAAGCAAATGAGGTAATATAGTTGTAATATTATTGGAAATAAGAGAAAAAAAAATTATGACGAGCATTGATTACTCGTTTTTGACCGTAATTAGACCCAGGACATAACAAAATCGCCATTGCGTCGGAAACAAAGTCGAATTTTGGCGAAATCGTGAAATCGTCGATTGTCGTCGTTGATTCTCGAAATCTCGATGTCCGGGGGTCGAATTTTGGCGAAATCGTGAAATCGTCATTTGTCGTCGTTAATTCTCGAAATCTCGATGTCCGAGGGTCAAAAACGCTGTTTTGACAAAAATATGAGATTTTTACGAAAAAACACATTTCCGATGCGTTCACAACGACAAATCGTCATTGCATCGGAAAATAAGTCGAATTTTAGCGAAATGGTCGTTTCTCGTCGTTGATTCTCGAAATCTCGATGTCCGAGTGTCAAAAACGTCGATTTGACGAAAATGTCAGATTTTCACGAAAAAACACATTTTCGATGCGTTTACTACGACAAATCGTCATTGCATCGGAACCAAAGTCGAATTTTGGCGAAATCGTGAAATCGTCGTTTGTCGTCGTTGATTCTCGAAATTTCGATGTCCGAGAGTCAAAAACGTTGATTTGACGAAAATGTCAGATTTTCACGAAAAAACACATTTTCGATGCGTTTACAACGACAAATCGTCATTGCATCGGAACCAAAGTCGAATTTTGGCGAAATCGTGAAATCGTCGTTTGTCGTCGTTGATTCTCGAAATCTCGATGACCGAGGGTTGAATTTTTGCGAAATCGTGAAATCGTCGTTTGTCGTCGTTGATTCTCGAAATCTCGATGTCCGGGGGTCGAATTTTGGCGAAATCGTGAAATCGTCGATTATCGTCGTTGATTCTCGAAATCTCGATGTCCGAGGGTCAAAAACGTCGATTTGACAAAAATGTCAGATTTTAACGAAAAAACACATTTTCGATGCGTTTACAACGACAAATCGTCATTGCATCGGAACCAAAGTCGAATTTTGGCGTAATCGTGAAATGGTTGATTATCGTCGTTGATTCTCGAAATCTCGATGTCCGAGTGTCAAAAACGTCGATTTGACGAAAATGTCAGATTTTCACAAAAAAACACATTTTCGATGCGTTTACAACGACGAATCGTCATTGCATCGGAACCAAAGTCGAATTTTGGCGAAATCGTGACATCGTCGTTTGTCGTCGTTGATTCTCGAAATATCGATGTGCGAGGGTCAAAAACGCTGATTTGACAAAAATATGAGATTTTTACGAAAAAACACATTTCCGATGCGTTCACAACGACAAATCGTCATTGTGTCAGAAAATAAGTCGAATTTTAGCGATATCGTGAAATCGTCGTTTGTCGTCGTTGATTCTCGAAACTCGATGTCCGAGGGTCAAAAACGTTGATTTGACAAAAATATGAGATTTTTACGAAAAAACACATTTCCGATGCGTTCACAACGACAAATCGTCATTGCGTCGGAACGAAAGTCGAATTTTGGCGAAATCGTGAAATCGACGTTTGTCGTCGTTGATTCTCGAAATCTCGATGACCGAGGGTTGAATTTTTGCGAAATCGTGAAATCGTCGTTTGTCGTCGTTGATTCTCGAAATCTCGATGTACGAGGGTCAAAAACGTTGATTTGACGAAAATGTAAGATTTTTACGAAAAAACACGTTTCCGATACGTTTACAACGACAAATCGTCATTGCATCGGAACCAAAGTCGAATTTTAGCGAAATCGTGAAATCGTCGTTTCTCGTCCTTGATTCTCGAATTCTCGATGTCCGAGGGTCAAAAACGTCGATTTGACAAAAATGTCAGATTTTTACGAAAAAACACATTTCCGATGCGTTTACAACGACAAATCGTCATTGCATTGGAACCAAAGTCGAATTTTGGCGAAATCGTGACATCGTCGTTTGTCGTCGTTGATTCTCGAAATATCGATGTGCGAGGGTCAAAAACGCTGATTTGACAAAAATATGAGATTTTTACGAAAAAACACATTTCCGATGCGTTCACAACGACAAATCGTCATTGTGTCAGAAAATAAGTCGAATTTTAGCGATATCGTGAAATCGTCGTTTCTCGTCGTTGATTCGCGAAATGTCGATGCCCGAGGGTCAAAAACGTCGATTTGACAAAAATGTCAGATATTTACGAAAAAACACATTTTCGATGCGTTTACAACGACAAATCGTAATTGCATCGGAACCAAAGTCGAATTTTGGCGAAATCGTGAAATCAGCGTTTATCGTCGTTGATTCTCGAAATCTCGATGTCCGAGGGTCAAAAACGTCGATTTGACAAAAATGTCAGAGTTTTACGAAAAAACACTTTTCCGATGCGTTTACAACGATAAATCGTCATTGCATCGGAACCAAAGTCGAATTTTGGCGAAATCGTGACATCGTCGTTTGTCGACGTTGATTCTCGAAATATCGATGTGCGAGGGTCAAAAACGTTGATTTGACAAAAATATGAGATTTTTACGAAAAAACACATTTCCGATGCGTTCACAACGACAAATCGTCATTGCGTCGGAACCAAAGTCGAATTTTGGCGAAATCGTGAAATCGTCGTTTGTCGTCGTTGATTCTCGAAATCTCGATGTCCGAGTGTCAAAAACGTCGATTTGACGAAAATGTCAGATTTTCACGAAAAAATACATTTTCGATGCGTTCACAACGACAAATCGTCATTGCGTCGGAAAATAAGTCGAATTTTAGCGAAATCGTGAAATGGTCGATTATCGTCGTTGATTCTCGAAATCTTGATGTCCGAGGGTCAAAAACGTCGATTTGACAAAAATGTCAGATTTTTAAGAAATAGCACATTTCCGATGCTTTTACAAAGACAAATAGTCCATAGCATCGGAACCAAAGTCGAATTTTAGCGAAATCGTGAAATCGTCGTTTGTCTTCGTTGATTCTCGAAACTCGATGTCCGAGGGTCAAAAACGTCGATTTGACAAAAATGTCAGATTTTTAAGAAATAACACATTTCCGATGCGTTTACAACGACAAATAGTCCATTGCATCGGAACCAAAGTCGAATTTTAGCGAAATCGTGAAATCGTCGTTTGTCGTCGTTGATTCTCGAAATCTCGATGACCGAGGGTTGAATTTTTTCGAAATCGTGAAATCGTCGTTTGTCGTCGTTGATTCTCGAAATCTCGATGTCCGAGGCTCAAAAACGTCGATTTGACGAAAATGTAAGATTTTTACGAAAAAACACTTTTCCGATGCGTTTACAACGACAAATCGCCATTGCGTCGGAAACTAAGTCGAATTTTGGCGAAATCGTGAAATCGTCGTTTGTCGTCGTTGATTCTCGAAATCTCGATGTCCGAGGCTCAAAAATGTTGATTTGACGAAAATGTCAGATTTTCACGAAAAAACACATTTTCGATGCGTTTACAACGACAAATCGTCATTGCATCGGAACCAAAGTCGAATTTTGGCGAAATCGTGAAATCGTCGTTTGTCGTCGTTGATTCTCGAAATCTGGATGTCCGAGGGTCAAAAAAGTTGATTTGACGAAAATGTCAGATTTTCACGAAAAAACACATTTTCGATGCGTTTACAACGACAAATCGTCATTGCATCGGAACCAAAGTCGAATTTTGGCGAAATCGAGAAATCGTCGTTTGTCGTCGTTGATTCTCGAAATTTCGATGTCCGAGGGTCAAAAACGTTGATTTGACGAAAATGTAAGATTTTTACGAAAAAACACGTTTCCGATGCGTTTACAACGACAAATCGCCATAGCATCGGAACCAAAGTCGAATTTTGGCGTAATCGTGAAATGGTTGATTATCGTCGTTGATTCTCGAAATCTCGATGTCCGAGTGTCAAAAATGTTGATTTGACGAAAATGTCAGATTTTCACGAAAAAACACATTTTCGATGCGTTTACAACGACAAATCGTCATTGCATCGGAACCAAAGTCGAATTTTGGCGAAATCGTGAAATCGTCGTTTGTCGTCGTTGATTCTCGAAATCTCGATGTCCGAGGGTCAAAAACGTTGATTTGACGAAAATGTCAGATTTTCACGAAAAAACACATTTTCGATGCGTTTACAACGACAAATCGTCATTGCATCGGAACCAAAGTCGAATTTTAGCGAAATCGTGAAATCGTCGTTTCTCGTCGTTGATTCTCGAAATCTCGATGTACGAGGGTCAAAAACGTCGATTTGACGAAAATGTCAGATCTTTACGAAATAACACATTTCCGATACGTTTACAACGACAAATCGTCATTGCATCGGAATCAAAGTCGATTTTTGGCGAAATCGTGAAATCGTCGTTTGTCGTCGTTGATTCTCGAAATCTCGATGGCCGAGGGTTGAATTTTTACGAAATCGTGAAATCGTCATTTGTCGTCGTTAATTCTCGAAATCTCGATGTCCGAGGGTCAAAAACGCTATTTTGACAAAAATATGAGATTTTTACGAAAAAACACATTTCCGATGCGTTCACAACGACAAATCGTCATTGCATCGGAAAATAAGTCGAATTTTAGCGAAATGGTCGTTTCTCGTCGTTGATTCTCGAAATCTCGATGTCCGAGGGTCAAAAACGTCGATTTGACAAAAATATGAGATTTTTACGAAAAAACACATGTCCAATGCGTTCACAACGACAAATCGTCATTGCGTCGGAACCAAAGTCGAATTTTGGCGAAATCGTGAAATCGTCGTTTGTCGTCGTTGATTCTCGAAATCTCGATGTACAAGGGTCAAAAACGTCGATTTGACAAAAATGTCAGATTTTTAAGAAATAACACATTTCCGATGCGTTTACAACGACAAATAGTCCATAGCATCGGAACCAAAGTCGAATTTTAGCGAAATCGTGAAATCGTCGTTTGTTTTCATTGATTCTCGAAACTCGATGTCCGAGGGTCAAAAACGTTGATTTGACAAAAATGTCAGTTTTTTACGAAAAAACACATTTTCGATGCGTTTACAACGACAAATCGTCATTGCATCGGAACCAAAGTCGAATTTTAGCGAAATCGTGAAATCGTCGTTTCTCGTCGTTGATTCTCGAAATCTCGATGTCCGAGGCTCAAAAACGTCGATTTGACAAAAATGTCAGATTTTCACGAAAAAACACATTTTCGATGCGTTTACAACGTCAAATCGTCATTGCATCGGAACCAAAGTCGAATTTTGGCGAAATCGTGAAATCGTCGTTTGTCGTCGTTGATTCTCGAAATTTCGATGTCCGAGGGTCAAAAACGTCGATTTGACAAAAATGTCAGATTTTTACGAAAAAACACATTTTCGATGCGTTTACAACGACAAATCGTCATTGCATCGGAACCAAAGTCGAATTTTGGCGTAATCGTGATATGGTTGATTATCGTCGTTGATTCTCGAAATCTCGATGTCCGAGGGTCAAAAATGTTGATTTGACGAAAATGTCAGATTTTCACGAAAAAACACATTTTCGATGCGTTTACAACGACAAATCGTTATTGCATCGGAACCAAAGTCGAATTTTGGCGAAATCGTGAAATCGTCGTTTGTCGTCGTTGATTCTCGAAATCTCGATGTACGAGGGTCAAAAACGTCGATTTGACGAAAATGTCAGATTTTTACGAAATAACACATTTCCGATACGTTTACAACGACAAATCGTCATTGCATCGGAATCAAAGTCGATTTTTGGCGAAATCGTGAAATCGTCGTTTGTCGTCGTTGATTCTCGAAATCTCGATGGCCGAGGGTTGAATTTTTACGAAATCGTGAAATCGTCATTTGTCGTCGTTAATTCTCGAAATCTCGATGTCCGAGGGTCAAAAACGCTATTTTGACAAAAATATGAGATTTTTACGAAAAAACAAATTTCCGATGCGTTCACAACGACAAATCGTCATTGCATCGGAAAATAAGTCGAATTTTAGCGAAATGGTCGTTTCTCGTCGTTGATTCTCGAAATCTCGATGTCCGAGGGTCAAAAACGTCGATTTGACAAAAATATGAGATTTTTACGAAAAAACACATGTCCGATGCGTTCACAACGACAAATCGTCATTGCGTCGGAACCAAAGTCGAATTTTGTCGAAATCGTGAAATCGTCGTTTGTCGTCGTTGATTCTCGAAATCTCGATGTACAAGGGTCAAAAACGTCGATTTGACAAAAATGTCAGATTTTTAAGAAATAACACATTTCCGATGCGTTTACAACGACAAATAGTCCATAGCATCGGAACCAAAGTCGAATTTTAGCGAAATCGTGAAATCGTCGTTTGTTTTCATTGATTCTCGAAACTCGATGTCCGAGGGTCAAAAACGTTGATTTGACAAAAATGTCAGTTTTTTACGAAAAAACACATTTTCGATGCGTTTACAACGACAAATCGTCATTGCATCGGAACCAAAGTCGAATTTTAGCGAAATCGTGAAATCGTCGTTTCTCGTCGTTGATTCTCGAAATCTCGATGTCCGAGGCTCAAAAACGTCGATTTGACAAAAATGTCAGATTTTCACGAAAAAACACATTTTCGATGCGTTTACAACGTCAAATCGTCATTGCATCGGAACCAAAGTCGAATTTTGGCGAAATCGTGAAATCGTCGTTTGTCGTCGTTGATTCTCGAAATTTCGATGTCCGAGGGTCAAAAACGTCGATTTGACAAAAATGTCAGATTTTTACGAAAAAACACATTTTCGATGCGTTTACAACGACAAATCGTCATTGCATCGGAACCAAAGTCGAATTTTGGCGTAATCGTGATATGGTTGATTATCGTCGTTGATTCTCGAAATCTCGATGTCCGAGGGTCAAAAATGTTGATTTGACGAAAATGTCAGATTTTCACGAAAAAACACATTTTCGATGCGTTTACAACGACAAATCGTTATTGCATCGGAACCAAAGTCGAATTTTGGCGAAATCGTGAAATCGTCGTTTGTCGTCGTTGATTCTCGAAATCTCGATGTACGAGGGTCAAAAACGTCGATTTGACGAAAATGTCAGATTTTTACGAAATAACACATTTCCGATACGTTTACAACGACAAATCGTCATTGCATCGGAATCAAAGTCGATTTTTGGCGAAATCGTGAAATCGTCGTTTGTCGTCGTTGATTCTCGAAATCTCGATGGCCGAGGGTTGAATTTTTACGAAATCGTGAAATCGTCATTTGTCGTCGTTAATTCTCGAAATCTCGATGTCCGAGGGTCAAAAACGCTATTTTGACAAAAATATGAGATTTTTACGAAAAAACAAATTTCCGATGCGTTCACAACGACAAATCGTCATTGCATCGGAAAATAAGTCGAATTTTAGCGAAATGGTCGTTTCTCGTCGTTGATTCTCGAAATCTCGATGTCCGAGGGTCAAAAACGTCGATTTGACAAAAATATGAGATTTTTACGAAAAAACACATGTCCGATGCGTTCACAACGACAAATCGTCATTGCGTCGGAACCAAAGTCGAATTTTGTCGAAATCGTGAAATCGTCGTTTGTCGTCGTTGATTCTCGAAATCTCGATGTACAAGGGTCAAAAACGTCGATTTGACAAAAATGTCAGATTTTTAAGAAATAACACATTTCCGATGCGTTTACAACGACAAATAGTCCATAGCATCGGAACCAAAGTCGAATTTTAGCGAAATCGTGAAATCGTCGTTTGTTTTCATTGATTCTCGAAACTCGATGTCCGAGGGTCAAAAACGTTGATTTGACAAAAATGTCAGTTTTTTACGAAAAAACACATTTCCAATGCGTTCACAACGACAAATCGTCAAAAACGCTGATTTGACAAAAATGACCGATTTTTACGAAAAAAAACACATTTCCGATGCGTTCACAACGACAAATCGCCATTGCGTCGGAAACTAAGTCGAATTTTGGCGAAATCGTGAAATCGTCGATTGTCGTCGTTGATTCTCGAAATCTCGATGCCCGGGCGTCGAATTTTGGCGAAATCGTGAAATCGTCATTTGTCGTCGTTAATTCTCGAAATCTCGATGTCCGAGGGTCAAAAACGCTGTTTTGACAAAAGTATGAGATTT
This sequence comes from Cryptus armator, assembly GCA_963971235.1. Lineage (NCBI taxonomy): Eukaryota > Metazoa > Arthropoda > Insecta > Hymenoptera > Ichneumonidae > Cryptus > Cryptus armator. The sequence continues at coordinate 17,718,082 of OZ020238.1, read as the reverse complement.
TTACGAAAAAACACATTTCCGATGCGTTCACAACGACAAATCGTCATTGCGTCGGAAAATAAGTCGAATTTTAGCGAAATGGTCGATTATCGTCGTTGATTCTCGAAATCTCGATGTCCGAGGGTCAAAAACGTCGATTTGACAAAAATGTCAGATTTTTACGAAAAAACACATTTTCGATGCGTTTACAACGACAAATCGTCATTGCATCGGAACCAAAGTCGAATTTTGGCGTAATCGTGAAATGGTTGATTATCGTCGTTGATTCTCGAAATCTCGATGTCCGAGGGTCAAAAACGTTGATTTGACGAAAATGTCAGATTTTTACGAAATAACACATTTCCGATGCGTTCACAACGACAAATCGTCATTGCATCGGAACCAATGTCGAATTTTGGCGAAATCGTGAAATCGGCGTTTATCGTCGTTGATTCTCGAAATCTCGATGTCCGAGGGTCGAATTTTGGCGAAATCGTGAAATCGTCGTTTATCGTCGTTGATTCTCGAAACTCGATGTCCGAGGGTCAAAAACGTTGATTTGACAAAAATATGAGATTTTTACGAAAAAACACATTTCCGATGCGTTCACAACGACAAATCGTCAAAAACGCTGATTTGACAAAAATGTCCGATTTTTACGAAAAAAACACATTTCCGATGCGTTCACAACGACAAATCGCCATTGCGTCGGAAACTAAGTCGAATTTTGGCGAAATCGTGATATCGTCGATTGTCGTCGTTGATTCTCGAAATCTCGATGTCCGGGGGTCGAATTTTGGCGAAATCGTGAAATCGTCATTTGTCGTCGTAAATATGAAATTTTTACGAAAAAAACACATTTCCGATGCGTTCACAATGACAAATCGTCATTGCGTCGGAAAATAAGTCGAATTTTAGCGAAATCGTGAAATGGTCGATTATCGTCGTTGATTCTCGAAATCTCGATGTCCGAGGGTCAAAAACGCTGATTTGACAAAAATATGAGATTTTTACGAAAAAACACATTTCCGATGAGTTCACAACGACAAATCGTCATTGTGTCAGAAAATAAGTCGAATTTTAGCGATATCGTGAAATCGTCGTTTCTCGTCGTTGATTCTCGAAATCTCGATGTCCGAGGGTCAAAAACGTCGATTTGACAAAAATGTCAGATTTTTACGAAATAACACATTTCCGATGCGTTTACAACGACAAATCGTCATTGCATCGGAATCAAAGTCGAATTTTAGCGAAATCGTGAAATCGGCGGTTCTCGTCGTTGATTCTCGAAATCTCGATGTCCGAGGCTCAAAAACGTCGATTTGACAAAAATGTCAGATTTTTACGAAAAAACACATTTCCGATGCGTTTACAACGACAAATCGTCATTGCATCGGAAAATAAGTCGAATTTTAGCGATATCGTGAAATCGTCGTTTCTCGTCGTTGATTCTCGAAATCTCGATGCCCGAGGGTCAAAAACGTCGATTTGACAAAAATGTCCGACTTTTGCGAAAAAACACATTTTCGATGCGTTTTCCACGACAAATCGTCATTGCATCGGAACCAAAGTCGAATTTCAGCGAAATCGTGAAATGGTCGATTGTCGTCGTTGATTCTCACGATCTCCAATGTCTGACGCTGATTTGACAAAAATGTCCGACTTTGTGAAAAAACACATTTTCGATGCGTTCTCCACGACAAATCGTCATTGCATCGGAAACAAAGTCGAATTTCAGCGAAATCGTGAAATGGTCGATTGTCGTCGTTGATTCTCACGATCTCGATGTCTGACGCTGATTTGACAAAAATGTCCGACTTTTGTGAAAAAACACATTTTCGGAGCGTTCTCAACGACAAATCGTCATTGCATCGGAAACAAAGTTGAATTTCAGCGAAATCGTGAAATGGTCGATTGTCGTCGTTGATTCTCACGATCTCGATGCCTGACGTTGATTTGACAAAAATGTCCGACTTTTGTGAAAAACCACATTTTCGGAGCGTTGTCAACGACAAATCGTCATTGCATCGGAAACAAAGTCGAATTCCAGCGAAATCGTGAAATGGTCGATTGTCGTCGTTGATTCTCACAATCTCGATGTCTGACGGTAAAAAACGCTGTTTTGACAAAAATGTCCGACTTTTGCGAAAAAACACATTGTCGATGCGTTCTCCACGACAAATCGTCATTGCATCGGACACAAAGTCGAATTTCAGCGAAATCGTGAAATGGTCGATTGTCGTCGTTGATTCTCACGATCTCGATGTCTGACGCTGATTTGACAAAAATGTCCGACTTTGTGAAAAAACACATTTTCGATGCGTTCTCCACGACAAATCGTCATTGCATAGGAAACAAAGTCGAATTTCTGCGAAATCGTGAAATGGTCGATTGTCGTCGTTGATTCTCACGATCTCGATGTCTGACGCTGATTTGACAAAAATGGCCGTCTTTTGCGAAAAAACACATTTTCGATGCGTTCTCCACGACAAATCGTCATTGCATCGGAAACAAAGTCGAATTTCAGCGAAATCGTGAAATGGTCGATTGTCGTCGTTGATTCTCACGATCTCGATGCCTGACGCTGATTTGACAAAAATGTCCGACTTTGTGAAAAAACACAGTTTCGATGCCTTCTCCACGACAAATCGTCATTGCATAGGAAACAACGTCGAATTTCTGCGAAATCGTGAAATGGTCGATTGTCGTCGTTGATTCTCATGATCTCGATGCCTGACGTTGATTTGACAAAAATGTCCGACTTTGTGAAAAAACACAGTTTCGATGCGTTCTCCACGACAAATCGTCATTGCATAGGAAACAAAGTCGAATTTCTGCGAAATCGTGAAATGGTCGATTGTCGTCGTTGATTCTCATGATCTCGATGCCTGACATTGATTTGACAAAAATGTCCGACTTTTGTGAAAAAACACATTTTCGGAGCGTTGTCAACGACAAATCGTCATTGCATCGGAAACAAAGTCGAATTTCAGCGAAATCGTGAAATGGTCGATTGTCGTCGTTGATTCTCACGATCTCGATGTCTGACGGTAAAAAACGCTGTTTTGACAAAAATGTCCGACTTTTGCGAAAAAACACATTTTCGATGCGTTCTCCACGACAAATCGTCATTGCATCGGAAACAAAGTCGAATTTCAGCGAAATCGTGAAATGGTCGATTGTCGTCGTTGATTCTCACGATCTCGATGCCTGACGCCGATTTGACAAACATGTCCGACTTTGTGAAAAATCACATTTTCGATGCGTTCTCCACGACAAATCGTCATTGCATAGGAAACAAAGTCGAATTTCTGCGAAATCGTGAAATGGTCGATTGTCGTCGTTGATTCTCACGATCTCGATGCCTGACGCCGATTTGACAAACATGTCCGACTTTTGTGAAAAAACTCATTTTCGGCGCGTTCTCAACGACAAATCGTCATTGCATCGGAAACAAAGTCGACTTCCAGCCAAATCGTGAAATGGTCGATTGTCGTCGTTGATTCTCACGATCTCGATGTCTGACGGTAAAAAACGCTGTTTTGACAAAAATGTCCGACTTTTGCGAAAAAACACATTTTAGATGCGTTCTCCACGACAAATCGTCATTGCATCGGAAACAAAGTCGAATTTCAGCGAAATCGTGAAATGGTCGATTGTCGTTGTTGATTCTCACGCTCTCGATGTCTGACGCTGATTTGACAAAAATGTCCGACTTTGGGAAAAAACACATTTTCGATGCGTTCTCCACGACAAATCGTCATTGCATCGGAAACAAAGTCGAATTTCAGCGAAATCGTGAAATGGTCGATTGTCGTCGTTGATTCTCACGATCTCGATGTCTGACGTTGATTTGACAAAAATATCCGACTTTGTGAAAAAACACATTTTCGATGCGTTCTCCACGACAAATCGACATTGCATAGGAAACAAAGTCTAATTTCTGCGAAATCGTGAAATGGTCGATTGTCGTCGTTGATTCTCACGATCTCGATGCCTGACGCTGATTTGACAAAAATGTCCGACTTTGTGAAAAAACACATTTTCGATGCGTTCTCCACGACAAATCGTCATTGCATAGGAAACAAAGTCGAATTTCTGCGATATCGTGAAATGGTCGATTGTCGTCGTTGATTCTCACGATCTCGATGTCTGACGGTAAAAAACGCTGATTTGACAAAAATGGCCGACTTTTGCGAAAAAACACATTTTCGATGCGTTCTCCACGACAAATCGTCATGGCATCGGAAACAAAGTCGAATTTCAGCGAAATCGTGAAATGGTCGATTGTCGTCGTTGATTCTCACGATCTCGATGCCTGACGCCGATTTGACAAACATGTCCGACTTTGTGAAAAAACACATTTTCGATGCGTTCTCCACGACAAATCGTCATTGCATAGGAAACAAAGTCGAATTTCTGCGAAATCGTGAAATGGTCGATTGTCGTCGTTGATTCTCACGATCTCGATGCCTGACGCCGATTTGACAAACATGTCCGACTTTTGTGAAAAAACACATTTTCGGCGCGTTCTCAACGACAAATCGTCATTGCATCGGAAACAAAGTCGACTTCCAGCCAAATCGTGAAATGGTCGATTGTCGTCGTTGATTCTCACGATCTCGATGTCTGACGGTAAAAAACGCTGTTTTGACAAAAATGTCCGACTTTTGCGAAAAAACACATTTTCGATGCGTTCTCCACGACAAATCGTCATTGCATCGGAAACAAAGTCGAATTTCAGGTTCACGGAAAATTTGCCGAAAACAATTTGCCGAAAATACAATTTCCCGAAAATACAATTTGCCGAAAGTACAATTTGCCGAAAATACAATTTGCCGAAAGTACAATTTGCCGAACATACAATTTGCCGAAAGCACAATTTGCCGAAAATACAATTTGCCGAAAGCACAATTTGCCGAAAATCCAAAGGTCTGAAAATTCGTATGCGTGAGCTCGCGGCGTCCTCCGCTCGCACATGGCGGCACTAACACCTCGATGTGTGTGTGGAAATATTGTTTTTTGATCATTTGTAATAGGTAGAGTCATATTTGTGAGATTTTTTTTTTCGGCAAATTATAATTTCGGCAAAATGTACTTTCGGCAAATTGTATTTTCGGCAAATTGTACTTTCGGCAAATTGTATTTTCGGCAAACTGTTTTCGGCAAATTGTATTTTCGTCAAATTTTATTTTCGGCTAATTGTATTTTCGGCAAATTGTTTTCAGCAAATTGTTTTCGGCAAATTGTATTTTCGGCAAATTGTTTTCGGCAAATTTTCCGGATACCCTCGGTAGACTGTCGATTTGCCTACGAAAATTCGTAATGAATTATGATAATTATTTTCCGGATCTAGATCGATAACTACTGCCCTCTCAACCATAACGTTACTTTACCGAATCGAGAGCCGATACTATAAGGCGGTAAGTTGAACGAATCTTTGCAATCGCTTCCCCTAGTCAATGCGTGAGATTCAAGGCTCTACTCAACTATAACACAGCGCAAGGTGTTCCACCACCCTTGCCTGGACCAAACGATACCTGCGCCTGATCTCAACGCATTGCACTATCCCTTGGGGTGCCGGGATTGCACCGGACTTTAGCGTATTCGCAAGACTCTTCGTCGAGTCTCTCCTTCACTTGTGTTTTTATTTGCTAACTTTTACCCCACCAAGTGAGTTTGAGTTTCTTTAATGTGTGACGGTGATTCCGAAAAATCCCGTCACAATTTATATGTATATGTTGTGACGAGGCGTTAATACGCACTTACATACACGCTAGAATAGGGACGCACGAGAATCACAGCTGAGCGCGAAAAGCAGAGTCGTTCCCCCGGCGATACCCGATAAAGGAATAGATATAGCGAACGAGAGACTGTCGGGGAAGTATTTTATATTTTGCAGAGACTCGACGTCGCAACAGCCAGTAGGAGAGACGAGAGGGGAGCACGGAGGAGAGACACTGCGAGGAAGCGACAGCGTTTCCCGAATTCTGTAGACAAAGGGAGCTTCCCCCTCCCCACTGATAACCGTAACGTGCTGCCGAGTATGAGCGAGAGACACTCTCGTGCGCCACGTTGTCGAAGATAGATCGATAGGCAGAGAAAACGATAGAGATTCGGTTGATAGGATAGTTGAGTAAATTGTTTAGTCCGTGACAGATAATTAACGCCGTGCGAGACACGGAAGTGAGAAAATTGTCTTCCGCTGTGTCGAAGGCAGAAAGAAGTAGTCGAACGAGGAATATACGCCGTGACGATGGCCGATAGATTCTCCGGGAGATCGGAAAGAACGTAAAGGCTCGGGGTCAGAGGGACGTCACGAGGACGATCCGTGTAGGACGACAAAAAGGAATATAAAGGTAGGTGCACGCAGTGCAGACCATCTTGGATTCTATTTATTGTGCCTTACACGTGGTGCCGAGGACTTTCTCGCTCGTGCCCGGTATTACGGGAGGCTATCGCGCAATATTTTCGCTCGCAGCGGAGTGTCACGCGATTCGAATACAAAGAAAATATTATCCTCGTGTCTCGCGAGTCATTTGAAAGAGTCAGACAGAAGTTAACTGTATTTAGAAATGTTGCTTATTAATAAAACGTGTTATATTGTCATTTTCTACGAATCATGTGTGTGGAAAGTATTTTTATTATTTCCCCTGAATACACCCCCCAAAATCCCGCTAGCCGTAAGAGAGAGAGAGAGAGAGAGAGAGAGAGAGAGAGAAAGCGTTGCTAAGACGGCTTTCTTCTCCGTAAACAACCTCTGGGCCTACGGCCCCTAAGAGGTCTGGTAGACGGAGCTGTTACGGCCGAATCGCGGCTGTGGGCCGACTTAAGGTGACGATAGAAACACTCGCATTCGCTCGAGGACGTAGGAAAACCACAGAAAAACCTACGCCAAGTGTAGCCGGTCCAAATTCGAATTCCCAGAGCTCCAATGCTAACGTGAACAGCGTGGCCCCGACTCACGACAGTATAGTATACTGCTGCGCGCTGCTGTTCACGAAAAACATTGTCGCTCTGACTGGGAATCGAATCCGAGACCTCCCGCTCGCCGGCAGTACTGGGCTAGCACGCTAGCCACTTGACCACCGGTGTCGGTAAGAAGTCGGTAAGAAGTAGTAAGTACGAAAGAATATCCTCGCCCACCGAGATTTGTTGTAACAGTCGATTGTGAGGATAGCAACGGGAGAAGAAATCAAAGAAAAACACCTCGTGTCTCGAAAACAGCTAGTAATAATCTTTATTATAATGACGATAGATCAGGCGTTTGCCTCGCGACAGCGATGATGTCGAACGTCCGTTCGACCGCGCTTCTCTCACACACGCATACCGCTCACCCACGCACACTTCGGACATTCCGGTTGGTCTAGCGAGAGGGCACCGATCCTACCCAATTTTATTGTGCACGGCCAAAAATCACACATTTTTTTTGTGCACATTTTGATAGTGCACAAAATTATTAAACACGCTAAAATTGTGCACAATTTTTTTTGTCCACGGCTATATTCTACACAAAATGCCATTTTTTTGGCGATTTGGTGCACAAGCATTATTGTGCACACTGTCATAGTGCACATGCTAATATATAAAAAATCAAGTACACAACTGTATAGAGTACAATGTTATAGTGCACGGACCGTTAGTACTCAACGACTACGCGGTAGCGTACAACACTATTATACACACCGTTATCGTGCACATCCAGAATGTGCACGGCGATATTATGCACAATTACTCATTTTAATATACGATCGTTCGATAGGGCACGCCGCCATTGGGCACAACGGTATTGTGCACAGACGATATAGTAGATCTCTATAATGATGAACAGATTTCGTCACTGTCACCGCTCCTCGGTGGCGAGTATCGGCTCACCCAACTAGCGACCACCAGATATTGTGCACAACGCAATAGTGCACAGCGTTTTTGTGCACATTGCTATAGTGCACACGAGTATCGCCTGACCCAACTAGCGACCATTAGATATCGTGCACAACGCTATAGTGCACAGTGTTTTTGTGCAAATCGTGACGAGATAGACGGACAGAGATTAGAGAGAGAGGCATCGTTCATTTGTTACCTGACTTTGGCGGCGAAACTTATCCGGCTACAATTATTTTGTGCACGATGATATAGTACACATTCATTTTGAGCACACAGTGATTCTGCACAAGTATTTTAGTGCACTTAATTTTCGTGAAGAAATTGTGCAGTTCACAGCAATATTTATTTGTGCACACACGACGTATTGTGCACATCGCTGTCGTGCACATTAATTCGTGTGTATACAGGCAGGTGACAATTATAAGGTAGACATTGTATTTTAAGCGTATTTGCGCCATCATTTCGGGGTAGGTGAGGATTGGTTGTTAAGCGATTTTTGGTGCCCTCTTCGATGGTGTAAACCGTTTCATTGTAGGGCCCATAGTTTTTAAGGGGCGATTATTTTTTGGTCGAAATTTTTCAGAAAATGAGTTTTGAGCAGATATTTGTCAAGAATATTAAATTCTGAATACGAAACACTCATGGGCCGATAGATTCGATCGTGTTACGCGGAAGATAATCGACTTCAAAGTTGCAACTTTTAGCAGCCGAATTGCGCTGGGACTACAATAACCGGAAGTGGACCGGTAATCCAAATGCGCATGCGTCGCACGTTTCGCGCATTGGCTATGTCCCCGTCCGTCTGAATTAAGGTTGTGGCGAGCAGATGTCAAAGCTACATTATGAATGTCACCCGCCTTTACCGCTTTGCAAGTTAGTCGTCGGAAGCGATGTCCGAAAAAATCTTTCAGTAGCGTTGAAACTACAGAAAGGACGACCGTTCCAACAGGGCCAAGAATAATCGTAAAGGTATTCATAATGTAATAAATAATAATAAAGTTCTAAGAAACCGAATGAATTATGGTAAGTAAAAAATGAAATTGATGAGGGAAAAAAATACCCACCGATAGTCTTGGATTAGAGGCTATCAGAAGGTATTTTTGTACTTCGTGCGACATTAAGGGAATTGATCCGACTTCAGGTCATAGTGCATTGTCGTGAACCCAAATTCTTTGGCTTAATTGTAACGTCGGCTCAATTGTCACTAATTTTGACACAAAAAAAACTGATCGCTTCGTCTTCTTACTCGACCGGGTAAGATGACTTTAAGCGGTCTATTTTTTTTAAGAGAAAAGTAGCGACAATTGAACCCGCTGCCGGTTATCGCGCATTAACTTCCTTTAATAATCCCAAGTACTTTGCCTTAATTGCAACGTCGGCTTAATTGTCAATTGACATTACGATAAAGGCAAAGTACTCGGGATTATTAAAGAAAATCAATGCGCTATAATCGTCAACCGGCTCAATTATCGCAACTTTTCGCCAAAAAAAAAAAACGGATCGCTTAAAGTCACCTTACCTGCTCAAGTAAGAAGACTTGAAGCGGTCAGTTTTTTTTGTGTCAAAATTAGTGACAATTAAGCCGACGTTGCAATTAAGCCAAAGGATTTGGGTTCATGACAATGCAGTATGACCTGAAGTCGGATCAATTGACTTAATGTCGCACGAAGCAAAAACAATACCTTCTGATAGCCTCTATTCCAAGACTATCGGAGGGTATTTTTTTCCATCATTTCATTTTTTACTCACCATAATTAATTCGGTTTCTTAGAACTTTATTATTATTTATTACATTTTTTTTTATCGTGGTAAAAGCATAGAGCGAATCTTTTATAGACCTAGGCGTCTTCGCTACGCCCGGAGTTAGAGATTGCCCCTTAACACCAGGAGGAGCGTCCACGCCCGTGTGCTGGACTCTCATCTCGCTTCATTGGGCCGAGCGAGGGGTGTTACCTCCCTCTCGACACCGGTTTCCACGAAAAGCCTACAAGCTAAAGCCCCCAACCCCTGGCCAAAAATAAAACAGGTACATTTTTTGGTCTGGTGTGGGGAAACCACTTCTGTCCGCGTTGTCCTTCGCGTCACCCCCCCAGTCAGGGATTACGTTAGTATTACTTCTGAACTGGGGGTTTCTGTCCGTGATTTCGTGTATTGTACGTCGCGTCCGTCATGTCAGGCAGCCGTCCGCGTTATTCCGTCTCAGTATCATCTCTACGTATGTGGCTACTTGTAGCCACCAGTCGCCTCCGTGGAGCATCACATCCACGATATCATCGGGAGTGATGGCTCCGATGGTCGTTTCTAGTCTCTGTCTGAGGTCTGCCGATTGGTTGCATACGAAAAACGCATGTTAGGCGTCGTCTCGTTCGTGTCCACAGTATGTGCAGTCCGGTGTCCGTACTTTGTTCATTCTGTACAGGTACTGTCTGAAGTATCCGTGTCCTGTCAGTAATTGGGTGACGTAAAAATTCACGTCACCAAACTCCCAGCTGGTCCACGGTCTCACGTCCTTTATTAGGCGTCTTGTCCAGTTTCCGTTTGTCGTGTCTTCCGTCCAGCGCTGTTGCCATGTGCGCATCGTCCTGTCTCGCTCTGCCGTTGCCGCGTCCTGTCGTCCAATGTCGGCGCTTCTTCCGTAGATCCTCTTGCGCTCGAATGCAAGAAGATCTATGGGGATCACGCCTGCTACCACCAGCACAGCCTGCGCGGAGACCGTCCGGTAGGAGCAGGCGATCCTGAGCGCGCTCTGCCTCTGTGCCGTCATCATCGCGTGGCAGTATTTTTTCGTTTTAAGGGAATCTGCTCACACCTCCGCTCCGTAAAGGAGGGTCGAGTGAGCGGTCGACATCAACAGTCTCCGTTTTCCCGGTCTCGGTCCGTTCGTGTTTGCCATCAGCGGTGGGATCCTGACGACACGCTAACATCACTTTACCTAAGCTATTAGCATTGCTAACGTGACGTTAGCGTGTCATCAGGATCCCACCACAGGCGGCTTAGGGATGTTATCCTTTCGGCCGCCTTCTGAGCCGTCTTTTTTATGTGAGGCCAGAAGGTCATCTTCGTATCTAGAGTCCCCCCAGGTACTTGGCTTCCCCCTTGATCTCGATGTCTTCCGCCCCATTCGTTTATTACATTATGAATCCCTTTACTATTATTGTTGACCCGGTTGGAACTGTCGTCCTGTCTGTAGTTTCGACGCTACTGAAAGATTTCTTCGGACATTGCTTCCGACGGTTAACCTTCAAAGCGGTAAAGGAGGGTAACATTCATAATGTAGCTTTGACATCTGCTCGCCACAACCTTAATTCAGACGGACGGGGACGCAGCCAATGCGCGGAACGCGCGACGCATGCGCATTTGGATTACCGGTCCACTTCCGGTTATTGTAGTCCCAGTGCAATTCGGCTGCTAAAAGTTGCAACTTTGAAGTCAATTATCTTCCGCGTAACACGATCGAATCTATCGGCCCATGAGTGTTTCGTATTCAGAATTTAATACTCTTAACGAATATCGAATCAAAACTTATTTTCTGAAAAATTTCGACCAAAAAATAATCACCCCTTAAAAAATATGAGCCCTACAACGAAACTAAGGACTTCCCACCATTGAAGAGGGGATCAATAATCCCTTAAGAAACCAATCCTCACCCACTCCGAAATGATCGCGCAAATACGCTTAAAAAACAGTGTCTACCTTATAATTGTCACACCTGCCTGTATACATACGAATTAATGTGCACTACAGCGATGTGCACAATACGTCGTGTGCACAAATAAATATTGCTGTAAACTGCATAATTTCTTCACGAAAATTAAGTGCACTAAAATACTTGTGCACAATCACTGTGTGGCAAAAGTCAGGTAACAAATGAACGATGCCTCTCTCTCTAATCTCTGTCCGTCTATCTCGTCACGATTTGCACAAAAACGCTGTGCACTATGACGATGTGCACAAAAACAGTGCGCGCTATCGTGATGTGCACAAAAACGCTGTGCATTGTCGCGTTGTGCACAATATATGATGGTCGCTAGTTGAGTCAGGCGATACTCGTGTGTACTATCGCGATGTGCACAAAAACACTGTGCACTATCGCGATGTGCACAAAAACACTGTGCACTATCGCGTTGTGCACAATATCTGATGGTCACTAGTTGGGTCAGGCGATACTCGTGTGCACAAAAACGCTATGCACTATAGCATTGTGCACAATATCTAATGGTCGCTATTTGGGTGAGCCGATACTCGCCACCGCGGGGGCGGCGACAGTGACGAAATCTGTTCATCATTATAGAGATCTACTATATAATCTGCACAATACCGTCGCGCACAATGACGGCGTGCCTTATCGAACGATGGTATATTAAAATGAGTAATTGTGCATAATATCGCCGTGCACATTCTGGATGTGCACGATAACGGTGTGTACAATAGTACACTACCGCGTGCACTACCGCGTAGTTGTTGTGTACTAACGGTCCGTGCACTATAACATTGTGCTCTATATAGTTGTGTACTTAATTTTTTATATATTGGCATGTGCACTATAACAATGTGCCCTATAAAACATGTGCACAAGAAAGGTGGTGTTCTAATCAGCCGCCGATTTATACATTTTGTGCACAAAATCTATGTGCACTAAAACGTCTGGGTTGGATAACGTTTGTGCACAAAACTGCGTGCACTATAGGTTGATGCACATCTACTTTGTGCTAAGAAAATGTGTGCCCTATCCCGTCGTGCACAAAAAAATTGTGTAGGATCGGGCCCACCCTGTTCGAACATCGTAAGGTGCAAATCGAGGAGAAGGGTTCGTAGAGCGTAGATCGGGCTGTGTACCTCGATCATTACTCGATAAACAGCGATTAGGGGAGAGTTCAAAAGTACTCTGTTGTTAGGTCGATAATTCACAGTCATATTGACGTTATTACTCTGATTCTCACGAACATCGAATAGACCGGCTATAACGCGATTGAATTCTTGAGTATGCAATCCGGAATCTAATTGACTCGGGTTAATTTGATTTCTATAACTTCCATGATTTGAAATTTGAGTAGAAGTTTGGTAATCATTCGTGTCCCAAGAGTCACTCAAGGGACCGTTGCGTATATGAACTTGATTGGATTCAAGACGTTCCCGTTGTCCAGTTTCAGCTCCAAATAAAACTTCTCGATCTTCAAGTGTCGAGATTCGACCTCCGTGACTTTGATAGTTTAAAATTGGCGGAGAACCTCGAAAATCATCTGCATAGTGAAGATTATTCGTATGATTCTCCCGGACTCGAGTGTGCTCAGTTTCATGTCGGTCGAGTCGATGACTTTCCAGTTCGAAATCAATTCCCCTGGATTCGATTCGATTCTCATGACTTTGATACTCCACAACACGAGTTTCTATTCCACGTTCTGGCAGACTGCGAAAGTCATTAGAGGATCCTTGCGGACTGGGATTGGATTAACTTCAACACGGTTGAGTTCTTCTGAATTGACACCACAATCCACTTGATCAACGATCGATTCTACTCGCGAAATATCACCTTCATGCTCTGCAATTGTAACAGAAATTCTAGTAATAAGTAGATAAGCTATGCCGATTCCCCCCATGTCGGCAAGTAGATTCCTTCCTTACCTACAGTCGGTAAAAAGGGTTCGAGTCCGGGCTAAAAGATTTCTACTTACCGACATTACCGACATTGCTGACTTACCGACATTACCGACTTACCGACAAGAGGAAGAGGGAGAAGGAAAAAGATGTTAGATTTACCGACCAACGATTATTTGACCCTTTTTGCGGAAAATAGCTAATTTTACCGGCCGACCAACGATCGGGATAGCATCGATCGGGATAGCATCGATCGGGATAGCATCGATCATGATATTTCGACCGCAGCATCCGGTTTGACGCGAAATTTGAATTATGCTATCGGATTTACCGACTCATGAAGTTATCATAGCAGGATATTTGAATTTTTTGGCGGGAAATCAAATTTACATAACCTTACTTATCGACTTGTGATATTTATAGTTAGAGATTAGGATATTGGAACCAATCTACGGGGCTTATTTATTAAAATATACGAACTCAATCTAATACGGAAAATCATGTTTTATTTTAGCAAATTCGCTTTACAGACTAATGATTATTATTATTATTATTATTATTATTATTATTGATACATTGAATGCACTCTCTCTTCATTGGTGCAGATAATTCATTTTCCATTGGAAAGTGTTCTCGGCATCGCAAACACTCGGCGACTTCAGGATCTTGCTTGAGGGACTCGGGCAATTTATCCCACGCAAGCTCGACGCTTTTTGCAGCGAAGTTGACGACGAATTCTTTGGGCAGCTGCGCAATATCTCTAGGTTCCATGAACGATAGTAGTCCGATGCGATGGAATAGTTTGAGCGATCTTCCCAGAGATGGAACGTTGTTTCGAAGAAATTTCTTCAACAGCTGTACGTTTCGAAGTGCGCATCGAGTTTTAACTGCCAAATCGTTGTGGTGAGGGCATGATGTCTTCACTATCTCGGGGTGTAGCTTCTTCAGCGACGGACAATCCGGGACATCGCGTACATTGAATCCAAACTGTTCGAGCCATTTTTTCTTCTGCTCCCCCTTCACGTAGATGGTGCTTGCATTGTGCAAGCTGGATCGAAGCACGTTTTCTACTTCGGTGTATGGCAACTCTCCCGAGTACCAGGAGAGATGGTGATAATTGCGTTCCAACCACAGATTCACGCTCTTGTACTTAGCCGGAAGATCATTCCACTGTGTCGGAGGATGGAACAGGAAGACCATAGGTTGTAGGTCACAGTTGAGCGGGATCATTGCCAGCTCTTTAATGACAAAGTCGTTTATGGGCTGCTGGAACCCTTGTGTATCCACCACGTACTCCATGGCAATTGATCGTGAATCCGCTCAGTACGCGCCTTTTATAGGCGTCTTTTCACATCCCCACTTATTGGATTATATTCGACAATTCGATCATGCAAGATCAAACAGTAGGCCGTAGTTCCCACGGGGAAATTTGATTCAGCCTCCAATTCGAGACGAACATCGACTGGAGCCTGTTTCAGCGACTCGTTCTGTTTCGAGCAATCGATCACGATTAGCGGAGCATGCGTGAGGAAGTCTTTCTTCGTCAGCATGGGTTCCGAGTCCTTGCCGTAGTATACATTCTGAAAGGTGGCGTACATGTCGTACAATACAGCGTACTGATTGCGACTCATGTCGAGATTGAGGTTGCTGTACGGATAACACTGAGAGTTAAGAAAGAGTTTCACGTTGGTGATTTTGCAATGATCAAAGCGGCTAGCGTTCGCCGTTTTGGCTACTCTTCGATTCGTCTGGAAGCCCACAATGACGAAGCGTGGTTTCTCCAACTGATTGGACGTTTTCACCGTCCAAACGTGTTTCGTCGTGTTTGGAAGCATGGGATACTCGTACAATTCCCAGGTGCGAAAACTCATGGTGACGTCCTTTTTAATATGGCTGAGCAGACGTATCTTACGTTTGTCCGACAATGTCACGTACGGCATCAGCCACTCAATTCTCGTAAGCTCAATCTTGAATTCCTCAAAGGTTCGATTTTCGAGCGCTGTTTGCACAACTGCATTCGCGTCGCTCCTCGATCTCGTGAGAATGAGCTCATGCTTTGTGTTGACGATGATTTTTTGATAGTCCTCGGCGAACCCGAGAATCATAGAGAGGGGCATGCATACATCGAAATACCCACTGTCATCCGTCAGTTGTTTAGTCTCTTCGACATCGAGCCAGCCGGCATTTTCAACGAGCGCACTCTGACTGGGACTCAACGATGCATAACCCTTCATGAGACATGTCAAACCAACATTCTTATTTCGGTCGATCTCTATGGCATTGATCTCGTAACGAATTTCCTCGAATAGATGGGCGATGGCATTGTTCACCAACTTCGTCGAAGCGGTGACAGTCCCATCCGCTTTGGTCAATCTTCCACAAACGTGCAGCGAACTTCGTGCGGGCAAGAGGCACAGATCTTGATGTTGAATGGATATTCGAATCTCATCGCTGTTGTTGAAGGTTGATGAAGTGTAGGGCTGATGCGCATGAATCTCGTAATGCGTTACGGATTCGTCGAATACCACGTTCGACTGAACGTGCAGAACCTCTTCCATTCCAGCAAAAACAAAATATCAGGCAGGTTACTTTCTTCTTCCACCAGCGACTCGGAGTCCTAGGCTTCTTAGAAATTGAATGTTGCGACGTGTTAGTGTCTTCAATGTTCGTTGACGACTGATGGGTGCGCGCCATGTTGACTCTCTTTTATAGCCGTGGCCAACTTTGTTGTAGACGATACCCATGATGACTACTTGACTTCCTTGATGTGCAGTCTGATGGTAATAATTTCGCCCCGAAAATTCACCGGTTCTTCGTCCTGATCAACTATGCGTATTTGAACGTGATCAATGACCTTGACAGCGATCGGAAGGTAAATGACTTGCGATGGAACTTCGATGATCTTATATCCTGGCGGCACTGCTGGAAAAAATTCGTGTATCGTGTGCACCCTACGCTCGTTGATGTACGCTCCTGAAGTGATGTTGCACTCTACTCGCAATGCGTTGACCTTGAGGATAGCTACAGGTAATTCTGAGCTGTGAGTCTTATTTCGTGGTAGCTCGCGTTGAGTGAAACCTAACAGACGAGCGATTGAGTCTTGCGGCCGAAAATCAACGTTTTGATTGCACTTTATGACGCTGCGCAGCGTATTGTTGTTGGGCCTGAGATTGATGGATACGCCTTTTGGCGCAAGAGCTTCCTGCAAATAATTTTCGATATCTTCGATCTCGTAACTTCCGGTCGGCAGCACGATCACCTCGTTCCCCACGTAAAACTTGTTTTTACCAGTATCGATATTGGGTATAGAGTTGAATGTTAGTAATTCCACTAGTCCAAGAACGTAGTGTTTGTTGGCTGAGAGTTCAATTGGTGGAAAATATTGGGCTTCTAGTGTAGATGACGTTCCAGATAAGCTGAGAGTCAATGAATCTTCCATGACGATGAACACTGCTCGACTGATTCAATGCACGCACTACAAACTCTTATATAGGAATTTCAGACAAAGATGGCCACACTCGTACGTGTTGTAATCCTGATATCGCGCGTGATTGTACCGAACCTCATCAACTCCAAGATACTCCATCAGCTCTCGAGGTGGTTGAAGATCTCCGAAACTGTCAAAGTACACGACATTACTGCCATTCTTTCGATATGCCACCCAGTGCGTTCCAGGCCCATCTTCGTCATCGAGGTTAATTATAGCTGACTCGCGATAATGAGGTCCGCCAGTTGGTAAGGCGTTTCGCATAAATACTCCGCGGAAATGGGGAATCCTTAGAGCACGTGCGTACTTGAGAAGATCAGCGTCCGTTAGAGCGCGTTTGGGCAGACGGACGTCAAACTTTTTTTTTTCGCGCATCCAAATGCAGACCGAACCCGTTCTTGTGTGGTTTGAGGTAGAGACCTTTGCCGAGAGCGATAGCTTCCATCGTCTTATTGTGTCGCTCACTCTCTCCCAACTGTTGCTTCGCGGCGCTAGCGTCGTTCACAGCCTTTGCCACTCCCGCAGCGCCACCTGCCAGCGCCCCCGTTGCACTCAAGCCGGCAAACAGGGGTATGAAAAAAGGCAAAAATCCACCAACTTTTTCGGGGACGGGTAGTATGCGCGGTACACGAACGTTTTTTCTTCCACCGGCTTTCTTCACGGCATCGCGAGCCTTCTTCAATGCTGATCGAATTACTTCTCGAGAGTTTTTCCCTGTTGATTTCGAGGCAGCTTTCACGATCTTGGAGAGCATGATCGTAGGCTTCTTCTTTCTCGTCAGCCCCATACCGAACTTGGATTTCAGCTTCATCGCGTTTGTTATAGCGTATGCGGCAACTTTTTCATCCACACCAGCGTCCTTTGACCAGACGCGCCGCCAAGCGTTATCCGCCAAAACTTTGTCAGCTGCGTTACGCGCTTCGACGTTCTCACGATTCTTCGAGTAGGCAATATCGTGCTCCTTGCAGGCTGCGTCCAGAGGATTAATACCTGGATCACCGCGAGCGACACGTTCCGCTACTTTCGTGCCTGGTCCGCAGTATTGGTAGCCCGGTAGATGAAGTTCGATAGGCAGATTGTTGATAAACTTGTTAAGGAGACCTTGACCCTTGTGTACGATCATCCCGCTAGCGCGGCCAGTCGATGAATGAATCCGATGGTATATAAGCGCGCTATTTATACCCTGACGGCTCAGTCGTTATGGAGTTCAGAGAGCAATCGCACAAGCTTCCGGTGACGAACTTTGATGCTCTTACCGAGCAAAAAAGTGTTCGCACACGCCATGGTGAATTGCTGCCTGACAGTATTCGCGCAGTATTTTGCGGCCCATCGAATTGCGGTAAGACTAACGCACTGCTCGCTCTCATCACGCATCCCAATGGATTGAGATTCGAAAATGTCTACGTCTATTCCAAGTCCCTGAATCAATCAAAGTACAAGTTTCTCGAGAAACTCCTCACACCCCTACAGGGTATCGAATACTTTGCCTTCGGTGAACATGATCAAGTCGTTTCACCCGCCGACGCTCATCCCAATTCTATCATGATCTTCGATGATATCGCCTGTGAGAAACAAGACAATGTCAGAGCCTTCTACTGTATAGGCAGACACAAAAACATTGATTGTTTTTATCTCTGTCAATCCTATGCACAGATTCCTAAACATCTGGTGCGCGATAACGTTAATTTGCTGGTGATTTTTAGACAAGACGATGTAAATCTCAAACACGTCTATGACGACCATGTGAATACGGACATGTCGTACTCGCAGTTCAAAGATTTGTGCTCGACATGCTGGAACGACGATGATCATGGATTGCTCGTGATCGACAAAGATCGTAGGGGGCTCGATTGCGGCCGATACAGAAAGGGCTTCGACTGCTTTGCTATAAATATATCGCGCGCAAAGTGAAACTGTCAGTGTATCATGGAAGGTCGAAGCGACGATATTGCGGCAGAGTTCCGCCGAAAGAAAAAAACACTTTGTCAGATCGACAAAGCGAGGGATGCAGTTAAAAGGAAATATAAACTTCTCAAAGAGGGCAAGCAGACACTGGAAAAAGCTCTGGATGACACGTTCAAACCAATTGTTAATCCGCTGGAACGACTCGTTACCGCGACCGACACAAACAGACGCGAAATTAAAGATGAAATCAAAAGCTTGATGCCGAAGAAGGAGGAGGAGAATCAAGACTGGGAAACTTCTTCTTTCAAGACTGCATACGACGACGACGACGACGAGGATGCTAACGAATCAATGGGAATAACCGAAGGAAATACAACTGTCGATAAATATATTCACCTACTCAATATGAATCGAAAAAAGTATATCGACATGACTTACGGAGTTCGAAAGTTGGCAGACGGTACATTGATGATTGGAGATTCACCGATAATTTTTGGAAAGGAATACGTGATTGTGGGTGATGAAAAGTATCATCCGAGTGTTGGGTTGTTCGAATTGCTCTTTCGAAAACAGCCAGATGCGAATCTTATAAGCGCTGAAGACAAGAATAATTACGCGAAAATCCTGCAAACGACTAGTGCATACAGGAAACACTACAGTCCGGATGAAATCATTCACAGACAAAACAGCATCAAGTATAAAACGTATATAGCGCCGTTAGTCGGTGCCACACCGACTCGAAAGAGAGCATCACTCGGTTCAGGGTTACCCGAATACAAAATCGCGAGGAGAGGTACACGAATGGATTACGTGTACTGGGACGACCCTAACGAACTCGTGGATAGACTACGTCTGCTGATTGCCGAGCGATCAGCTGGCAATCCAAGTCACATCAATGAGATTGTATCGATCATCGAGGAATTGCGTGAAGCTGGAATAGTTTATTAATAGCGGTGAACGAGTGACAAACACCTCAATTGAACAATGAGCGTCGACGTGTTCGGACGTCAACTAGGACGAAACGAGGGTACAAGAGGGCTCCCGGGCTTTGGATTCAAACTCACCACTGACAACCAATACGACATCGAGAATAAGAGACTATGCAACGTTGCCGAGTCAAGGGAGCCAAACGACGCTGTCAATCTGAGTCTCGCGAAACGCCTAATACGACAAGAGTTAAACGGAATTTTCCACATCACTACTAAGCAACGAGAGGATTTAGATGATCTACAACTGAAGATACAAATTCTGCAAGATCAGGTGGAGAAGAGATTGAAGACAATCGAGATAAACGTCGAAACGAATCTAGACTTGGCGCTTCGCAATTCCAAATCAATTGCCGCATTGGACGCAGCAGCATGGAACATCAGAGACTAGTGGAAGAGCTGCATAAACCCGCTCGGCGCAATTATCCTCGTCGGAAATTCGTTGTGCGAGGTCTCGATGAAATGTGGCAAGCTGATCTCGTCGAGATGCAACCTTATGCTCGCGAAAACAAAGATACCAAATACCTGCTCACAATCATCGATGTTCTGTCAAAGTTTGCCTGGGCTGTTCCCGTGAAGCGGAAAACAGCGCAAGATGTCACTGCAGCTATGGAATCCGTGCTCCGGCAAGGACGCGTACCGTCGAATCTTCAAACGGACAAAGGCAAAGAATTCTACAATACGAATTTCCAGAGCCTCATGACACGATACAGTATCAATCACTACTCGACGTATAGCAACCTCAAGGCATCGATTGTGGAACGTTTCAATCGAACCCTGAAAAACAGAATGTGGCTTAAATTTAGTCTGCAAGGCACGTACAAGTGGCTCGACATTTTGCCTGATCTCGTAAAAGCCTACAACGATGCCAAGCATCGCACGATCGGAATGAAACCAAAGGAAGTCACTGCAGACAACGTTGAAACATTGATGCAACGTTTTTCTCACGATCCTCGTCGTCCTCGTCGTCGTAAGATTCCTAGATTTCGTGTTGGTGACAAGGTACGAGTGAGCAAGAACAAACACGTTTTCGAGAAAGGCTACACCCCAAACTGGACAACGGAAATTTTTACCGTGAGTCGAGTGATGCCAACGACGCCAGTGACGTACAAGCTAAAGGACTATCAAGACGAATCAATCGCTGGTGGTTTCTACGAAGAGGAGCTTCTAAAGGCCAAGTACCCCGATGTCTACCTTGTGGAGAAAGTGCTCAAGAAACGTGGAGATCGAGTTTACGTCAAGTGGCTGGGATTCGACACTTCGCACAATAGTTGGATAAATAAGTCTGATTTGTAAAACACAATTTTTATTATAAAACAATAATTTATTATCAATAAAAGATATACAAAGTTATTTATTGCCGATGTTAAATTCAATCTGATGCTTGTAGGCTCCGCCACCCAGGTACTTTAGGAACAATTCTCCTTCCGCTACCGTGTGTACCATTTGATCAAACATGATCTGGTCTTTCTCGAATGCCTCCGAGATGCGTTTCGGCAGGAAAACTTGACAGTTGTCATCGAGGCTGGCAACTGCTTTCAGTCCATACTTTGTTGTGACTTGTCGCAAATCAGTGACCTTGTAGGTCTCGTTGATCTTCAACGCGCTGAGTTGCTTCGTCGGGAGGAAATCCTCCAAAAGAGCGATTTTGTTGAGCTTTGCAATGTCCATTGTGAGAACGACCGCGAGTGTCTGATGTGAAAGGCTGCGAGTTTGCCGTTGATATACCCGTATCCCCACCACTGGCGAGAAAAAGGTGGGGGGTCGAGCGCTCTGATTGGTGCATACGATCCAATCGTGCGAGATTTTTTAATCTTTCAGTGATGAGACGTAGATCTGATCTTGTTTCAATGAGATTTTTTACTTGTTGAATATTTTTCATAATCAGTTCGATACGAACTTTGAGCTCGTTGCGTTTATTTTGCGTTGCTCTTTTATTTACATGTGCCATCGAGAACGATTCAGCCTTGCAATGATACAATTGGCTACGAGTTCGCTACTGATATACTCGTATCCCCTCCACTAGCGAGTTGAGCTCTGATGGCGTCGGGGAACTTTGCGTCCTGATTGGCCGTCTTTTATTCGATCATGACTTCCGGCGTGCTTCGAACGAATTCCGGTAGATTGAGTATCATGTAATGTCCCCAAGGTAGCGTATCCGTACTTTCGGATAGCAAATATCGTTTGTCATCGTGGGGACTGAGCGCTATCTTGACTTGTTTCTCCGTGTAAACTTTGTGCATACGAGATCTGATGACACGCTGCTCTCGACGCTGGATGATTTTTTCACGGAGACACTGCATGAAGTCATCGAAGGTGATTGTCGTTTCCACGACTCGCGTCTTCACACCCTTCACCTTCTTCATGCGATCTTGGCCGTCGACTCGAACACTGTACATTTTGCTACGCAATCCAACGAATTCCGTCATAATACGGCCGTTGCACTCATCTTTCATGAGGCCCACGACCTTCTTGTTCACTCTCCGGATAGCAAACTGGTTTTCAGCTGGATAATCGGACGTATCAAACTTGTCGATATCACGCTTCATGACGTCGTAAATGTCGGGGCAGAGCACTTCGTAGAGCAAGCTGTCGGTGTCGGTGTACAGGAGCTTGCAGCGGTCTTTGAACTGCGACTTCATGTAGTCATAGTGGAAGTCGTAGACGAGAATCTTGGACAAGTCCAGAACGCAGAGGCCGACGTAGATCGGTTTGTTGAGATAAACCTCGGTCTTCGTGAGCTGTACAACAACGAGGTTCTCATCGAAGATCGAGCGACTGTGGAAGTTGGGCTTCGCAATGAGCGCCTCAGCGCCGTAACGGCCTTCCCAGTGAGTGACGAGTTTAACGTCGACGTGCTTGCGGACGTTCTCCATCGTCTTGCCGAACACCGCGTTATTCATGAGTTTGAAGAGGTTTTTCTCAAAGTCGTTCTTAGCCCGCTTCCTCATATCGCTGTTGAGGTCGATGTAGGATTTGAGCCACGGACTTTGGTTGAATTGCAACACTCGATGAATATGCTTCAGCTCCAATCCATACCTTAGAGCCTGCTTCAGATTCCTGTAGTGTAGTATAAAAAATAAAAACATTTTTTTGCAAAAAATGTAAAAAATGTCGCCAAGTAGTTTAAATAGTTTTGTGAAAATAAAAAACTCGTAAAATAATCAAAAATCATATGAGCCAAGTGAAAATAAAAAAAAAACTTTGCTCGTCCTTTCTTTCGATGCAACTACATTTATTTGTATTCTAAGGACGCGCCAAGTTTTTTTTTTATTTTCACTTGGCTCATATGATTTTTGATTATTTTACGAGTTTTTTATTTTCACAAAACTATTTAAACTACTTGGCGACATTTTTTACATTTTTTGCAAAAAAATGTTTTTATTTTTTATTTCATTCTTTTTTTTTTTATTATTGTATTATTATTTATTAAAAGAAAATGTTTTATTACTCGATAACGTTAAGAATCCGCATGACACGATTTTTCTTGTATCACACGCACAATATTTATCAATTAAAATGACCTCTCGCCCGCGATTATTTGAACAATTTTATCAGACGAACGACCCATTTTTTTAGCCGCACAAGAGGATCTTTTTTTTACTAATTTTCACGAAGAAAATGAAATTATAAATAACCTGTAATTAACCTTCTTTTCGATCACTCAGTATGAGCGTACTATTTACGGATCGCGGATACGGATATTACTAGTTGCTGTATTCACGAACTGACACTTGGAAAATTGCAAACCGCTGATCGTTCGTTCCGCTTTTACCGTTGTGTATGCACGGCACACGCATGGACGCACGGACACAACACGTACGTCATGGGACATCGGACAAACAGCTGACAGTCGAAAAAATCTCTGAACACAAATTTTTATAATGAAAGTGACGATTTTTCGGGCGATATCGCGATATCTCATCATTTCTCGCACCGATCGGGCTGATTCCAGG
Organism: Cryptus armator; assembly: GCA_963971235.1. NCBI lineage: Eukaryota > Metazoa > Arthropoda > Insecta > Hymenoptera > Ichneumonidae > Cryptus > Cryptus armator. Next base: position 17,694,290 of record OZ020238.1, on the reverse strand, counting down.
CGCATTTTAAAGCTTGTATTCGATTTATATGGTGAAAGTGTCTTTAAAATTTAGATCCGATGTCTCGTTTCCGAGAAAAAAAATGTCAAAGTTTAGGGGGCACGATATTGGCGTATAAGGACACGGTAGCGCACGACGCGCGCGGCTTTGCCGCGCAGACTTTTTCTTTAAACTACTTGGCGTCGAGACGCTACCGCGTCTCTTGATGTAGCGGCTCTTTGAATCTTGCGTCGTCATCAGCTTGGGTTGTTTGGAGCCAGGTGCACACTTGTGTTCGGGGCACAGAGGCAGATCTCTGTGTGCATCATGGAGACTTTCGGGGTACTCGAGGTCGACTTCGAGGATATAGCCGTCCGAGGAGATGTCCGAAACGTTGCGGAAGTCGATGCTTTCGGGACTCTCTACCCATTTGAATCCGCCGTACGGGAGATACTCCATCATTGCCCAGCCGTAGAGGTTATTGACGTCAAAGTACATCAGGTACTTGGTCTCCTCGTTTGGATCGTAATCGCGCATGTACCTGTTATTGGCGCGAGCGTAACGGTTGCAGCACTGACTCACTCCGCCTCTCACACCGCGCTCGATGAACATGTGCATGTCCAGGTCGGTGAGGAGTTCCAACTCGATCTTCGTGTATTTGAGCATGGCGTCCCACGTGAATCCTGGCGTTGTATAGTAGTGAGCTGGATCAAGGCCGTAGGCCTCAATACCGTTGTCTCGGAAATTTTCAAAGACATCCGCCAAGAGGAGTACATCCGTTTTTAGGTAGAGGTCCGAGTATTCGCCCAGGTCTACGATGTTGAATTTTTGCCACACTCTCTTGGCATGATCGTAGTCGTTGTCCGAGATGTGGCTGTCATACAGCGAGCTGTAAAAATCGTCCCTCGATGGAAGATTCGTCTCGTCGAGTTTTGCCAATGAATCGACGTATTCGTAGGGAAATACGCCTTTTCTCGTGAGCAGTTCGAAGTTGGCGTCGGAGAGGTTAGGGAACTCGCTTCTCAGGGTCTTTAGTTCCGTCAGGTATGAGGCTAGTTTCTCCAGAGACGAAGCCATGAAGCGAAACGAGTCGATGAATCGAAGATTCATGTCGCTTCCGTCAATGTGCTTCGTGAAGGAGATGTATTTTTCCTTCGTCAGTGGCAGAATATCGATGCGACCCTCGAAGGCTGTAGCAATTTCCCGTATAGTGAAGTGGGAGTCGTATCCTGTGAGGTTGTGGAATACGACTGGTACTGTGCGTGAGTCATTGTAATCGAGATTGCACTCGTTGTGTGCTGGGCCCCTGTACCTGTGTACAGAAAAAAATATATCATTATTTGTTATTGGTAAAATGTAAGAAAGTATGAACTAGAGATACTTACCGTCCCGTCAAATGGCAATGATCCTTGACTCGATCGTTGTTGGACATGCGTTTCTCGCAGATGTGACATGTGGTTGCTGTACAAAAGTCCGTCATCTGTTGCGCAGATAGTCTATCCATAGGTTTCGGATTCATATGGATTTCTTCGATGTCCTTGGCCATCTGTTGTAATTCGCGAACGAACCATTCTGCTGGTTTCTTGCCTCTGTAGTTGCGGTACCTAGACATCGAGTCATCGTAACTGCATTTAAGGTAGTATGCTACGCTAAATGCTTCGTGCTTTTGGTAAGCATTCTCGTCTCGAGTCGGTTTGAGAAGGCATTCAAAGTCTGCGTAGACGATGAAGGGTACTCTCTCCTTGTTCGAGTGATTCTTGAATCGTAGAATCCTATTCTTCGAGGCTGGCATGTTGACCTTGCACTCGTTAACATTTGTGCAGTCTATTACATGCGAAGCTAATTGATCTGCGCTATGGAAATAGTGAAGGCAGCGATCACAAATATGATGCTTGTGGCCATGCTTCGATAGCTGAGATGAGACCAATCGGGACAATTCTTTGATCCACACATAATGGAATTTTGGTAGCTCATAGACATCAGCGTTGTTTTCCTCCTCCTCCTCCTCATCGACGTAGTGGTCTTGCACAAGTAGGAGGTTGACGTGCTGAGGCTTCTTTGCGGTTGTAACGTGCAAGGGTGCCGTCTCAAACTTGCCCTTTCGCATCTTTAGAATGTACACGTTTATCGACAGATCATTCTGTTTTTCGAATTTCGGGATTTGTCGTGGCATCACCGGAAATCCGATGCCTTCAAATTTGAGATCGTCTTTGTACTTTCTGTACTCGGAAACGCGATCGCAATGATGGGCAGGATGTAGTGCGGACAGTATAGCCCACTTGAAGCACATGCTGTCAGTGTTCTTAACGTTGACACACGCTTTTTTATTTAGGATCTCCTCCGGTAGTTTCACGTAAGAGCTGCCACGCATCGGATTGAACTTGCTAATATTAACCGTTAGATTTATGATCGAGTGCAATGACCATCCCGAATCCAGCTGCTGGAACTCCTCGATTTCACGTAGAATGGGATTGAGGATGTTGGTCGTGAACCATCGGTTCACGTTAGTTGTCGGGTAAATTGGTTCGGCCTTCGTATTGAAGTACTTTGTATCGATCACTTCTTCATCGTTTTTCGATACAACGAATTTTGCAGCTAGTACCATGTAAACTTTAACCGCATTTCTCTCTCTCGCGAGTACATTTCTAATTTGCGAGCGGAACATGGTCTTGGAATCCTTCATGAACTCATTAACGTCTACGTGTTTTAGGTTTGTAATTACACCCGTCTTGATTCGCTTCTTGAATGCCGACTTCAGATCCGACCATCTTACTCTATCGACGAGTCTTTCGCGAACCTGTAAACCCTCACCTCGTTTTAGCAAACACCCCAATTTAATTTCGATTCCTTTGAGGAAACCGATTGCGGCTGAATACTTTTGTCTATCATTAACGGTGGATGTGGGCATCAACAACAAGTCCTCCCACGAGCTTATGAGTTCCGTGAGTCGATTTTTCCATACACTGATCTCGTTAGAGTTTCTCTCCTTCATCAGCTCCAACACTTCCTCCCATGTCTTCATAACATCCTTGCAATCCTGGGCATCCATCTTGTCTCTGACTGAACAGTCGAGTAGTTGATCGAATAATGAGTTGCTCTGCTGCCAAGACCGCATTTATATTGTTTGATAAAGTGGTGGGGGGTTATCGATGCTTACCTGAAAAGATCTGTAGAAGCATCCAAAAGAACGCTGACAGGATTGTGATAGCTCCTCGATCGGGACCTTCATTTATACTAGACACAGAGCTGGTGGGGGATTATGCAGTTCGCTCTGATTGGCCGAAATATTTCTGGCTCGGCTCTGAATGGTTAAAGTGTTTAATGGTGGGGGATACATCTTGAGTTGTGGAGGGGGTAGCAGAATTGGTATAAAAGAGCGCGGGTAACAGCCACGAATATCATTTCAACATGGAATTCGTCGTAGACTTCCAGGGTTTCAAGAAGCCAATAAACGAATTTGTTTTCAAAGAGGTGGCAGTAGTGTCTCTCGAAGAAGATGCCTTGCCCTCAGTCTACCTCTTCGAACCACCTCATCGATGGAGTTATCTGCCAGCCAAATATAAGAGCGAAAATCTGTGGTTGTCCCAAAACTACCATGGTATCACCTGGAACTGCGGCGACGTTCCATACGAAGATGTCCATGAGACGCTTTACAACCTCCTACGTGGCGCCAGCAAGGTGCATGTCAAGGGACTCGAGAAGAAGAGATGGCTCGAGAAAATTGTGTCAAACGTATACAATATGGAAGATCTGGGATGCCCATCATTGCAAAAATTGACGGCGAACACCGCTATTTCGTGTACCAATCACGGATGCGCATTTGTCTCACATTGCGCAGCTTTCAACGTGCGCATGTTAAAATCATGGCTCATCGAGTTGTACGAACAACCAGTATCTCGAGACGTCGTTGATGCCAGTACGCAATGTACTGCGGACTTCACCACGACCAACCTCAAAGATTACTATGCTCAGTGTGACTTTTCATGTTAAACCTCGATCTGCATCAATTTTCGTCGTAAATACTCGCTTTGTATCGAATAAACGTAAAAAGATTGTATAAAAAAAATGTTAATTTCATTTCACACGTGAGTCCTAAAGGTACACGTATAAGCCATTGTCGGTATGACAATTATTCTTTCCAATAACACGATAAAGACTCTCCACCGATCCATCTTGCGGACAAGAAATTGAAAATGCCGAAAAAAGTTTGAAACATCGCATAAAAGATGCTAGTTTTTGATTGTAATATCTTCCCCGCCATTAACATGGATAAAAAAGCATATACAATCGTTGACTTTCTGCGTCGCCAAATCGTACGGAACGAATTGCACGACACTGCAGACAAGTCTTTTCCGGTCTTTGCCGATTTACGAAGTAAACGTATCAGTGGCATAAAAAAATGGTAGGATTACCGCGAAACCCTTTTGAAAGATAGAAAAAATAATATTATTGTATACCACTGATGCGTTAACCTTACCTAACGCACCAAAATAATGGAGACGATACGTGTTTATTAAGTTTTTGTTTTGTTTATTTTTTTTACATTTTGTTTTGTTTTTTACATTTTGTTTTGTTTTGTTTTTTATACATTTTTTACATTTTGTTTTATTTTATACATTATTTTTTTTTTTTTTATACATTTTTGTTGTTTTTTATACATTTTTCTTTTTTTTTTGTTTTTTTTTTACATTTTTTTTATATTAAAAATTTTTTTAATAAGAGCCGCTCTGGCGGTTGCGGGAGCTTTTGGTCTCGTGGCCGCCAGAGGCCAGGCACGACGCGCCCTCCTTCTGCCGCAAGGGTCAGTCTTCGGAGGACTTACCAAAATGACCGTATGGTTCTCCTTATCCGAAGACTGACCGTTGAATTTTTTTGGGGGAGGCTGCAGCGCCGACTCCTTCGCCTTCTGCTTCTTCTTCTTCTTCTCCCTCGCCGACTCGCTGCCAGAGCTGCTGGTGCTGGAGAGGTTGAGGTCGACGGCTAAAAGAGTCGGTGCCGACGGATTCCTCTCCAGCACCAGCTCCTTCGTTGGCGCCGCCGGCTTCGCGGGGCGCGTCGCCTTTCTCAGCCAAGGGTCAGTCTTCGAAGAAATTATCGCCGAAGACTGACCCTGGTTTTTCGGGGGAGGCTGCGGTGCTGCAGCTTCGCTGCTGCTGCTGCTGCTGCTCGAGCTACTGGTGCTGGAGAGGTTAAGATCGTCGGCGAGGAGAGCCACGGCCAGCGGATCCCTCTCCAGCACCAGCGCCTTCTTGATCGGAGGCGGCGGCGGATCCCTCGCCAAAAAGCCCGGTCGCTCGGGGTCGTATTCGACAGTTGGCGGGATCTGAAACAGAAAAAACATGCATTAATAAAGAAGATACATCGAAAATTAATAAGAATTATACTTACCTCGCACGCACGCCTCCTAACCTCGAAGAGAGGCAGGGGCAACTCCATGATCCTCCGCTCGAAGCGGGGATCGTTGGAGTGCCCCGCTCGGCAGCAGCAGCAGCAGCCGTTGTACACGCTCTAAAAACATTCAAAAGAAATTATTATTTTACCTACGAGTTTAGTATTTAGCGCAGAAATAAATTATACTTACTTTCTTTGATGCATCCATCATGCTCGTCGTAAGGGCTACGAATGAAGTCTCAAGGCACGACTCACCCGAATTTATACACGGCAGATAGTAGAAAGTGGGGATTAACATGTTCAAACATGTCGAATTTGCAAAGTCCGCCGAACCTTTGCCAAAGCGCGCGAAAATTCGAATGTCCAACATCAGTCGGTAAGGTAGATTCCCATTTAGCACGGACTCGAACCCTTTTTACCGACCGTAGGTAAGGTAGGAATCTACTTATCGACATGGGGGGGGGGGGGATCGGCATAGCTTATCTACTGTAATACATATAGTGTACATTGTTAACTTTTCGGAATTTATCAAATTGAACGTTATGGTGTATTGGAGCGTCGCTTCGAGAGTTGCTTCGATCAATTCTGGGCTCAATGGGGGATTATTCGTTTATGGCACGAAGGATGCTGCAAATGCTGGCGAGCTGCACTGCTCTTGAGTTGCGGAATTTCAACCCTGGAATCATCAATTGGACTTTCGGGAAGTATCGGAGAAAATTGAGATGTATTGTCTACACGACGAAGCCGATTTAGACGATTTCTCAAGTCTTGAAGACCATCATCTTCCACTTGACAGATTGTCTGCGGATTGTTTGAATGTGTAACAGCAACTCGAAATTCATCGCTATCTATGGGCCGAAGTTCATGTAGACGATGTTCATCAATTTCAAGTTGACAATCTTCAACTCGACCAGACTCTTGAGATTCAACTCGAAAATTAGCTTGAACGTCCAGTCGAGTTGCATCAGATCGATTTTCTAAAATGATGATGGATTAATTAATATTATATGCGTTCGACTAATTTATATTTCAAAAAGAATTAAAAGTTTACCTGTTCGATTCTCGTCACGTCGTGAACTCAGGCTAATTTAAGCAACGACGTTTGCATTATTGAATTCTAGAAAAGAGAATTCAAGCACACCTTCAGTATCAGCATCATCAATTATCTCCGTCGATTCCTGGTCGTTGTTGTCCATATCTACAACTGCACCTCGAGCCGCATCTACAAATACCAACAAAAAGAAGGTAACGAAGACAGGGAAAAAAATATAATTCTATGAAACAGAACTTCTCGTAAAATTAAGTTTCAATCAAACATAATTACGTGTGATCGGGTTTTCTGTCTGATTTGAAAGCTGCCCTGAGTCAACGCCTTTCATCCGCATAATCGATGATGGACGATTTGAATGCAATTCATGTAGAAGTAGTCTGTGATTCAGATGCTGTAGTTGGTTGCCAGTCGTGCCTTGGTCTCGTACAAAGTCTCTGTATTTTTTTCGTTCGGTTACTAATTTCCGCTGCACTTGATGTCCAATTCTGTTGAATCCATCTTGAGACAATGCCTCGGCGACGGCATTGTAACATTGGTCCGCGCGAAATCTTTTACTGTCGATAATCGAGTACATTTTTTGATCTCGACATATTTCCAGCAAGCAACCAGTTTCAGCGAAACTCCAATTTACGCGTTTTTAGGCACTCACTATAAATAAGAACAGGCGCATGCTCCAAAATTTTATATTTTTTAGCATTAACTTCAGTGTATCTCCAACATCATGCGTAGTCACTTTTAAGTGACTGCGATAGCTAGAAATATTTTCTTTTAGCTAGCGATTCACAAGAAATAGGTTTTTTACAAGATTTTTCTTCTTAGACGTCCGTACGGCGCTGTAACTTTGGATCCTACGAACCAATCTTGCTCATCTTCGCAGAATTGTTTCACCACATTATCACAAATATGCACATGATTTTTGAAATCAATTAGAGACCTGTAAGTATGTTTTCAAAAAAATGATTGCTCAAAATTTGGATTTTTCCTCCGTCAAAGTCCGTGCGGTGCCATCATAATGAACTCTGCGAACCAAATTTTTTCTCCTTCGCACCATTATTTCATTGTATAAAAAGCACTATGCACAGCAAATTTGAAGACAATCCGACATCTCTAACTATTTTTTGTTCACAATTTTTCATTAAAAAATAATTTTCTTACGTCAGATGTTCGTACGGCGCTCCAACTAGAAATCCTACTAACCCATTTTCTTCTGATCGACAGTATTATTTTATTGTATCAAAAGCACAATGCACACCAAATTTGGAATCATTCCAACATAAACTGCTTATCTCTTTTTTAAATAAAAAAAATTTCTTTTTGATTGCCATTCCTTTAAAGGTTAGGGTATTTTTTATTTCTAAAAAATAATTATTCATATTATAAAAAAAATCGTCGATGGCGAAAAGTAAAACACCGAATATCATACTCCAATACACAAACATTTTCCCATTTTATTTCGTAAATAATATGATATATCACCAAAATTATCACAATATCACACAATATATTATTCTATTTGTAAGAAAAGTATGAATTCCACGTATGCACTTAAAAACTTGCTTATCAATTCACAACAGAAATGAATTCAATATCCAGTATAATTAGAATTTGCCGAATAAAACTGAAACAAAAACTCGCGACTATATTTTTTTTTCGATTTTATTCTATCTGTCAAACGTTGAAAGCCGACCACAATTTTAGAGCAGACGACATACAGATGCGCACGCCGCGACGCTGGTACTTTGTGGCGGGACTTTTTTTTTGTATGAAAAAAAAATCCAAATCTTTTTTCAATTTTTATTCGGGTTTTTCCTAAAGTATTGGAAAGCTGCAAATGGATTTTTTTCCGATTTCTTTAAAATTTCTTCGAAATAAAATACATCTAAATGTTACCTCGAATTTCTTCAAACACCCGTCTTTTTCTTTTTACATTTTTGTATATATTGTAACGGTACGCTTTTAGAGGCTTACAGATCTTTGCTCTATAAGCGGCGTTATTATGGGTTTTTGGCTCACGAAGATGTGAGGGCAGGTGCTGTGAATGAAAAATCTGTTAGTTGATTCGAAGTGTCAACGTAAATTGAGCTTTTATTGAACAGATGACGTTGATACAAAATAAGAATGATTTGAGTTTAATTATTGATTCTCTGATTCAATTGATTTTTAACTCTTTCGTTAATTAGAGTGCGAAACAGATCGAAGGGTTATTTTATTGCGGGTAGGAGGAGTGTGATTCTACTCTACACAATTCTGATTAGACAATGACTAGACGAAAGCAGTCGCCGAGGTCTCCCAAAGCAGTCGCCGGCGCTGTCACAGAGTAATCAGTCGTACCAGAAAATGACTCTACGTTAGATAATTGCTATTAGCCACCAACGAGTCGAAAGCGGTTACCGAGGTCTCCCAAGGCGGTTGCCGGCGCTGTCGTGTACTAATAGATCACCGCAAAGGAATTTATTCTACTGTATTTTCTGAATTTTGATGGATAAACCGAGACGAAAGCGGTCACCGAGGTCTCCCAAGGTAGTTGCCGGGGCTGGTTTTTGATAGGAAGGGTAACACTAGACGAAAGTGGTTGCCGAGGTCTCCCAAGGCGGTTGCCGGCGCTGTGTTTGGAGAGGAATTAAATTTAAAGAGGATCTGTTCGCTGAAAATAAATGTGATTAATTCGTTGATTAATTAATGATGAATGGCCGACATTGGTTCTTGTGCGTCTGTGCTCGCGATTGGGTCTTATATACCCGAGCGCGCGGCCCTTTTTTGTGTCCATTGACGCACGAAGTACGTCAAACTTCGCTGTCCTTTATTCTCGCTGCCCGGGGTGTGCCGAAACGGCTTATGAAATTTGGGTGTACGGGTGATGTAATACCGCCGGGCAGCTCACACTATCGACCGGTGTTATTGATTGACTGCGCGGTCGGTAACTCGCATGTTAACTTCTTCGCAAAGTCTGGTAAATGACCGATAATCGATCCAGCATTTACCATATGAATTTTTACATGGATTTTTCGTTCTAATTATTTCTTTTATCTAGTAGGTACAGGAGTCGAGGGTTTTATACCGTCTCAACGCCGCCCCGAACTAAAGCGTGTTTAGTTGAATGCGTTTGTTCTAAACTATCGGATGTAAAACTGTTTTCAATAAATTGCTTTTTAAATCCTATTTTGCTTGTTTACTTTTCTTTTTATTCGCATGTTTTTTTTTTTTTCTACAGGTTTCAGGTGTTCCGTACAAAAAAAAATGAAAAATTTAAGAAATAGTATTTATTTATTCAATAACAACAAAAGAAAATATGTTATCTTTTACTGGCTATTCAGTCTTCAGATATTTCTGATCGCCGTAGCGATTATCACAAAACGAGGTATGGTTTATTATCACCTTCTTCTCTCTCTCTTTCTTTTTTTGTTTTTTTTCGTAAATACACGCGAAATTGAGAACTCGAAGAAATCTTAAAAAAAAAAAAAACTTTTACCGTAAATTCATCGCAAATCTATCGCACACGCGACATCGAGGATTTGAAGGAATCGTAATGACGATCTTCGTAAACGAAATTTTTTTTTACGCGATCTGGATAAGTTGAATAATTCGTACTGACGATTATTCGTACGCAAAATAAATTTTTATCATAAATCTATGGCACACGCGATGTCGAGACTTTGAATAAATCGTAGAGACGATTATTTAAAAGCAAAACAAATTTTTATCGTATATTCATCGTAAATCTATGGCACACGCGACATCGAGAATTTGAATGAATCGTAACGACGATTCTTCGTAAACAAAATACATTATTATTATAAATTTATCGCATATGCGATTTCGAGAGTCTGAATCAATCGTAAAGACGATTATTCGAAAAAAAAAAAACACTTTTTATCGTAAATTCGTCGCAAATCTATCGCATATGCGATATCGAGAATTTGAATAAATCGTGGAAACGATTATTCGAAAGTAACGCAAAATTTCATCGGAAATTTATCGTACATACATCGTAAATCTATCGCTCGCGCGACATCGATAATTTTTGCACTCGCGACTTCGTCGTAAATAAATAAACAAATAAATAAATAACTATCGCGAGTCGTCGAGAGAAAGAAAAAGAGACATTTTTTTTCTTTACTAACTTCTCCGTTCGTTTTTTTTTCTGTCTTTAAGCCCTTGTTGTTTTTTTTTATTTGTTCGTTTCTTTTTTTTTCTTCTCCTTTTCTTTCTCTCCCCTTCCACATGGGTACTTCCCTGGGGTTGGGAAGTCGGCGGTTCAGTGTCTGAATATTCAGAAATTCCCAAGTCTTCGGATTCTTCGTCATCTGTTTTTTTTTCGTTATTTTCTGATGCACTGATGGGGGGAGGGGAAATCGTTGGGGACTGTACCTGCCGTTTGGCGTATCCTTTTTCGATCAGCCATTCGGTAATATTTTTCTGCGGTGCTCCCCATCGAAATACTAGGAGGTGCGATCCCTCCACATCTCTCATTAACATGAGTTGTCGTCCCCTCAGATAATCATAGAGATCTTTTGTCGCTGCGTCGTCCGATTCTGCGCCGACGGGTTCGATGCCGGAAACCCGTCCAATGGTCGCGTGCCATTTCGGCAATGCGAAGTGTGACGGCAAATCGAAGGTTTGTTGCCTCGGTACCTCGACCTCTGATGCGAAGTCTCCGGCGAAGAAACGGTATCGTCCATCGGCACAGTGTCTGATGAATTTCGCTCGATGTGCCGAGGCGCCAATTCGAAGGGCGTAGAGCCTTCCGAAGATTGGAGGACTCGTGATCGGATGAGCTCGTCGAGTTTGGAACTCTAAACTCCGTTGTAACGCCAGCGTTGCCAAAAACAGTTGTGGCGTTGTGACGCAGAGTTCCGTCGGCGTGAAACACCTCGGGACGATGACTTCGTAGCGTTCGCCGAGGAGTTCCTCGTGAATTTCGTCCATCCTATGATGGAGAATTCCGCGTTATTTTTTCTCCGTTTTTTTTTTTTTTTTTTACTAAGCAGTGTGAATTTTGTCAAACTAACCTTTCTCTTTTTTTTTGGAGCACTTGATGTGGCGTAAAAACAAACACAATGCGGCGTTTCTCGGTGCGATAAAAAAAAACAGAAGAGAAGAAAAAACAAACTTGGAAAATCGTATCAACGCAATAATGCGACACCACGTGTTTCGTAACGAGACAAAGAAATTACGGAACACTTTTCGTGGTGAGTCGATTCCACTTGTTGTTGGTGGACGCCGCGGAAAACTTCTTTCCCTCTTTTTTTTACATTATTTGATGATATATTTTTTTTTTTATTTATGATGTAGCGGTACTTCTGCGCATCGCGCACTTTTAATAATTTTCTTTTTTTTTTCACATCGCGAAACTCGACCGGTCGGTGCGGCGTATCGAGGGACGATGGTGTCTTGGCGTCGTGTGCGTAGATCGCGACTCACAGACCGCGTGGCGCCAATCGTAACTTTCCGATGTAACGAATCGGTTATATTTCCTCGCCAACTAATTTAATCAGTTTTTTTGTAATTTTTAGTTATTTCTTCGTTGACATAGCACTCGTTGTATTTTTTATTAATTTTTTTATGCTATTTTTTTCGTTTATTGCCTTTCTGCTTCGCATTTTTTCGCGAATTGTGTTTTCGTTGATTTCCGTTGGGGCGGAGCTTTCTGGTCGATGAAATTCGCCGGGCATCCAAGTGCTTATATCGGGAATAACGTTCGCAATTTTTTCTTTGTTTTCCCTTTGTTCACTCGTTCTCGGTGGGCTTATCGGAAGTGGTGTTATCATTACCGGAAGTTCCGTCATTTCCTGTATAATCCTCTCAATTTCACCGTCTTCGCGATGTAATTTTTGTATGAGAGGGCGGTAATTGTGGTAATTTGACGGTCCTTCCAGAGTATTTATAGTTTTCGGGGAAAAACATTTAAAGTTTTCTGGTTTCGTTAGCACGGCTCGATCTTTTTTAGATATTTTACACGTTTGTGTGGCCGTCCCTGATGTTTCTACCCTATTACTTTTGTTGGTATACCACTTTTTAGGCACTCACTATAACAATAGGCAAAGAGTGCCTATTAAAATGACCAGCGAGGCCTCTTCACACAGCTTTCGATGGGGATTCTTCGCAGTGTAGGCTCCAAAAAATTTAGATTTTCAGTATATACTTCGGGATACTTCCAACTTCATGCGTAGTTAATTTGAAGTGAATCCGATGACTGGAAATATTTTTTTAGCCTGCGGTTGAATAAAAATAGTTTTTTCACTGAATTTATCTTCTCGGACGTCCGTATCATAGTGTAACTTTGGATGGTGCGAATCAATTTTGTTCTCCTTCGCAGGAGTGTTTTATCACATCATGACTATTGTGCACAAACATTTTGAAACTACTGCGAAACCTTTAATGAGTTTTTCTAAAATAAAAATTCAATTTTTGTTCCGCCCAATGTCCGTACGGTGCTTCAATTATGAAGTCTACGAACCAATTTTTTTCATTTTAACTCCCGACTGCCCGCTAGGGCAAAAAGACGGGATTTAAGCGTTTCACGCCGACGGGCGATTTCGTTGTCCGGAATGTTCTCGGAAACGGCAGAAAATTACTTGACAAAATTTTGTACACAGATTTTATGACGCACATTGAAGGTTGTTTGCAAAGTAAAATTTCGATCCGTGGAATATCGATAGAAATAAAAGCGGTTTAGTAAACTGTCAATCGAATATATCGAAGATGGCCGCCATCTTCTGCGATACATTTTTGTCTGGCGTATGTTTTTACGGTAGATAGTACGATACCGGACTAAATGTTGCGCATCGGTCGAGTGTCATCGTTCGCACGGAGCTCGATCTCCGTGCGGCATAACCTCAAATTCACGGAGGTATACGTTGCGGTAAAAAACATCTTCTCTAAAAAAGATGAAATAAAAAAATTTTACAAAAAATTAAAAAACTCCCGACTGCAAAAAGAGTGAAATAACAATTAATTTTTGACGTGTTGTAATCAGGAGATTTCCATACTCAATGACAAAAAAATCTCCCGACTATAACACGTCAAAAATTAATTGTTATTTCACTCTTTTTGCAGTCGGGAGTTTTTAAATTTTTTGTAAAATTTTTTTTCGCAGCATTATTTCATCCAATCAATCGAAAGCACTATGCATAGCAAATTGGAAGACATTCCGACGTTTCTAAACATTTTTTCCACACATTTTTCCATTTAAAAATCAATTTTCTCTCGTCAAATGTCCGTACGGCGCTGCAATTCTGAAACCTAAGAACGAATTTTTTTCTAATTTTCAGCAATATTTCATTGCATCACAAGCACTATGCACAGCAAATTTGAAGACATTCTGACATTTCTTAATATTTTTATTCCACAATTGTTTTTAGTTAGGAATTATTTTAAAAGTTATATAGTTTTAATTTTCCAAAACACAATTTTTCAATAAAACGCGAAATATCACACATTGATTGACAAATATTAGCTTTTTTTATTTCGAAAACAATATATTTTCAACGAAAATCATTCACTATTGTGAATACGTATTACACAATATGTATACGTATACGTATACGTATTTTACAATACGTTATTCACATTCGTAACAAAAATCGTAAATTTCACGAGTGCCCTGAAAAACTTGGTTATAATTTCACAAAGAAGAATTACCGAATATCCAAAGTGATTGAAATTTGCTAAATAAAATTGAAAACAATCGCGACTATATATTTCTTCCCATTCATTCTATCAGTCAAACCTTGGAAGCCGACGACAGTTCCATAACAGACGTGATGAAGTTCGCACACGCTACGACGTTGGTATTCTGCAGCGGATCATTTGAAATTTTAAAAAAATTGTCAGCTTTTTTTTATTTTTTAATGTATAATACCTTAAATATTGGGAAACTGCAATTAAATTTTTTCAAATCTCTTTAAAATTTTTTCGAAACAAAAAAAAAATTCGATTTTTCCCTCGAATTTTTCCAACCACCTGTCTATTTTTTTTAATTTGTTTCAATATTCCTATCTCAAAGCAAAAAAAACGAAAGAAAAATCAAATTTCTTGAATTTCTCGTCTCGAATGTTTCACTGTTGTACAGAGACAATAACGAATTGATTGTCTATTATGGGGAAGAGAAATTGATTTTTTTTTAATATTTCGGACGCATCCAAGATGCTACAATTTTTCATTAGAGTAACGTACTACTTCCTCTTCAATACACGACAAGAACCAAGACGATATCAGTAGTAGGTGGTGCACTATGGCGACCCCCACTCCTATCCCCTCCACTTCGGTCCCGTTTTGAGCTCGGTTTGAAGTAGTGCGGGGTAAGAGTGGGGATAGGTAGTTTTTAGGAGCCAGCCACAGTACACCACATTGTTAAGTTCTCTCCCGCCCTTCATTTTTCCCTCTCTTTGCCCTCGTTTCGATTTCCCCCCTCCACTTCAATTCCGTTTTGTTGTGTGTTGCGTTCTCTCTCTCTCTCTCACCCTTAATTTTTTTCCTCTCTCCACTCGCCCACCCTCTTTTCAATTTTCCTATCCCCAGTCCCATCCCCTCCACTTCGGTCCCGTTTTTGAGCTCGGTTTGAAGTAGTGGGGGTAAGAGTGGGGATAGGTAGTTTTTGGGAGCCAACCACAGTGCACCACTATGTTAAGTTCTCTCCCACCCTTCATTTTTCCCTCTCTTCGCCCGCTTTTCGATTTCCCCCCTCCACTTCAGTTCCGTTTTGTTGAGTGTTGCGTTCTCTCTCTCTCTCTTTCTCTCCACTCGCCCACCCTTTTTTTCAATTTTCCCCCGCCACTTTACGCAAGATCACGCACGATCCAGCTCCGACAACTGTTGCTAAGAGACTGAGGTGATAACAGCAATAGTCAGTAAATATAATAATTATCCCCCCTCTCCACTTTGGTACCGTTTTGCGTTCGGTTTAGAGTGGTAAGAGTGGGGGCTTACATTGTAAAAGCTCAAAAAACTTTTAAAAAATTTTTAAATTAAAAAATTAGAAAATTTACAAAAAATTAAATAAATTTACCGGTTGCTTTCACCGTTTTCCTGCATGCACAACACTCCTGTCTCTATTCTCATCTTTCACTTTTAATAGTTGGAGTGGGAAGGAACACTTTTGTTTTCACTTTTTAAATAATAATTTTTTATTTTCCAAAACAATCATTATTTTTATTCTGTTTTTCTTTTTTTGCACATAGCATAGCAGCGCACTTCCAGACACGATCTTTTGAAATATATGACTTTTTCCCTGCTGGGAGTCACTATAGAGCAATGCAATCCTAATATTTGTGCACTTCTTGCTACAATACTATTCACAGCGTGTCGCTCCTTCTATTCGCGATAAAGATACAATAAAGACTGAAGATGTTGCCATGCCGTGATTTACGCCCAGATACATTGCGCGTGTAGAGTCGCTTCGAGGTCAATGTCAGCAGTTTTGCACAGGGTGACAGTGATAGCACGCGCCAAGCTCACGAGCGAATTGTTCTTCAATGTATTACAGCTTATGAGGGGATTTTTCCCTCGACACTTCGGTCGCTCTCCGTCGGCCAAACTAACTCTAAGACAAAACGATAAAACAAGATTTTGGGCGCCAGTCATCCTTTTTCACCGGAGATGACGAACCGGTCAATATATTCGAAAACTCTCAATAAACACATAATTTCCTAATCGCGAAAAATCCGGAAACACAACAGAATTAACCCTAACGACGGAGGCGCGAGCGGTATACCCTGGTTCGCTCACTATGCTAGGTTTGGTAGAGAGGGTCGGGGACGGGGGAGAAAGAAAGTTTAGACAAAAAACAAACAACTCAACATGTTGCTTACGTGTTCCGCTATTGAAATAAGTTTCTAATGGTCGGTGATACACGGGAAAATTACAAAGAAAATTAATAATGACTGAAAATCAATATAACCGTGAGACAAACTTGAATTAATAATATTACAAAATAAAAGAAAGTATAATGAAAAAAAGAAAAGAAAGACTATCGTTAAAGGCGTCCAGAGGGGACCCTGCGAAAAAAGAACCGTACGACGGTGATTCGAATAATTATCGATGGATGTTGCGATGCGTAACGAGGCGTGCATCTTCTAGGGCGAGTGACGAGGCGACAAAAACGTAGAAACAACGGCTATACCGCGCTTACCGAGCGATGACGAACGTAGAACACCTTTTCACCGTTCTGCAACTTTCGTTACCGGGATCGGGCGAATCGCCTCTCCGCGCTCTCGCAGCGGAGGGTAAAATTCAAACACCTGTGTTTTACACTCGGTATCATGATTTTTGCGGAGCCTCGAATCGTATATCGAGAGTCGATTCTCCGATAAAATAGCTCAACGGGATCTAAATACATTCAATAATGCACAAAATAAAAAGAAAATCACTACATCATGCAAAATTCGGAAATAACTCCGCACATGGGAGTCCGATCTCCACGAGATACTCACGGTAATACTACCGGAGACGATCTCGGAGATCCTCTCGCCACGGCGACACACTCGAGACTATCGAATCTCTCAATCTCTCGAATCTTCACACTGATACTTTTCAAAATCAGCACAGAGAGGGCATGGGAGGGAGAGGTGACGACGAATAGTTCTCACACCCATACGGTGATACTTATTCGCGAATCGGGCGGGTGTTGGGCCCTACGCCTTTACCTCCTTCCTTCCCCCCGCTCTACGAGACTGGAGGGATATCCCCGCGGTCACACACACAGAGGCGAGCTCGGGACACCCTAAGTGGATCTGGCAATCCCTCCGGACGGGGTGATCCAAAACCCGCCGACAGGGCCTTCCATATGCGACATTCGCAAAACATAACGGAAAATCCGACCTTTGGTCGCCCCTCTATCATTTGTGTGCCGGTTTTTCAGCCGGACCAGTTAATCCGCGGGAAGTCTCATAGGGTGATGGGCGATCGGGTGGCGAGTAGCTCGGCATGCCAGCTCCTTTCCACACCACCCTTTCCACCCACCCTCCTCCATCTAACGGGATGCGTCTTGCTTAACGCAAAGAAAATCCAAAACACAACGCCAAAGGGCTCCAAAAAAAAAACAGTCTCTAATCATAATCAATAATTTGACTCTAATTAACGTCTTACGTACACTCAATAATCCCATCTCGTGACCCAGACTCTCTACTGTGCGATATTATTGTCTGAATACGGTATCGATCTTTACATGACTCTACTTTCTCTGAAAATTACGATACAGCTGATCGAATTCTCCTCTCGATAACGCTTATCTCGAGTCGATATCGCTCATCTCAATCGTTCGGTATCAATAGCTTATTTTACGTACTTTTTGTTATTATTTAATTCTGGGGAAAATGTTACAAAAGAGGGACGAGATCGATAATAAATTTTACTGTCGGGAAGGTATTCTTGGTATGAAACAATCGCGGATGCGCTTGTTACAATAGTTTTCTCTTTATTTTACTGTCGCTGCTTATCGCCTTGTCACTAACCTTGCTGCGCGGCGCGAGTGGGACGCCAACGTTGAAAACGGCGTCACAAGCTTAATGCTAGGATAGCATGCGTCGAGCTCACGAGGATGAGCTGTATGAGCCGTATGGCAACACACAGCACAGCCTGCACTGTCAGCAATATTGCACTTGGTGAATTCCGAGAGTGAATGCATACATTTTTTAAATTAATAAAAGAGGTACGCTCTGTAGCCTGGGAGATACACCCAATTGTTCTCCAACCCATCAATTTAGCGTTATTTCGAGAACTGCGCGAGATACGCGAAAACGGACAGAATTTTTGTGGTACTAGGGGACCACCGTTCCACGAGACGAAGCTATTCTCTTACCCAAAAATACCGCTTACAAAAAGAGCGTATCTCCTGCCGGTATTAGTAGGAGATACGCCCTTCTATGAAAAAATCCGTTTTTTGTCGCTATCTCCGAACGGGTGAGAGATACGACAAAACGGACCAAATTTTGGGGGTACTAGGGGCATCCACTTACATTTACGAAGGGGTATCAGCCACTGGTACAATAAAATTAAACGTCCCAATAGTTGACTACTCTTAGGTGTACTAAGAGCCGCACGGCTGTGTTGCATCGACGCGTCTCATACACGAGGGAGAGGAATTTTTGCCATCGGTCCACGCCGCAAAAGATAAAAAAGTTTTTTCATAAACGGTTTGCAGCGCAGTTTTTTTTATTAAATTGACCACCAAACGGATAGGTATTATAATTACAATTCCGTCGTAGTCTCTACGGGGCTCTAATCACGGAGATATGTGATAGCGGTGAAGTTTGAAACGTTGCAAAGTTGCAACGGTTTCCCAGCTCTCACTCCGAGGCAACTGTCAAAAGCGCTACGGGGTTATGTTCAGAGCCGACTAGCTATATTCGCCTTATTTTAATTAAACGTGCCTAATGTATCCCAAAAACTGGGTTCTATTTGTACACAACTCTTCCATAGTCATCCAGGAACACGAACGAAGAGGATTGAAGCTCCGCGCTCGGAACATTATATTTTTGAAAATCGCATGTTCGACGAACACTCTACTTTGTCGAATTTTCGTGCAACAACGCATTTGTCCTGCAAAATGTTAATTTTTTTTTTACGATACCCTTCCCTACATATCGAGGAACGTTATCGCCAAGTTTCAGCTTTCGGACTCGATTCCTTATATCAAATAAAAATAAAAATTTCGGCAAACAGTCGATTTTTTGCTACTTTGCATGCAACAACGCATTTTTCCTGCAAAATGTTAATTTTTTTTTTACGATACCCTTCCCTACGTATTGAGGAACGTTATCGCCACGTTTCAGCTTTCGGACTCGATTCCTTATATCCAAAAAAAAAATAAAAATTTCGGCAAACAGTCGATTTCTTGCTTTTTTGCGTGCAACAATGCGTTTGTCCTACAAAATGTTAATTTTTTTTTTTTACGATATCCTTCCCTACGTATCGACGAACATTATTGCCAAGTTTCAGCCTTCGGACTCGATTCCTTATATCCAAAAAAAATTAACATTTTGCAGGACAAATGCGTTGTTGCACGCAAAGTAGCCAAAAATCGACTGTTTGCCGAGAAATTTCATTTTTTATTGCATACAAGGAATCGAGTCCGAAAGCTGAAACTTGGCGGTAATATACCTCGATACGTAGGGAAGGATATTGTAAAAAACAAATTTAACCTTTTGCAGGACAAATGTGTTGTTGCACACAAAGTAGTAAAAAATCGACTGTTTACCTAGAATTTTTTTTTTTTTGCAACTAAGGAAGCGAGTCCCGAAGCTGAAACTTGGCGATAATATCCCTCGATACCTAGGAAATGGTATCGTAAAAAAAAATATTGACTTTTTGCACGACATCTGAATTGTTACACGAAAAGAAGCCAAAAATAGGCTGGGAAAAACTGTTCGTCTAGAAATTTCATTTTTTTTTGTAAATAAGGAAGCGAGTCCGGAAGCTGAAACTTGGCAATAATATTCTTCAATACCGTAGGAATATTATTGTAAAAAAAAATATTGACTATTTGCACGACATCTGAGTTTTTCGGTTTTTGAGTTCATTTCGTCAAAAAAGGTAATTTTCTCAATTTGTAGGGTAGGTATGCAAAATCTAATGATTGAAATATCTCCGGCACTGTACCCGCATCAAATGACGTTATAAACTCGAACGTCTAGCATTTATAGTTTTTTAATTACAGAGCCTTTTTGTAGAGGAATGAACTTACAGTTAGCTTACCTTCGAAGCCCAATCATTTTTTTTGTGACACACTTACGACTCCGATTGAAGTGGTTTTCAGCTGAACTGAAAATGCATAGTCAACCAGATTCAAATGGACTGTTTCTATAGAATTTTTTTTGTTATGCTAATAAGGAATCGAGTTAACATTTTGCAGGACAAAAGCGTTGTTGCACGCAAAGTAGCAAAAAATCGACTGTTTGCCGAAATTTTTATTTTTTTTTTGACATAAGGAATCGAGTCCGAAAGCTAAAACTTGGCGATAATGTTCCTCGATATGTAGGGAAGGGTATCGTAAAAAAAAAAATGACATTTTGCAGGACAAATATGTTGTTGCACGCAAAGTAGCAAAAAATCGACTGTTTGCCGAAATTTTTTATTTTTTTTTTGACATAAGGAATCGAGTCCGAAAGCTAAAACTTGGTGATATTGTTCCTCGATACGTAGGGAAGGGTATCGTAAAAAAATATTAACATTTTGCAGGACAAATGTGTTGTTGCACGCAAAATAGTAAAAAATCGACTGTTTGCCGAAATTTTATTTTTTTTTTTGACATAAGGAATCGAGTCCGAAAGCTAAAACTTGGCGATAATGTTCCTCGATATGTAGGGAAGGGTATCGTAAAAAAAAATATCAACATTTTGCAGGACAAATGCGTTGTTGCACGCAAAGTAGCAAAAAATCGACTGTTTGCCGAAATTTTTATTTTTTTTTGGATATAAGGAATCGAGTCCGAAAGCTGAAACTTGGCGATAACGTTCCTCGATATGTAGGGAAGGGTATCGTAAAAAAATATTAACATTTTGCAGGACAAATGTGTTGTTGCACGCAAAATAGTAAAAAATCGACTGTTTGCCGAAATTTTATTTTTTTTTTTGATATAAGGAATCGAGTCCGAAAGCTAAAACTTGGCGATAACGTTCCTCGATATGTAGGGAAGGGTATCGTAAAAAAAAATATCAACATTTTGCAGGACAAATGTGTTGTTGCACGCAAAGTAGCAAAAAATCGACTGTTTGCCGAAATTTTTTATTTTTTTTTTGACATAAGGAGTCGAGTCCGAAAGCTAAAACTTGGCGATAATGTTCCTCGATATGTAGGGAAGGGTATCGTAAAAAAAAATTAACATTTTGCAAGACAAATGCGTTGTTGCACGAAAATTCGACAAAGTAGAGTGTTCGAGCATGCGATTTTCAAAAATATAATGTTCCGAGCGCGGAGCTTCAATCCTCTTCGTTCGTGTTCCTGGATGACTATGGAAGAGTTGTGTACAAATAGAACCCAGTTTTTGGGATACATTAGGCACGTTTAATTGAAATAAGGCGAATATAGCTAGTCGGCTCTGAACATAACCCCTTAGCGCTTTTGACAGTTGCCTCGGAGTGAGAGCTGGGAAACCGTTGCAACTTTGCAACGTTTCAAACTTCACCGCTATGGGACTCTGTTGACCTGCAGTGAAAATGAAAAACTCGTTCAATCGTACATTGCAAAGCCCCGCGAGCTGAAACTCGTGAAAACTATTGCAAATTTTTTTATCATTATCGCCACGAAAAAAATAAATAAATAAATATCGTCGATTGATTAATGTCGATAATTGAAAATTATATGAAATTTCGATATCCAAATATTGGTAAATCCTTTCATTATTCGATGTTTAGTTATACATTAGATATTATTTCATTGTCATTACTGAGATATTGCTGAAAAACGATTAAGTGAGTATTTTTTTATCATTGTCGCCACGAAAAAAAAAATATATATATATCGTCGATTAATTAATGTCGACAATTGAAAATTATACGAAATTTCGATACCCAAATATTGGTAAATCCTTTCATTATTCGATGTTTGGTTATAAATTTGATATTATTTCATTATTATTGCGATAATGCTGAAAAACAATTAATTGAGTGTTGGTTTTTGTTTCGTTAATTTATCGCTAATGCTTTTGACGGAGTATAAAGTTCGAAATGATCAAAGGTTTCGACGAAACTCACCGGTACTGCCGCCGTGATATTTCGTAATTTAGCTGACGTTGTCGAGACTGAAGGCGTGATTTTTTATTGCTGAAATCCAATTGCAAATCGTTGTAACTCTCGTTGTCGTCGTGCGGAACGCTCATCCGAAGTACCTGAGTTTCATATTCCTTGAGATCGGTCTCTACGAATACCGGATCGTAACGCGGCACAACGTACATTCGTTGCATCCGCTCTTTGTAGGCTTTGTATCTGAATTTTTTATTTTTAACAAGAATCGATCGACCGGTCGAACCGAAGAGATAATTTTACGCTAATGAAACCGGCGAAACGAATTAATTATCATTCGTTTCGTTGCCAAACTTTTCGCAGTATATTCAATGTTTGGAAATCTTTTATAAATATTTTCATTCGTTATATATTCCACGAACATTACCATCAAATAACAAACAATTAATAAACGTGATGCGTGATTTTGCAAATGCTTCGTATGATCGCTAATGAAATGCGAATATTTCACAAAAGTCTCGTATCGGCATTAAAAATTGCGTTGACATTAACATTTTACGTTCTCATCGTGCATAACAACTTTTTTTCGCTTTACTACGCATCTTTTGATACAATTCCTCTTTTGATTTTTATTTACTTGCGAAAAAAATAAATAAAAAATCTTAAAAACGAAAAAATACGCAAACGATTAAGCGTTACGTTGCGTACATGTATTATCTGACTATTAATATTCAAACTCCAGTAAAGTGCAATATTTACGACTGTTCTTCTAACGGAAAACCCAGCAAACCCGTTGAAATGAACGTCCGAAAGGCGCGAATAAATCAAAACGCAGGGAAAAGAAATATAAATGTTCGACTCACCTGGACCATGAGACGCAGATGTAGATTATGCCGGCAATGCCAAGAATGAGTATCACGCAAGCTATGATTATCAAAGCGTACGGAAATACCTCGCCGCTGAACGCAACAGCTGTCTGTGTGCGAATCGGTTCTTCTGTGGCGATAACCGGCGCGTGAATCTCGTACGCATTCGCTCTTACCGCTGACGATACATCGAAGGTAATCGCCGACATCGCAGCCTTTTCGATATATAATCTGAAAACCAAAGTATCCGCAGTTTGTACTCCAAGAATATTTAGAATATGTCGCGTAAATTCAGTCGTTCGACGGCAACTGCAAATCTACAGACAAAACATGATCACTCATGAAACGTACAGTCAACAGAGCGTTGTCATCCTCCGTTTCCTCTATTGTTCGTAATATCGCGCGATTGTTGCAAACGTTTCAAACGTCTCATTTATTTGACACAACGTTTTCAAAAGTCTAAAAATGTTTCGATTTTATGAAAAAAAAAATCGTGAATGAATTTTCAATGATGAGCACATCGCACATCGTTGATGTAGTTAAAGGACGTAACTACCGGAAAAATTGTTTGATTCTTACCTCAGCAATCGCGTGCTATTCCTGTCGAGTATCCTTCCGGACAGTGGATCAACGGCGTAAATCCAGAAATCGGAATCCTGAATGTGACTTTCAACAGTACCATTTTTCGTGATAGTCTTTCTAACAGCAATTCTATCGATGTCGATCAGAAGATCGGTCTTTTCCTCGATAACGCGAATGATCGTCGACGCCTCTTTCTGCAGTACCGCGGGAGCCGCGTCTTGTATAACGCGAATCAATAGATTAGTCTCGTCGATGAGATTAACGATCACCGATGTTTCTGCTACATTCTGACTCATCGTGGAGTTCGGATTGTCGCGTATTTATATGTCGAACTTAAACGGAAGCTCATCCTGTTCGACGTTCTCGAAGGTACTGATAGTCTTTATGATACCCGTCGACGCGTCTATAGCGAGATACTCCGTTCCACGACCAACTAACATATTGTACTCCAGTTTCCCATACTTCCCGTTGTCTCTGTCCTGTGCTTTGACTTGCAATACCGTGGATGAGAATTCAGCTGTTCTCGGTACAGCGTCGAAATATCGTTCATTTCGCAAGTTATGCGGATCCTCCGGATAAATGAATTCCAGTTTGTTGCCGTTAACGTCGATAACCTGAATCTTAACCATCGTCGTGTTTCGATCGGCGTTCAAGAGATCCGAAAGGGACTCCAACTTTATCTTTATCTGAAAAGATTCGTCTGCAAACGGCCGACGCCGCAAAAGGTGAAAAAAGTGATTCGCAAACTGTTTGCATCGCATCGGATCGAAAAATTTAGTCCAAACTGGCTGCGCTGTGAATGATTGAAATGTTTTTGCAAACTGTTTGCAGCACATTAAATATTTTTTCTGCAAATGGCACCGCAAAAGATAAAAGCGTTTACTCCAAACGGTCTGCGCTGTAAACGATTGAAATTTTTTGCAAACTAAAAAAGTTATTCGCAAACTGTTTGCACGACATCGGATCGAAAAGTTTACTCTAAACTGTCTGCGCTGTAAACGATAGACATTTTTTTTGCAAACTGTTTGCCGCACATTGGGTCCAATACTTATTTTTTTTTACTATTGGCGTCACAGAAGATTAAAAACAAAAAAAATGTTCGCAATCTGTTTGCACCGCAGTGGATCGACGCTTCTTTGCGCAAACGGACTACTTCGCAATTTCGTGTGGAAATTAGAAATCTGATATCCCGAGTCACTGTAGACCAAGCGATATCGAGGTTGTCCAGCAAAGATTTTGCGCGCAATATGATCCGCTGAATTCACTGCGACGACGGTCGTAAGGCCATTTTTTTTTTTTCAAAACCGAGTGAAATCAACGATGAGATGGAGAAAAATATTGGAACGAATTATTCGAGATAAGATTGACTCTAATATTAAAAATAATGGTATTAAGAAAAGAAGTTTTTACTCAAGTAAAATAAAAATGTATTTGTATGATTTCACGTATTCTTTGCATTGTTTATTTGATTGCGAAAGAATGAAAAAACGTAGGAACGAAGGAATGACGATAAGTCGATTGGTGGCGTCGGGTTCAAAATAAACATTTTGATTTTTGGAAAAAAATTTTTTGCAGTTTTTTATTTTTAAGAAAATTACAGTTGTGAAAATTTTTGAAAAAATGGTTACAGTTTTTTAAATGTTTTTGAAAAATTCGCGCAACGTAGACAAAATTCTCAAAAAATAGCACAGTCGCTGTTTACTTAATAACACTCATAATCACTAAGACACGATGGCGGGCGCCGGTCTCTTCCAGATCCTCTTCGTTTTCCGATCAGGGAGCCTGTTCTTTTCCGTCTGTTGCTGGCTTACGGCCAGGGGGGTGCCTCATATATCGTATTCGGTGTACAAATCACATGTCGTAGCAAACAGGAGTAATCGGTAGAAATACCATTGGATCCGGAGGTGACGGCAGAAAATCAGCCTTTTGGAGACGGAGATAAAAAACTGCTGCATCTCCAATTTGATAGCCGATCGTGCATCCTCTATAACAAATAAATACCCGAACGTAAAGATCTTTGGAGAATGAATTAAGGTAAACCTAGTACCGTCTGGCCAAACGTGAGTTTCAGAGAAAAATTTCGAACGCTTCTCGACGGGATCAAATCTGAAAATAAACCAATGTAGACTGAAAAGATTGATTTTCGCATGACAATAATAATTCCAAAATGTTTTCCAGGGATAATAGGACTTTTTTCCTGCGTTTTAAAATTTTTGAGCTGTGTTTGCGAATCCAAAATTCTAATTTTGCGAAAACCCAATTTTCGTTATTTTTCACGCATTTTTCAAAAATAAAATAAAAATGTTATCGGCGATTTGTAATTATTATTATTATGCAAAATCAATCTTTTCTTTACCTTTTACATGCTTCGTTTTTCAACTTTTATCCCATTGAGAAGGGCTCGAAATTTGCTGTGAAAACGTTCGTTTGTTGTTTAGGAATTTTTCCAGCTAAAAGGCTATTGGTTGGGCTAAAAGTTGGGAACAAATGAGCGTACCGTTGCTGACGACAATGACGATTGATTTTGAAATAAAATATTTGATTGGAAAATATTCGATGAAATAGTCGTTAGCAACGGTACGCTCATTTGTTCCCAAATGTATTAAAAAAGTTTAAAAGTAATTCAGCAGGCGCAGGAGTAATTAATTTTTTTTTTAAATATTCGAACTCGAAATAAAATTGCTCTTACGTTATTCGTAAAATTTGAAGTGAACAGTGTGAAGTGAATGAAAAAAGTTACAAAGTGGAAAAGTAAGAGAACGAACACGCTCAGTAAGCGAAAGGAGTGAAAAAAAAGAAAAATGTGTTTTGGAAAAATCGATAAAATTTTTAAATGGTATTACTTGTCAGTGATACTCGTGAAGACGGCTCCGCGACGTCCTCCATCTCTTACTGTGTATTAATGTCTGCTTGAATTTAGAAAAAGTCCCCTATCTTGCGCACATTCCTTGGTAGATCGAGTCTCCGTGGCTGTGATTGTGAAACGGCGGAATTAACACCGAGGTATAGTGTGTCAAATGGAAATCGAATTTCATGGTAAAGATTAGTGGTGTTTGCAAAATAATGAGGATAGCTGAGGACTCGAGCGGGAAAAGATGAGATGCTGTAGTCATTACGTATCAAGAAGCGATCAGCTATAGAAGTCAAAGAAGTTAAGTGAAGTGTTAAAAAGAAATGGGTACGGAATTGATCTGAGCATCGTGAAGGAAGAGCTGGAAATAGCAAAAGAGGAACAAGACCCTCGAGAGAAAGAGAAAGACGCGGCGCATACCTCCGGTCACCATTTACGTAAGTAAATCAATTTATTAAGACATGACAAATCTAGTAGGTATCATAGGATTTTTTTTTCCTTTTTGGAGCCCTCCGACTAGACGTAAATTATAAAAGCTCGCATCTGTGTCTAAATACACACACACACACACACACACACACACACACACACACACGCACGCACGCACGCACGCACGCACGCACGCACGCACGCACGCACGCACGCACGCACGCACGCACGCACGCACGCACGCACGCACGCACGCACGCACGCACGCACGCACGCACGCACGCACGCACGCACGCACGCACGCACGCACGCACGCACGCACGCACGCACGCACACACACACACACACACACGCACGCACGCACGCACGCACGCACACTGAACCACTCCACAGGGGGAGGACCCCTACGTGGCGCGTCCCCAGGTGGCGGATAGGGGAACGCCCTCTAGATATAGAGGGTAGGAAGGACTTAAAAACACCTTCCGCGGACCAAACAGCAGGGGAGTAAACCCCGTCAACAAATCAGGATGGCAGGACGAAAAGAAAATACGTTTACGGTGCAGGGGTACGGATCCCCAGTACCGGCGTCTGTCGGGGGCGAGCAAGCGGGCCCCGGGACGTCGTCATCAAACGACCGCAGTACTACAGAGGTTGGTCACTTGGCCTCTGTAGTATCTAATGCAACAAGTGACGCAGGTGGCGAGAGCGTGACGCTGAAGGCTCGAGAGGCTTTTCAGCGCCTAACAAAGGAACTTGAGTCCCTGGTGTGGTTCATCTTGGAGAAGAAGAACCTCCACACAGAGCTCAAAGTCAAGGCGCGGGGCACCCTAAGGGCGCTGAAAGAGTTTGCGGCGGCGCGGCCCGCGGCAACTCCAGCCCGGGCAGCACGATCGAGCAACGAGGGGTCGAGCCAAACCTCGCCTCTCTTTCGCACCGACCGGGCGCCCCACGGAGACCTGGACCGCGAGCGCCCCTCGCCGCCTAGGTCTCCGCCGGCGAGGAAGAAGAGGAAGAAGAAGAAGAGAGAGGGGACGCCCGAGAGGGATCCGCCCCGGCCAGCTGAAGCCAGGCAGCAGCCCGTTGCCCAGCCGAAAGACCCCGACTGGGCAACAGTCGTCAAACGGGGCAAGAAAAAACGGCAGCAGCAGCCGTTGTCAATGGAAGATGCCGACAGGCGCGACCAAAGGCAGGCAAAGCCCAAGGTCTCGCTTAGAACCCCCCGTCCCGATGCGATCCACATCAAGGCAACGGGTGAGGTGTCGTATGCCGACATACTTAGAAAAGTACGAGCCGCACCGGATCTCAAAGCTCTGGGGGATAGGGTGACCCGCATCAGGCGGACCCGAGCCGGAGAACTACTCCTGGAGCTGGGTAAACCTGGGGTAGAGACCCCAGTGCTACAGGCAGTGGTCTCGGCCACCTTAGTGGAGTCGGCGGCTGTTCAGACGCTGACTCATAGGGAAGTCCTGGTCGTCAAGGACATGGACGAGGCCACAACCGTAGAAGAGGTGGCCATCACTGCGGCGATTGGGCCAGGAGCGGTAACCCCTGAGGATATTAAACTCAGGGACTCCTACAGTGGTACCCAGGCGGCTAGCGTCCTGCTTCCCGCTGCAGCAGCAAAATAGTTGCTGCAAAGCGGAAGGCTCAGGATTGGATGGGTGAATTGCCGGGTTCGGCTGCGCCAAACATCCTCCCGGTGCTTCAGGTGTCATAACACGGGGCACCTGGCGAAGGACTGCAAGCGCGAGGTCGACCGGTCGACGCAGTGCTACCGGTGTGGCAAGGAGGGTCACAGGGCTGTGGAATGCGCAGTCAGGCGACAGGCAGTGCAGGAGGTTGGGGCATTGACCAGAAATGGCTAAGGTGCTCCAAATAAACCTGAACCACTGTGCTGTGGCCCAGGACCTGTTGTTTCAGCTGGTCAGGGAAGAGAAGGCCGACGCAGTCATCGTCAACGAGGAGTACAGGGATCTCAGTGAACCGAACTGGGTAAGGGACTCGACCGGCAAGGCGGCCATCTGGGTATGCGGAAACCTCCATATATCCAACAAGATGGCCTCCCCTCGGCCCGGTTTCACCTGGGTGGAGGTAGCTGGTATAAGATTATACAGTTGCTACCTTCCGCCCAGTGATGCCACCGACGAATTCCTGAGATCCCTGGATGCCATCGTCGACAGTGCTAGGACCTCCCGATTGTCGGTCGTCATCGGAGGGAACTTTAACGCATGGGCGACGGAGTGGGGCAGCGCGAGTACCAACCACCGCGGTCGCGCCCTCCTCGAGGCCTTCGCGATACTGGAGCTAGAGATCGCTAACACGGGGTCCAAGCCAACCTTCTCAAAGGACGGCAGGACCTCCATTATCGACCTGACACCTTCATCGATCCTAGACTGATGAGGGAAGGGCTCGACTGGAAAGTTAGCGATCGGTACACGGGCAGCGACCACCATGCCCTGGTATACCAGCTCCAGCTGACCAGCAGGACAGTAGGGGCGTCGTGCAGACGCAAAAAAGAGAGATGGGCACCCGCCACCTTCAACCGTGAGACGTTCCTCTGCTTACTAGAGGGAGCGACAGTGCAGGGAACACCCGAGGAACGAGCTCGAAGCCTCTCGCAGACCATCGCAGCGGCCTGCGATGCCTCCATGGCCGCGAAGTCCAACCCTCGCGGCCGTCCACCAGTATACTGGTGGAACGAGGACATCGCAGAGATACGCCGAGAGTGCTTCCGAGCACGGAGGCTGCACCAAAGAGCTGTTCATAGGCCCCAATACCAGGAACTGGCTGCGGCCTATGAAATAATGCGGAAACGCCTCAAGGCTGCCATCAAGGCCGCCAAGCGAAAGTGCTGGCTGGACTTCTGCGAGGAAGTGGACAGTGACCCTTGGGGCTGACCGTACAAAACGGTTATGAACAAGATCAAGCCCAGGGGTGCCACCGCCCCAACTTGTCCAATCTTCCTCGACAGTGTCGGACGACACCTGTTCCCGGAACACCGGAAGCGGCGTGCCGAGACTGGCCTGATGGTAGACGATGGTGCAGCCGAGACGCCAGATGTCACGGAAGACGAACTGATGATGACTGCCAGCAGGATCACCGTCCGCAAGGCCCCAGGGCTGGACGGGGTCCCTGGCCTGGCCGTAAAGACCGCTGCGCTGAATGCCCCCGACATCTTCGGGAATACATTCAGCGCATGTCTTCGCGAAGGATCCTTCCCGGCACAGTGGAAGGTGCAGAGGTTGGTCCTTCTGTCTAAGGGGAACAAACCCCCGGATGAACCCTCCTCGTACCGACCGCTGTGCATGCTAGACATAACCGGGAAGCTATTCGAACGAGTCATATGTGCCAGGCTAGAGGCAGCCATACAGGGAGCTGGGGACCTGTCTGCAGCCGGTGCTTTGTGCGCATGTGCGCCATCATCGCTTTGGACATACGGAACGCATTCAACTCGGCCAGGTGGGACAAGATCTTGCTGGCCCTGCAAGATCTCAAGGTGCCGCTCTACCTGCGAAGAGTCATTTCGAGCTACCTGACGGACCGGATCCTGCTTTACGACACCGACGATGGCACGCATTCCTATAACATCACAACAGGAGGCGTGCCACAGGGCTCGGTCCTAGGGCCCCTCCTCTGGAACGTCTTGTAGGATGGCCTGCTTCCCCGCGTAGAAAAAATTAGTATGGGATTGACTCTGGGAGGACAATGGGCGAGAGGCTGGAATTTATTTGGGATTGAATCTGGGAAGCACTATGGGCAGTCATCTGGGTTTTGGGACCCGACTGGATGGTTTCCCAGACCTTTTCCCATAGACCTTTTCCCATCAGTAGACCGGGGAATCCTCGTGCAATCAATCCCATACGCTTTTCCAGATTCTCTCCCAGCCATCGGGTACGACCGGGGGAATCCTCGTGCAATCAATCCCATACGCTTTTCCAGATTTTCTCCCAGTCGTCGCGTACGACCAGGGGAATCCTCGTGCAATCAATCCCAAACATAGAGTCCCATATTATGTGTAAATGAAAGAAGAAGAAAAAATAGGTTTTGTCAAATGGAAGGAAAAAATAAAAAATGAAGATATATGGCCAAAACTAATTTTTTTCGACGGATACGAGTTCCCCGAGCAACGTTAAATACTGCTGTACGTAATCGGCGTTTGAAATTCGATGTTGGTCCCAAAAATATTGTAAAGTATTGGATGAGTCTCACATAGATGTTTTAATTTGTCTATCCAAGCTTTTTCCAGTACATCACAATATTTTTGCGTCCTTAAACGAAATTTAACCGCCAATTATGTACTATAGCGCTTAACTTTGCTCGGCGAACTCATATTCGCCGAAAAAAAATTAGTTTGGGCATATTTCTTCGTTTTTCATTTTTTCCTTCCATTTGACAAAATCTATTTTTTCTTCTTCTTTCGTTTACACATAATATGGGATTATATGCATGGGATTGATCGCGCGAGGATCCCCGGATCGTACGGGACGACTGGGAGAGTGTCTGGAAAAGCGTATGGGATTGATCGCGCGAGAATTCTCCCGTCGTACGTGACGACTGGGAGAGAATCTGGATCAGCGTATGGGATTGATTGCACGAGGATTCCCCCGGTCCACTGAAGTTATGGGAAAAGGTCTGGGAAACCATCTAGCCGGGTCCCAAAACCCAGATGACTGCCCATAGTGCTTCCCAGATTCAATCCCAAACAAATCCCAGCCTCTCGGCCATCGTCCTCCCAGAGTCAATCCCATACTAATTTTTTCTACGCGGGTTCGGCAGCCGCTTCCAGACGGGGTGTCGATGGTGGCTTTTGCGGACGACGTCGCCCTCGTCGTCGTCGCGAAAACCATCGATGAGGTGCAACACCTCGGAGATGACTCAATCGAGGTAGTAGCTGGCTGGTTGAGCGACCATGGGCTGAGCCTGGCGGCCGAGAAGACTGAGGCGGTGCTCATCTCTCGGACAAAGAAGAGGGCGTACGCCACATTCACGGTCGGTCATAGCAAGATCAAGACCGCAGACACGTTGAGATATCTCGGGGTCATCCTGGATGCGCGGCTGTCGTTCAGAGAACATCTTCTGAACGCGGGCGCGAAGGCATCACGTGTCGCGCGAGCGCTGGCACGCATCATGCCCAACATCGGGGGACCGAAGGAGCCGCGACGGTTCCTTCTTACCTCAGTTGTGAGCTCCGTAATTCTCTACGGGGCTCCGATTTGGGCTGGTGCCATGAACACCAATGCGAGTTACGGAGCCACGTGCCGACGGGCCTGCCGGACTGTCGCGCTAAGGGTGGCCCGAGCGTATCGAACCGTGTCTGACATCGCTCTCTCGCTGATCGCAGGACTGCCCCCTATTGATCTACTGGCAGCCGAGAGGGCCAGGGTGTACCGTGAGCGTAGGCGTGCTGATGCTGAAGGCGACGATCAAGAGCGTGGTGATGATCGATGGTCCAGCAGAACCTTCGAAGAAAGGCAGCGGAGATGGGATTCAGCAGGCGAGGGTCGGTGGACCCACTGTGTGATTCCTAATGTGAGAGCGTGGGCAAGCAGACACGGTGGACTTACAACTTTCCACCTGACCCAGGTACTCACCGGGCACGGCTGCTTCCGCAGCTATTTACACCGTGTTCGCATGTACGATGGCGCGGAATGCCCGGTGTGCCCTGGGATCGGCGAGGACGTGGAACACGTCGTCTTCCATTGCTCGAGATTCGCCGATTGCCGGGAGCGATTCCGAGCGCCATGGGGAGGACCCATGACACCTGAAGGCATGGGAAGGTGCCTGCTCGGCTCACAGGATGGTTGGGACGCGGTAGGTACCCTCGCCACGTCCATTGTGGAGAAGCTGAATTCCATCAGGAAGATGGAAGAGCGGAGAGGCAGACGCGCCTAAATTCCGAGCGCGTGCTAGAAGGGCCGTCTGAGGCGTAGACTGCCCCTCGCGAAGTAAAGCCTTTTGGGCGGTTTCCGCGGGGGGGAATACAGTCGAGAGGAGGAATGTTTTAGTGGGTATTGCCAGGAATGGCCGAGTCCCACATAACCTATACGGGTATGCGTAAATGCATTTTCAAACTTCCTCTATAAAAAAAAAAAAAAAAAAACACACACACACATAGCCTTTTAGCTGGAAAAATTCCTAAACGACAAACGAGCGTTTTCACAGCAAATTTCGAGCCCTTCTCAATGGGATAAAAGTCGAAAAACGAATCATGTAGAAGGTAAAGAAAAGATTGATTTTGCATAATAATAATAATTACAAATCGCCGATAACATTTTTCTTTTATTTTTGAAAAATGCGTGAAAAATAACGAAAATTGGGTTTTCGCAAAATTAGAATTTTGGATTCGCAAACACAGCTCAAACATTTTCAAACGCAGGAAAAAAATCCTGTTATCCCTGGAAAACATTTTGGAATTATTATTGTCATGCGAAAATCAATCTTTTCAGTCTACATTGATTTTTTTTTCAGATTTGATCCCGTCGAGAAGCGTTCGAAATTTTTCTCTGAAACTCTCGTTTGGCCAGACGGTACTAGGTTTACCTTAATTCATTCTCCAAAGATCTTTACGGTAGGGTATTTATTTGTTATAGAGGATGCACGATCGGCTATCAAATTGGAGACGCAGCGGTGCCGTCTCCAACAGGCTGATTTTCTGCCGTCACCTCCGGATCCAATGGTATTTCAACCGATTACTCCTGTTTGCTACGACATGTGGTTTGTACACCGAATACGATATATGAGGCACCCCTCTGGCCGTAAGCCAGCAACAGACGGAAAAAAACAGGCTCCCTGATCGGAAACCGAAGAAGATCTGGAAGAGACCGGCGCCCGCCATCGTATCTTAGTGATTATGAGTGTTATTAAGTAAACAGCGACTGTGCAATTTTTTGAGAATTTTGTCTACGTTGCGCGAATTTTTCAAAAACATTTAAAAAACTGTAACCATTTTTTCAAAAATTTTCACAACTGTAATTTTCTTAAAGATAAAAAACTGCAAAAAATTTTTTTCCAAAAATCAAAATGTTTATTTTGAATCCGACGCCACCAATCGACTTATCGTCATTCCTTCGTGCCTACGTTTTTTCATTCTTTCGCAATCAAATAAACAATGCAAACGAATACGTGAAATCATACAAATACATTTTTATTTTACTTGTGTAAAAACCTCATTACTTAATACCATTATTTTTAATATTAGAGTCAATCTTATCTCGAATAATTCGTTCCAATATTTTTCTCGATCTCATCGTTGGTTTCACTCCGTTTAAAAAAAAAATGGCCTTACGACCGTCGTCGCAGTGAATTCAGCGGATCATATTGCGAGCAAAATCTTTTCTGGACAACCTCGACATCGCTTGGTCTACAGTGACTCGGGATATCAGATTTCTAATTTCCACACGAAATTGCGAAGTAGTCCGTTTGCGCAAAGAAGCGTCGATCCACTGCGGTGCAAACAGATTGCGAACATTTTTTTTGTTTTTAATCTTCTGTGACGCCAATAGTAAAAAAAAATAAGTATTTCACCCAATGTGCGGCAAACAGTTTGAAAAAAAAAATGTCTATCGTTTACAGCGCAGACAGTTTAGAGTAAACTTTTCGATCCGATGCCGTGCAAACAGTTTGCGAATAACTTGTTTAGTTTGCAAAAAATTTCAATCATTTTCAGCGCAGACCGTTTGAAGTAAACGCTTTTATCTTTTGCGGTGCCATTTGCACAAAAAATATTTAATGTGCTGCAAACAGTTTGCAAAAACATTTCAATCGTTCACAGCGCAGCCAGTTTGGACTAAATTTTTCGATCCGATGCGATGCAAACAGTTTGCGAATCACTTCTTTCACCTTTTGCGGCGTCGGCCGTTTGCAGACGAATCTTATCAGATAAAGATAAAGTTAGAGTCCCTTTAGGATCTCTTGAACGCCGATCGAAACACGACGATGGTTAAGATTCAGGTTATCGACGTTAACGGCAACAAACCGGAATTCATTTATCCGGAGGATCCGCATAACTTGCAAAAGGAACGATATTTCGACGCTGTACCAAGAACAGCTCAATTCTCATCCACGGTATTGCAAGTCAAAGCACAGGACAGAGACAACGGGAAGTATGGGAAACTGGAGTACAAAATGTTAGTCGGTCGTGGAACGGAGTATCTCGCTATAGACGCGTCGTCGGATATCATAAAGACTATCAGTACCTTCGAGAACGTCGAACAGGATGAGCTTCCGTTTAAGTTCGACATATAAGTACGCGACAATCCGAACTCCACGATAAGTCAGAATGTAGCAGAAACATCGGTGATCGTTAATCTCATCGACGAGACTAATCTATTGATTCTTGTTATACAAGACGCGGCTCCCGAGGTACTGCAGAAACAGGCGTCGACGATCATTCGCGTTATCGAGCAAAAGACCGATCTTCTGATCGACATCGATAGAATTGCCGTTAGAAAGACTATCACCAAAAATGGTACTGTTGAAAGTCACATTCAGGATTCCGATGTGTGGTTTTACACCGTTGATCCACTGTCCGGAAGGATACTCGACAGGAATAGCAAGCGATTGCTGAGGTAAGAATCAAACAATTTTTTCGGTAGGTACGTCCTTTAACTACATCAACGATGTGCGATGTGCTCATCATTGAAAATTCTTTTACGATTTTTTTTTTCATACAATCGAAACATTTTTAGACTTTCGAAAACGTTGTGTCACATAAATGAGACGTTTGAAACGTTTGAAACAATCGTGCGATATTACGAACAATAGAGGAAACGGAGGATGACAACGCACTGTTGTCTGTACGTTTAGTGATCATGTTTTCTCTGTAGATTTGCAGTTGCCGTCGAACGACTGAATTTACGCGACATATTCTAAATATTCTTGGAGTACAAACTGCGGATACTTTGGTTTTCAGATTATATATCGAAAAGGCTGTGATGTCGGCGATTACCTTCGATGTATCGTCAGCGGTAAGAGCGAATGCGTACGAGATTCACGCGCCGGTTATCGCCACAGAACAACCGATTCGCACACAGACAGCTGTTGCGTTCAGCGGCGAGGTATTTCCGTACGCTTTGATAATCATAGCTTGCGTGATACTCATTCTTGGCATTGCCGGCATAATCTACATCTGCGTCTCGTGGTCCAGGTGAGAAGTACATTTATATTTCTTTTCCCTGCGTTTTGATTTATTCGCGCCTTTCGGACGTTCATTTCAACGGGTTTGATGGGTTTGTCGTTAGAAAAACAGTCGTAGATATCGCACTTTACTGGAGTTGGAATATTAATAGTCAGATAATACGTGTACGCGACGTAACGCTTAATCATTTGCGTATTTTTTCGTTCTTTAGATTTATTATTTATTTTTTTCGCAAGTAAATAAAAATCAAAAGAGGAATTGTATCAAAAGATGCGTAGTAAAGCAAAAAAAATTGTTATGCACGATGAGACCGTAAAATGTTAATGTCAACGCAATTTTTAATGCCGAAACGAGACTTTTGTGAAATATTATTCGCATTTCATTAGCGATCGTACAAAGCATTTGCAGAATCACGCATCACGTTTATTAATTGTTTGTTATTTGATGGTAATGTTCGTGGAATATATAACGAATGAAAATATTTATAAAAGATTTCCAAACATTAAATATACTGCGAAAAATTTGGCAACGAAACGAATGATAATTAATTCGTTTCGCCGGTTTTATTAGCGTAAAATTATCTCTTCGGTTCGACCGGTCGATCGATTCTTGTTAAAAATAAAAAATTCAGATACAAAGCCTACAAAGACCGGATGCAACGAATGTACGGTGTGCCGCGTTACGATCTGGTATTCGTAGAGACCGATCTCAAGGAATACCAAACTCAGGTACTTCGAATGAGCGTTCCGCACGACGACAACGAGAGTTACAACGATTTGCAGTTGAATTTCAGCAATAAAAAATCACGCCTTCAGTCTCGACAACGTCAGCTAAATTACGAAGGATCACGACGGCAGTACCGGTCAGTTTTGTCGAAACCTTTGATAATTTCGAACTTTATACTCCGTCAAAGGCATTAGCGATAAATTAACGAAACAAAAACCAACACTCAATTAATTGTTTTTCAGCAATATCGCAATAATAATGAAATAATATCAAATTTATAACCAAACATCGAATAATGAAAGGATTTACCAATATTTGGATATCGAAATTTCGTATAATTTTCAATTGTCGACATTAATTAATCGACGATATATATATATACAGGGTGATTCAGGAAGTTTTCGACACATTTTGCCAAATAGTAGTTTGTCGTGTCCTGAGCAAAGTTACTTAGCCATTTGTCGAAATGCGCAATATTTATTTAATTATAAGCATTGTAAATTTGAATAAATCGACCAATCAGGAGTAGCCATTTTGGCGCGTTGGACAGTTCCATATTGCCATGCGGAGAGCTGGCAACGTTCAATTCACCACTACATCGTCACACAGACAGAGTCTCCGTTCACGGCGGATTGAGACGGTCGGTTTGCCACGTTCTTTCATTGTGCAGTGCTGTTACGTGCGATCGTACGAAAGAGAAGATGCAAGGGTTATGTGCATGTTTTACGTTCGTGCGGGATTCGCGGATCGTACAATGCGACGAAACGAATAATTTCAGGTTAGAGATGCGACGAAAAATAATCGGATTTTCTGTCAGGTCAATAAGATCGGAAATCGTAAAGGATATGCACATAGTATATGACAAACGGTGTTAGCATAATAAGGGAAAAATTTTATGCCAAAAAAAATATCCTGCGATAGGTACTAATTCAAGAATGAATTAGAACCCATTGGAGGGTATTTTTTTTTGGTCAATGGACCATTATTGTAAACGAAGCGAAGTCAAATTGCACGCTCCACGGTAAGTGAACCATTTTCTTCAATCGTATACTTCACACAACATTGCTTCAATTAAGAAAAACACAAATTCTTAATATCGTCGAACAGCTGTTTGTCGGATGCAACCGAACTCCACTTATTGACTGTTGAAACACAAACTGTTGAATCAATCACAAGTAGCCGTTGCAATACTGAGCCTGCAGTCAATCGAGCCTGTTGCAAATCGATAAAAGGTGCATCAACCAAAAAGAAATACCCTCGGATAGGCTCTAATTCAAGAAAGGATTAGAGCCTATCCGAGGGTATTTTTTTTTTGGTTGATGCATCTGTTTCTGAATTGAAGCGACTTTCAGACACGTCTTGTTGGCTCTTGTCGGTGCTTCCGAGTATACGGTGTCAATAGCTAAGACGCTTCAATTAAAAATAATGATCCTATACGTAAAACGCTCACGATTTTTTCTCCACGTTTGGATTGGAAAGCTAAGAGTTACGAAATTTTTCATATCGATTATCGATTTAATTGAAGCGACATTATCATACATGCGATGCATTCGAAAGTACCTACGAAAGACAACGAGACTTATGGAAAAGTTGCTGCAATCAAAATAAATTCTCTTATAATAAAACGAATAGCTCGTATCCTTCCGATTCGATCGAGGGAGGCGAGCATAATATTTTTTTGTCTTGGTTTATCTATCGAGATTAAAGCGATATTGTTATTCATACAATGCATTCGAAAGTACCTACGAAAGACAACAAGACATATGGAAAAGGCGCTTCAATTCAAATAATATTTCTGATAAAAAAACCGATCGCTTGTAGTCTTCCGATTCGATCGAGGGAAACGAGCGTAACATTTGTTTGTCTCAGATTATTAATCGATATTAAAGTGACATTGTCATTCGTACAGTGCATTCAAAGGCGCCTACGAAAGACAACGAGACATATGAAAAAGTCGATTCGATTAAAATAATATTTCTTATAAAAAGAACTGATAGCTTGTAGTCTTCCCAATTAATCGAGTCGATTCGATTAAAATAATATTTTTTATGAAAAGAACTGATAGCTTGTAGTCTTCCCAATTAATCGAGGCAGGAGAGCGTAATATTTTTTTGTCAGATTATTAATCGATATTAAAGCGACGTTATCGTTCATACGGTGCATTCGGAAGCACCTACGAAAGATAACTAGACATATGGAAAAAGCGCTTCAATTCAAATAATATTTCTGATAAAAAAACCGATCACTTGTAGTCTTCCCATTCGATCGTGGGAGACGAGCGTAACATTTGTTTGTCTCAGATTATTAATCGATATTAAAGCGACATTGTCATTCGTACAGTGCATTTAAAGGCGCCTACGAAAGACAACGAGACATATGAAAAAGTGGCTTCGATTAAAATAATATTTCTTATAAAAAGAACTGATAGCTTGTAGTCTTCCCAATTAATCGAGGGAGGCGAGCGTATATTTTTTTGTCTTAGATTTGTTGTACCGCGGAACCCCTGTACCCGGTACACGGGAATTAGTAATGGTAGTTAGTAGTAGTAGTAGTCATAGATGGGAAATAAAACTCTACAAAGAGGAAAGTGGAATATAAATACGAGTAAGTAAGTATCGAATTCCTTGCGACATGTGTATTACATATGCACTGACGAGATACAAGGAATTCGAGTGGTATGCGCCTAAGCGTGCCATCGTCGCACCAAACGCATAGTCAGCAGTTTCGCGAGCGAGGCCTCCTCGGCGAGCGTCCGATTGCGAAACTCCTCAAACACCAGAGTCGGCTTTACGCAAATTAAACAAAAGATGATGAAATGAGAGCATCGAGACGATGCCCATCATCAAGGGAATCCGCTGAGTCGAACGCTCCACTTTACGCTCGGTAAAATGTGGGCGCGAGCTCACGGTAAACGATAACATAAAATATACGAGCTGACATCGACCTCCGTTCATATAAAGGGAACAGAGATCGAGTGTCAGGCAGTTGTTAATCGACTCGTGAACTGTACGTTTGGTCCGGCAAGATCTAAGGTAATAATCTTGTTAACTGATACACGTAGAACTGTGTGAACTGTGTAAACCATATGAACTGTGTGAACGCAACGTGTCTGAACTATACAACTGTTCCAAAGGGAAATTGAGACATACAAACTGTATCTACGTGTAAGACCTTCAACGAATAAAGTATTCTATTGTAATTTACTCTTCGGTTCAATTCTTACTTGGGTTCCAACCCTTAACTGGTATTCCCTATTACATAATTTCGAAGGAGATCTTCGAAACCACGGACTCAGAGTAGCTAACTGGGTTGCGGCGGTATAACATTGGTGGCAGCGGTGGGATACCAGAGTGAGAACGCCTTCCGAGGCACCGGGAGACAATAGAATACACCGTTAAAGTCACCAAAGAGAAGTGAAAAGTGTAAACCCTACGGCGAGTGTAGAGGTAAACGTGAGTGCTCTCAAGGTAAGTGAGGCACAATAGGAACCATAATACGACATCCGGAGTCGTGGTTCACGTTCCAGCAACCGGAAGTAGCGTACCGGGGAACAAGGTCGTCGGGCGAACGACCAACAACGGACCAAACGGGGGAGAAAAACTGCAGGATCTCCTACGGGACGTCACGAAGGCAAGTGACAACCTACGGTTCACTAGGGGGCCGAAGGAACGATCAAAGTTCCACACCGAGGAGGTGAAGGCATCCCAGCGTGTGGCCAGGCAGTACACCGTAAGTGGCTGCTATAGAATCAGTTTGTACCCTCACCAGAGGAAAGGTAATCTCGCTAGAGTCGGTGTAAACGCTACTAACGAAGAGACATAAGCGACATAAGCGAAAGGGCGAAAATGAACGCCAGTGAAGGCCACCCAGAGCTTCCGGCGGTACCGGAAGAACCGTCGCACGTATTGCGGCAAGAGGTCGACGTGGAAAATCAGTACCCCACAACCCAGGGGGTAGAGAGACCTGAACAGGAAGCAGAGCTTGAGGATCACGTAACAGGAACCTTCAGGGCACCCGATGCGCCGTACTCACGTTCTGGTAAGGGGAAAAATTCGGAACGGCGAAGCCCGGTGTTCGGGATGAACCTGAGGTGGGACACCATCTGCGACGAACCCGACGAGGTGGATGGTAGCCTCCGCGATAGCGGGGATGACGTGGGAGAGCCAGCTGAAGTGCATGCTCCGCAGGGGACGGATGACAAAGAGGTAAAACTCACAAAACGTACGTCAAGGCAACGACGTTCGGGGGGACCACATCACGAGGATGTCAGGTCCATCACACGCGGTCCAGGATACAGGGATCGTGGGGATACAGAGGCGGAGGTAGAAGCTCCCCTCAGGGGTGTGAAATCGCTCCCGGCATTGCCGGACGGGTTCTACGCACTGAAGCAAGGACAGGAGGAGAGCGTGGCGTTGTACGCGGCACGGACTGATAGATTGACCGCGGAGGCAATCACTAAGTTCTGCAAAGGGTGCGGGATGGACGAAATTCGTGCTGTGGGAAAGGCACTGCAGAAAAACGCGCAGAAGAGTTTCATAAACGGACTGCATCAGGAGATCCGAGCAGTCATGCGTTGTCGACGCTATCGCAGCCTCTTCGAAGCCGCCGTGGGCGCAGCAGGGATCGAAAAAATGCTGAAGGGGGACTGGGGAGCCCGCCATCCCACATCGGCAAACCCTCGGGGAGGACGGTGTTACTCATGCGGTGACATGGGGCATCTCGCTCGAGATTGTCGACAAAAATCGGGAAAAATAAGTTCACCGAAGGCGAACGTTGAATATGACGTGAGCGTGGTGGGTATTACCTGTCATTACTGCAAGAGAATCGGACATGTTTGGAAGAAGTGTGATACGAGGTTACGTCGGCAAAAACATAACCCGCAGCAACAGCGTCGGCATGCTAGGCCGAACACGGGCAACGGCAAAGAGCAGAATAAAAATCGCCATCGGGAAAAGCCAAAGGCAGGCTCGAATAATGAATACCGCGCCAAAGGGCCGATCTGCGTAAACACCGCGACAATTGCGGACGACGGAACGGACGGGGCAGCAAATAGTTTCCGCATGGAATCCCCTACGGCAAAAAATGGGACTCTAACGGTGTCAGTGGACACCGGCGCCCAGGTCAGCTTGATAAGTGAGGGCGCGGTGAAAGGGGGTCTTAGACGCGAGGCGACGAATGTCACAATCACGAGAATTGGTGGTGCACGAGTGAAAGCAATCTGCACGGCAACCATCGAGCTGAAAACCCCGCAGGCGACAATCGAGCACGATTTCCACGTGGTACCCGATAGCGTGCCTCTCGGGGCGCATGGACTCCTGGGAATGGAGTTTATCAGGACTCATGGGGTAGATATCCTTGGCGGAAAAACCATTAGAATATACGGGCACAGGATGCGGCTAGTAAACGGGGAGTCGACGATGGAATCACCGTCGCAAGGTGAAAACATCCAACACATCAGGACACTCGAGTGCGACGGTGTTACCGAAGGTATGGGAGACGGAGCTAGCGTCATTCGGCGTGGAAACCCCTGTGTGAAAGGTGCGATAGAAACAACGAGCGAGGAACTCGCGGTTAACCGATCTACGGTGACACCCGAAACCCCTGTGTCAGCAGGTAACGAGGAAGGAGGCGAGGCCGAATGCCCGACTCACGATGTAAGCACAGTCAGCAGAAAAAACTGTGTCGAGCGCGACGCAAGGCAACGAGGCGAGGTCGAAGCCTCGCGCCTCAACAGCAAGGAGATACACTCGCTACCGGAAGTACGCGAAGATTACGAGGTATTCCCCCACTACAACGGAGGCCCATTACGGGAAACGCGGGTCATCAGGGATGGGATACCGCGAAGGAAAGACACGCAGGCAATACAGACAAACCTCTGCAGCTTGCTGGAGACTCATAGCCAAGGGATGGGAGAGCGAACTGCAGGGATGCTGGGTGAAGGAGCTATGCGTTCGAGCCGGGGTCGATGGGACGCTCCGACGTACGTCGCAACGGGGAAACCCGATACTGCAGGGGGAATAAAGATGCGAGTCAACGTGGACTTTCGCAAACCGAACGAGGCTACAATCAATGGCTCATTGCCGATCACGACGGATGTTCAGGATCAGAGGGGACGAGCTCGGAATCACGGAACGCTCGATCTCGGGCCTGGGCGGATATTCTTGGCAGAAGAGGACGAGGAAAAAGCAGCATTTTCGATATGGCGGAGGCATCATGGGTATACACGAACGCCCCTCGAATTAAAGCCCCCGACGTTCCGAGAGGGAACGAACGGGAAGGCGGCGGGTTTAGATGAGACGGAATGTAACAGAAGCTTCGTTGGTAGCATGACAACCGGAGCGACGCCCTCCGAATGCAACATTTTACGATTACAACATTCAAGGGGGGCGTCCCATGGGGAAGTACGAACCATTACAGAGAGGAAAGAGGAAGCGAGGAATTTTCCGACACCTCGGGACGTGAAGGATGTCCAGTCGATCCTGAAATCGGCCGGACACTGCAAAAAATTTATTAGGAATTTTTCCGACATAGTGGTACCTCTAGCGAAGCTCTTGAGAGGAGATGAAATCTTCGAGTGGACGCTGGAGCATGCGCAGGCGTTCGAAGCGCTCAAAAAAGCATTAACAACGGCACCGGATCTGGGGAGTCCGGATTTTTCGAAGCCATTTATTGTGACAGTAAGCACGAGCAACGGGGCGATAGGAGCAACCTTGTCGCAGGGAACGATCGGCGAGGATAAACCGATATGCCATGCCAGTCGGGCATTGAGCGAAGCTGAGCGGAATGATTCGGCGAGGGAGAAAGGGATACTCTCGATAGTTTGGGGAATATCGCAATTTCGATCGCACATATATGGGACGAAATTCATTGTAGTAGCAGACTGCGAACACCTGTCATGGCTGTCAGATACCAACGAATCGGGTGCGAGACTTATGCGCTGGAAATCGAAATTGTCTGAGCACAAGTTCGAAGTTGCACAAAAAACGGGGAAACCTGCCAAGGCAGGAAATAGCATGCGAATAGCGCGATTCACCTTCGAGTAATCGCCAGGGCGTAATACGCATGCTAAAATGGTCACGGATGCATTACAGCTAGACCGGGGCGTGCAGGGAGAAGGAGAAATGTGTGACAGAAAGATGATGCTGGATAGGGGAAAAAGCGAAGAGTGGGAAGGCGACATTTGTTCCACGCTCAGGGACGAGACCCCCGACGCACTTAGTAAAAAAAAAGAAATTACACGGTGTTTCCCCTACAGTGTAAAACCTCACAGGTGTCATACGTTGTATACGGATGCCAAACCTCGATAAAGGGAAGAGGTAGAAGGGGAGTAGACAATTAAGTGCATCGTGACGAGGGATTAGTAAACAATTCATGCGCAAAGGATGCGCAGAGAGTAGTGGGCAACTGTGTAACGGTTGCGTATGAATAATATATGGCACTGAGTGCTGCACGGAAAATGGACCATAATAGATAAA
Organism: Cryptus armator; assembly: GCA_963971235.1. Classification (NCBI taxonomy): domain Eukaryota; kingdom Metazoa; phylum Arthropoda; class Insecta; order Hymenoptera; family Ichneumonidae; genus Cryptus; species Cryptus armator. The sequence continues at coordinate 17,650,127 of OZ020238.1, read as the reverse complement.
ATCTACCAATTCGTTTGCATGGAGTCGTTTCGGATCAAAGACGACCAGTGGACGTAATTACATGGCGGTGAATTGTCATAGTGGTGGCTCGAGGTTACCGTAAAATTCAAGTGTGTCGATAACATCGACATACGTCATTGAGTTTCGTGTATGTGAATGCACATTCTCAGTTAAAAAGCTCTGGGAAGGAAAATTGGCATTCGTGAAACAACATCGGCGAGCTCAGGTTCGCGAATTATACGAATAAACAACGCGACGAAATCGGTAAAAGAGTATATGAGCGATAAGTACGCGGTAAAGACATTGTGACGGATACACAGTGAGTACGCAATAAATACAGTAGAACCTCGATTATCCGAATCAATTGGGACCGGAGCTCGTTCGGATTAACGAAAATTCGGATAATAGAAATGTGAATTCGTGTTAAACGGTTTTGCGCGATATATATAAAAAAAATTAGAGTGTGCATATATTTTTAATAGTTATGATATATATTTGAAAAATAACATGATACATATCCTTTTATATCATTCAACGTTCACTTCAAACCTTCTTTACCATAAAATCCATAATTTTCGTTTGGCGTACGGATGTTGTACGTTTTTTCGCAGGCAAATCTCGCAGTCGCTTGAGCAAGAGAAGCTGCGTGGTGCAGCATTCTTCCTGTTTCTCGTACCATTCGAGACCGGTCTCAAATGCGGCAAACGCATCGGCATGAGAAGGTTTCTTGCACTGATCTTCAATTTCGTCGCTACTGCTGTCATCGTCATTATCATTTTCGTCCTGATTTGTTGATGAAGAAACGATTTCATCGTCTTCTAGAATCTGATAGCCAGGATCGTTCGCGTCATCCTGTAGCCACTCTGCAGCATCGTCTTTGTCGCAGTTCGCAAATCCGGGAATACAGTCGAACAATGCAACGATATCGGTGAGCTCATTGTGATCAGCATCGGGATTTTTTTCTGTGTTCTCTCGTTGTGACTCTTCCGAAGGAGGCCACAATTTTTTCCACGCGTTTTTCAAATTGTCCTCTGTTAGCGAATCCCAACCATCCGCTAGCATGTAGCAGACATGCTTCAAGTTCAGTGACTTTGAAAATGCAATGACGCTGTCCTCAGTACTATCTTCCTCCTGTAACAGTCTCCTGAGAACCTGCTTGCGATACATTCTTTTTAACTTTTCAATCACGCCTTGATCCATTGGCTGAATTAACGATGTCACGTTTGGCGGAAGAAACTTGATGACGAAGTCCGGATCGAAGGCGTTCAGTACTTCGGTGGATGGATGAGAAGGTGCGTTATCCAGAAGCAACAACACTTTCCCAGTTTTACCTTCATCTCGACGCCATTTTTTTACGCTTTGTATAAAATCGTTTGTGTACCAGTCACAGAACAACTTCGAATCCATCCAGGCACTTTTTTGGGCTCTGTAAGTGACGGGCAACTTTGCAATGTTTTTAAAACACCGAGGTTTTTTTGACTTCCCGATGAGTAACAGTGGCAGTTTGTGAGTTCCAGCAGCATTGGCACATGTTATAGCAGTGACCCGTTCCTTTGAAACTTTGAACCCTCGCGCCGCCGCTTCTTGACGGGATGCTAGTGATTTTCGCGGCAGAGATCTCCAGTTAATCCCGGTCTCATCGGCGTTATAAACGTCTTCTCTTGAAAATCCTTCCTCGGCCAAAAACGTCTGAAATTCGACGGTGAATGTTTCGGCAGCATTGGAATCTGCTGATAGTGCTTCTCCATGGACCTGCAGTTCACGTATCCCATGGCGTCTTTTAAATTTCTGAAGCCATCCGGAACTGGCCTTGAAATCCGCTGATCCGTCGAGTTTTGTATTGAATTCGAGAGCTTTCTCGCACAAGAGAGGACCCGATATCGGTTGACCTAAGCTTCGTTTCTGTATGAACCATTTCGAGAGGGCATCATCGAGATCTTCATTCTTCGCACTTTTCATAGTTTTTCTTCTCTTTGTCCCATCGCTGCTGTCCATCTTTGCCACAAATGACTTAAGTTGTTCTCGATTTTTTTTTATGTCAGAGATCGTTGATTTGCCAACATTATACGAGCGGGATAAAGATGTGCTGGTCTCGCCCTTATCGAGTTTCGAAAGAATTTCTATCTTTTTTTCGACCGTAAGTACGTTATGCTTACGCTTAGAGGTGGAGGGATTGGACTTCGAAGTCATAACGCACTCGACTACGAGACTAGTAGATTAACAAAAAAAAAATTTTAATACGGGTGTTTCTGTTTGCTCGGCACGAGGAACTAATAAATACTGCGCAAATAACCGACGTGCAAGCAGGGATAGCGCTGTGCGAGACTACGTGAGCTCGAGCATTCTTGAGTCCGCTTGCTGTTTGCAACTTTGTAGCGCGCAACAATGTAAGGACAACAAAATTTTGCGCCATGGTTCGGATAGTAGGACGTTCATCCGAACCAAGCTGCGGTTCGGATAATAGAGAGTTCGGATAACGGGTGTTCGGAAAATCGAGGTTCTACTGTACATGCAATGAGAATTACGTTGAGTATCTCCGCGTTGAGTATCTACCGAGTAACTGACGATTAACCAATAATCGGTGTGGATAGATCAACCACACCATAACAGCGACAATGTTACGAACGCCGTGAGAACTACTTGGCGACGACGCGCCATTGATTAGCTAGAAGCTAACAGCCTGTACGGTATGACTACAAGAACAGTCCAAAAGCATATAGAAATACGTATACCCGATGCAACTTGCGTGTCGGAAGCGGACAGTCGTTGGATTTCCCGCAATGAAACCCATCACGTGTGCCTATGATTTATATTGTTGCACATCTCGCGTGTGCCCGTGGTAGCACATTTGCGAATGATCCATTTGTGGACCAATCAAAGCCGGGGCTTACTGGCAGTAACCAGCAGCAAAGGCTACGTAATGCATCAACGGCGAAAAACTGTAAGAATGCGACATTTGGACGAGATTCAATCACGCTATTGGATGAGAGGTCCTAGGACCTTCGAAGCCCTAGGACCCACTACTTACAAGTTATTTGATTTTTTCGGGGAAAAACGTCGTCAATTGTTGTACCAAAATAATTTCGAAAATTCTGCGGAAAGGTACGAAGAAAGATATAAATTAAATAGTGCGGAAGCGACGCATTTTCACAATCATAACGAAGTAGCAGGAATTTCAACAAATATAACAAGATCGGGAAAATTAATATTTGTGCGGTAAAAAAAAAAAAAACCGTATCACGGGTCGAAGAGATCCCCGGAAGTCGGGATAATTTCAACGGGATCAACGAAGTAAACAAAAAAAAAGTATAAAACAATTTTTATCTCTGTCGCGGAAAATGAAGGAATTTCACGACTCTCCTCAGCAGAACGTAGCACAATCGTAACGGAATTGCCTATTAGACGTTATGAATTTCTAAAAAAAAAAAAAAAAAAAATGGTTATCTGTGCGCGCAGAGGGGTTCCATCGCCACAGCCGGGGCGAGATGGAAAACCCCCCCCGCAACGAGGAGAAAATCAGCAACAGCCCGGACGTCGAACTCAGGGGAGATCACCTACGTAGCGATCATGCAAAGCCGCGAATGCCGTGGGAGGCGAGGTGTGCGTAAGGAATCGCACACGCAGCACATTGCCACATTCTCCGACGATACTTAGAAGCAGCGGGTAACGTCGAACGAAGAAATACCGAAATACTCGCGAACGAGCACAAGCCAACGAAGAACCAACGATGGTTCAGGGGGAAGTGAAAAAGGGTAATCGGAACGACCAAGCGACGAGGACGCAGAACAGAGGATGTGATGGAACGACGATACACAAACAAAAAAACACGGAAAGCAGTAGGACATCTTGTGTAAAATAGATGTATTTTTATTGAATCTCGACCTCGATGTCGAGCTCGACGGTTATGACAACGGGGAGGGTTACGGTAGTCATCAGGGGAGGAGATCGCCGGCGGGTGCGGCAATCACCGATCGGCACTGCCCTTGGACAAGGTGGAATGACACCAGTACCGAGCAGCCGTGTTCTTGCACGTTCGGCTGCCAATGGTAACCCCGTAGTCAGCAAGGGACTCGTCGGGCGCGGGGGGCGGACCGCCAACACGACGATCTCCTCATTGCTGGAGTCCTCGTTGTCACTAACGGCACTGTCGTCGGCACTGACACTGGCATTGCCGCTGTCTTCATCATCTTCGCTGTCTTCGATGGTACTACCTTCGTCACCGAAGGTATCGGTCGGCTTGTCATCGTTTTCACGAGTATCCATGGAATCGTCCTCGCTGTCACTGATGACGATGACATCAACATCGTAGCATGGCTTCTGCGAGGGAGTATAAGGCGGATATAAATTGAAACGAATATTGGAAAAAAAAAAAAACAGAAACACACAAAGTGAGTGAGACTTGGTAGACTAATCAAATGTGCAAATTAATAAGTTCCAATAGGCTAGTGAATTGGGTGGTTAAACTGACAGGCATTCTAAAATTCCCGGAGGGTAACCGGTTTAATAATCAAGGGGTGGTTGCTCGAATTAAACAGGATTTGCAATTTAACAGAGAAAATCAAAGAAATAATAATAATAAAAATAATAACAACAAAAATAATAATAACGCATCAGCATAGGGACTTACCTTCATTCGATGAGCCATTTCTTTTGAGATGAGAATGGGTGGAGTGAAGTCGAGCAACACGAAAGGTAGAATAAACACAGTACACTAAATCACCGGGACTAAATAAGGGAAGAATAGCTAACACTGCAAGGTGAACGACCACGCGGTCGTCGCTCCACGCGAACAGCACCGGGTTCGTGGACGACGCATTCCACAACATAAATGAAAAAAGGAAAAAAAAACGTACATTTCGATCGCAATGATTTTTGCATCATGGGACAAAGCAATAATAATATCGATTGTCATCTCTATCATAGTTCGAAAAGTCTATAGGGATGTTTCGAAAGGCAGCTTCCTCGGCAACCTGAAGTCGTTGATACAAAATACCAAGAAAAAAAAAAAAAAGTGAGGAAACGCGGTACTCGAAAGACGTATAGAGGAAAAGAAGTATGTATCACCATACTTCTTTCCCCCAGGGGGGGAGGGATGTTGTACCGCGGAACCCCTGTACCCGGTACACGGGAATTAGTAATGGTAGTTAGTAGTAGTAGTAGTCATAGATGGGAAATAAAACTCTACAAAGAGGAAAGTGGAATATAAATACGAGTAAGTAAGTATCGAATTCCTTGCGACATGTGTATTACATATGCACTGACGAGATACAAGGAATTCGAGTGGTATGCGCCTAAGCGTGCCATCGTCGCCCCAAACGCATAGTCAGCAGTTTCGCGAGCGAGGCCTCCTCGGCGAGCGTCCGATTGCGAAACTCGTCAAACACCAGAGTCGGCTTTACGCAAATTAAACAAAAGATGATGAAATGAGAGCATCGAGACGATGCCCATCATCAAGGGAATCCGCTGAGTCGAACGCTCCACTTTACGCTCGGTAAAATGTGGGCGCGAGCTCACGGTAAACGATAACATAAAATATACGAGCTGACATCGATCTCCGTTCATATAAAGGGAACAGAGATCGAGTGTCAGGCAGTTGTTAATCGACTCGTGAACTGTACGTTTGGTCCGGCAAGATCTAAGGTAATAATCTTGTTAACTGATACACGTAGAACTGTGTGAACTGTGTAAACTGTGTAAACCATATGAACTGTGTGAACGCAACGCGTCTGAACTATACAACTGTTCCAAAGGGAAATTGAGGCATACAAACTGTATCTACGTGTAAGACGTTCAACGAATAAAGTATTCTATTGTATTTTACTCTTCGGTTCAATTCTTACTTGGGTTCCAACCCTTAACTGGTATTCCCTATTACATAATTTCGAAGGAGATCTTCGAAACCACGGACTCAGAGTAGCTAACTGGGTTGCGGCGGTATAACAGATTATTAATCGAGATTAAAGCGACGTTATCGTTCATACGGTGCGTTCGAAAGCACCTACGAAAGATAACTAGACATATGGAAATAGCGCTTCAATTCAAATAATATTTCTGATAAAAAAACCGATCTCTTATAGTCTTCCGATTCGATCGAGGGAGACGAGCGTAACATTTGTTTGTGTCAGATTAGTAATCGAAATTAAAGCGATATTGTCATTCGTACAGTGCATTTAAAAGCACCTACCAAAGACAACGAGACATCTCGATTAATAATCTAAGACAAAAACTCGATTCATAATCTAACACGAAAAATTTACGCTCGCCTCCCTCGATCGAATCGGAAGGCTACAAACTATCATTTTTTTATAAGAAATATTATTTGAATTGAAGCGCTTTTTGCATACGTCTAGTTATCTTTCGTAGGTGCTTCTGAACGCACCGTATGAACGATAACGTCGCTTTAATCTCGATTAATAATCTAAGACAAAAAAATATACGCTCGCCTCCCTCGATTGATTGGGAAGACTACAAGCTATTGGTTTTTTTATCAGAAATATTATTTGAATTGAAGCGCTTTTTTCATACATCTAGTTACCTTTCGCAAGTGCTTCCGAATGCACCGTCTGAACGATAACGTCGCTTTAATATCGATTAACAATCTGAGACAAAAAATGTTACGCTCGTCTCCCTCGATCGAATCGGAATACTACAAGCGATCGGTTTTTTTATCAGAAATATTATTTGAATTGAAGCGCTTTTTCCATATGTCTAGTTATCTTTCGTAGGTGCTTCCGAATGCATCGTATGAACGACAAAGTCGCTTTAATATCGATTAATAATCTGAGACAAAAAAATGTTACGCTCGTCTCCCTCGATCGAATCGGAATACTACAAGCGATCGGTTTTTTATCAGAAATATTATTTGAATTGAAGCGCTTTTTCCATATGTCTAGTTATCTTTCGTAGGTGCTTCCGAATGCATCTTATGAACGACAACGTCGCTTTAATATCGATTAATAATCTGAGACAAACAAATGTTACGCTCGTCTCCCTTGATCGAATCGGAAGACTACAAGAGATCGGTTTTTTTATCCGAAATATTATTTGAATTGAAGCGCTATTTCCATATGCCTAGTTATCTTTCGTAGGTGCTTCCGAATGCACAGTATGAACGACAACGTCGCTTTAATATCGATTAATAATCTGAGAAAAAAAAATGTTACGCTCGTCTCCCTCGTTCGAATCGGAAGGCTACAAACTATCATTTTTTTATAAGAAATATTATTTGAATTGAAGCGCTTTTTGCATACGTCTAGTTATCTTTCGTAGGTGCTTCCGAACGCACCGTATGAACGATAACGTCGCTTTAATCTCGATTAATAATCTAAGACAAAAAAATATACGCTGGCCTCCCTCGATTGATTGGGAAGACTACAAGCTATCGGTTTTTTTATCAGAAATATTATTTGAATTGAAGCGCTTTTTTCATACATCTAGTTACCTTTCGCAAGTGCTTCCGAATGCACCTTCTGAACGATAACGTCGCTTTAATCTCGATTAATAATCTAAGACAAAAAAATATACGCTCGCCTCCCTCGATTAATTGGGAAGACTACAAGCTATCAGTTCTTTTTATAAGAAATATTATTTTAATCGAAGCGACTTTTTCATATGTCTCGTTGTCTTTCGTAGGCGCCTTTGAATGCACTGTACGAATGACAATGTCGCTTTAATATCGATTAATAATCTGAGACAAACAAATGTTACGCTCGTCTCCCTCGATCGAATCGGAAGACTACAAGAGATCGGTTTTTTTATCAGAAATATTATTTGAATTGAAGCGCCTTTTCCATATGTCTTGTTGTCTTTCGTAGGTACTTTCGAATGCATTGTATGAATAACAATATCGCTTTAATCTCGATAGATAAACCAAGACAAAAAAATATTGTGCTCGCCTCCCTCGATCAAATCGGAAGGATACGAGCTATTCGTTTTATTATAAGAGAATTTATTTTGATTGCAGCAACTTTTCCATAAGTCTCGTTGTCTTTCGTAGGTACTTTCGAATGCATCGCATGTATGATAATGTCGCTTCAATTAAATCGATAATCGATATGAAAAATTTCGTAACTCTTAGCTTTCCAATCCAAACGTGGAGAAAAAATCGTGAGCGTTTTAGGTATAGGATCATTATTTTTAATTGAAGCGTCTTAGCTATTGACACGGTATACTCGGAAGCGCCGACAAGAGCCAACAAGACGTGTCTGAAAGTCGCTTCAATTCAGAAAAAGATGCATCAACCAAAAAAAAATACCCTCGGATAGGCTCTAATCCTTTCTTGAATTAGAGCCTATCCGAGGGTATTTTTTTTTGGTTGATGCATCTTTTTCTGAATTGAAACAGGCTCGATTGACTGCAGGCTCAGTATTGCAACGGCTACTTGTGATTGATTCAACAGTTTGTGTTTCAACAGTCAATAAGTGGAGTTCGGTTGCACCCGACAAACAGCTGTTCGACGATATTAAGAATTTGTGTTTTTCTTAATTGAAGCAATGTTGTGTGAAGCATACGATTGAAGAAAATGGTTCACTTACCGTGGAGCGTGCAATTTGACTTCGCTTCGTTTACAATAATGGTCCATTGACCAAAAAAAATACCCTCCAATGGGTTCTAATTCATTCTTGAATTAGTACCTATCGGAGGATATTTTTTTTGGCATCAAATTTTTCCCTTATTATGCTAACACCGTTTGTCATATCCTATGTGCATATCCTTTACGATTTTCGATCTTATTGACCTGACAGAAAATCCGATTATTTTTCGTCGCATCTCTAACCTGTGTGACGTATTTTTCCGTATCGATACGCGACTTGAAACTTTGTATCGGAACAACAAAAAAAACAAAATCAAAAGCTCAAGACGTGACTTTAAACGCGATATCGAACGTCACCTTCGGCCGCTCACCCTCGCGGATGCATCAGCGTCCCGGTGGGCGCCAGTTAATTTTATTTCGCCGGTATTAACAACCGGACTAATCCGGGGGCGGTGGAACGAGCCGACCCCCGCAAGGACAACCAAATGAAACAGCAAAACGTAAACTCGAACTAACCTAATCGCCGATGCGCCCGCGAGAATAACCGGGTGCGGAAATGCACGGTTGCTCAGGAGGCGATTATGGTAGAAGGGTCACGATCCGTTGCCAATAAAACAGCGCGCGAAAAATAATCATTTATTGGCGTTAAGCCACGGGATCGCACGCTCGTGTGTCGCGAGCACTCAGCTGATCCAACGATCGAAGCGAGACACGCAACCACGAGCGCGACACGAGAACGATAAAATTCGATAACTCAAAAACTCCCCGAAGCGTGTAAATTATCCACAAAAGCACCGAGAACTGCATCACCAGACGCTCGAGAACTTACACATATGCACTGCAACTCGAGAGCGTCAAACACTACGCATCGATCGAATAATCGACTCGTGAGAATTCCTTTCGGAAAACCACGAGCATAGCACACACGGTATTGCACGGAAAAGCACGATACTCGCTCGCACTGACAGGTAGCGAAACCCGTGAGAGCGAGCGAGACACACACGTCGTCGAGAACTCACGGTAGTCCGGCGTACGCGAGAGCGCGAACGAGAGAGCGACACACTGGTCGGCAGCCGGCACCTACCGTCACGGGAGCGCGACAGAGAGAGCCCGAGTCACCTCGAGGGCCGCTCGCGATAGACTGACTGTCCTACGATAACGAATCGAAATCGTTATCATTATTATTGCGGGAGCCTTGACCGGGAGCTACTGCCCTCTCAACCATAACGCTACTTTGCCGAATCAAGACGATACTAGAGCGGGGATTTGAAGAATCTTTGCGATCGCTACCCAAAGTCAATGCGTGAGATACAAGGCTCTTCTCAACTCTAATGCAGCGCGAGGTGTCCCATCCTCGCCTGTAACTCGTACCTCCGCCTGATCTCAACGCATTGCACTTTGCTACAGGGTGCCGGGTTCGCACCGGACTTTCACGTATTCGCAAGACTCTTCGTCGAGTCTCTCCCTCACTTGTGCTTTTATTTGCTAACTTTGACCCACCAAGTGAGTTTGAGAACTTCGACTAACGGAACTAAAACAGTAACGGAGTCTATATCAAATTGTTTAATTATTATTGTATTGAAGGATTTGAAGAATTATGAAACGGCAGTACCAGCGTACTAAATCGGAAAGAAAAGAAATAACTCGATCGATACCTCACGAGAGTTTAACGATATCTTTAAGTCGCTGGGAGAGGCAGAAAACGGGAACGAAAAAACGGTAGATGTCTCAATTTCCTCAGAAATATGATGTTGTTTTATTGTGTGACGGTGATTCCGAAAAATCACGTCACACCTGAAATTATTCGTTTCGTCGCATTGTACGATCCGCGAACCCCGCACGAACGTAAAACATGCACATAACCCTTGCATCTTCTCTTTCGTACGATCGCACGTAACAGCACTGCACAATGACAGGACGTGGCAAACCGACCGTCTCAATCCGCCGTGAACGGAGACTCTGTCTGTGTGACGATGTAGTGGTGAATTGAACGTTGTCAGCTCTCCGCATGGCAATATGGAACTGTCCAACGCGCCAAAATGGCTACTCCTGATTGGTCGATTTATTCAAATTTACAATGTTTATAATTAAATAAATATTGCGAATTTCGACAAACGGCTAAGTAACTTTGCTCAGGACACGACAAACTACTATTTGGCAAAAGGTGTCGAAAACTTCCTGAATCACCCTGTATATTTTTTTTTTTCGTGGCAACAATGGTAAAAAAATACTCAGTTAATCGTTTTTCAGCAATATCTCAATAATGGCAATGAAATAATATCAAATTTATAACCAAACATCGAATAATGAAAGGATTTACCAATGTTTGGATATCGAAATTTCGTATAATTTTCAATTATCGACATTAATCAATCGACGATATTTATTTTTTTTTTTTTCGTGGCGACAATGATAAAAAAATTTGCAATAGTTTTCACGAGTTTCAGCTCGCGGGGCTTTGCAATGTACGATTGAACGAGTTTTTCATTTTCACTGCAGGTCAACAGAGTCCCGTGAGTTCGGAAGCAGCGACAACCGCGCGAGCCTCCAGTATCACCGGAAATAATCCGGACGCTAGCGTTCAATCGATTCGACGTTCGGCCATCGGCCTGAAGAACGTTATCTCGAGCAATGCGATCACGATAAACAATCACAATACAACTCCCGTCTTGAATCCTTTGTACAATCACTCGGGCGATCATCTCAGCGCGAGTCCATCGAATGACGATGTTACTTTTCGAGAAAGAAAAGACTATTCTCATCTCGGGTCACATATCTCCGTGATCAGAGTCCCGTAGAGACTACGACGGAATTGTAATTGTAATACCTATCCGTTTGGTGGTCAATTTAATAAAAAAAACTGCGCTGCAAACCGTTTATGAAAAAACTTTTTTATCTTTTGCGGCGCGGACCGATGGCAAAAATTCCTCTCCCTCGTGTATGAGACGCGTCGATGCAACACAGCCGTGCGTCTCTCAATACACCTAAGAGTGGTCAACTATTGGGACGTTTAATTTTATTGTACCAGTGGCTGACACCCCTTCGTAAATGTAAGTGGATGCCCCTAGTCCCCCGAAAATTTGGTCCCTTTTGTCGTATCTCTCACCGTTTCGGATATAGCGACAAAAAACGGATTTTTTCATAGAAAGGCGTATCTCCTACTAAGACCGGCAGGAGATACGCTCTTTTTGTAAGCGGTATTTTTGGGTAAGAGAATAGCTTCGTCTCGTGGAGCGGTGGTCCCCTAGTACCACAAAAATTATGTCCGTTTTCGCGTATCTCGCGCAGTTCTCGAGATAACGCTAAATTGATGGGTTGGAGAACAATAGGGTGTATCTCCCAGGCTACAGAGCGTACCTCTTCTATTAATTAAAAAAATGTATGCATTCACTCTCGGAATTCACCAAGTGCAATATTGCTGACAGTGCAGGCTGTGCTGTGTGTTGCCATACGGTGACTCATACAGGTCATCCTCGTGAGCTCGACGCATGCCATCCTAGCATTAAGCTGTAATACATTGAAGAACAATTCGCTCGTGACCTTGGCGCGTGGTATCACTGTCACCCTGTGCAAAACTGCTGACATTGACCTCGAAGCGACTCTACACGCGCAATGTATCTGGGCGTAAATCACGGCATGGCAACATCTTCAGTCTTTATTATATCTTTATCGCGAATAGAAGGAGCGACACGCTGTGAATAGTATTGTAGCAAGATGTGCACAAATATTAGGATTGCAGTGCTCTATAGTGACTCCTAACAGGGAAAAAGTCATATATTTCAAAAGATCGTGTCTGGAAGTGCGCTGCTATGCTATGTGCAAAAAAAAAACAGAATAAAAATAATGATTGTTTTGGAAAATAAAAAATTATTATTTAAAAAGTGAAAACAAAAGTGTTCCTTCCCACTCCAACTATTAAAAGTGAAAGATGAGAATAGAGACAGGAGTGTTGTGCATGCAGGAGAACGGTGAAAGCAACAGGTAAATTTATTTAATTTTTTGTAAATTTTCTACTTTTTTAATTTAAAATTTTTTAAAAAGTTTTTTGAGCTTTTACAATGTAAGCCACCCCCACTCTTACCACTCTAAACCGAACGCAAAACGGTACCAAAGTGGAGAGGGGGGATAATTATTATATGTACTGACTATTGCTGTTGTCACCTCAGTCTCTTAGCAACAGTTGTCGGACCTGGATCGTGCGTGATCTTGCGTAAAGTGGAGGGGGAAAACTGAAAAAGAGGGTGGGCGAGTGGAGAGAGAGAGAGAGAACGCAACACTCAACAAAACGGAACTGAAGTGGAGGGGGGATATCGAAAAGAGGGCGAAGAGAGGGAAAAATGAAGGGTGGGAGAGAACTTAACAAAGTGGTGCGCTGTGGTTGGCTCCTAAAAACTACCTATCCCCACTCTTACCCCCACTACTTCAAACCGAGCTCAAAACGGGACCGAAGTGGAGGGGATAAGAGTGGGGGTCGCCATAGTGCACCACCTACTACTGATATCTTTTTTTCTTCTCAAGATATGATTTTTGTCAAACCACGATGAATATCGCCAAAATTTCATCAAAAATGTAAAAAAAATCGAATTTCTCGAATTCCTCGTCTCCAATGCTTCGCTCTTATACATAGACAATAATAAACTGATTCCATTTTTTATGGCGAAGAGAAAAGAATGCTCAAAGTGTTATAACCGAATTATCTTATATAACGACTGTCGAAGAGCCTTCGTAGTCGAGTCTTCGAGAATTTCAACTATTTTTCAAAAATATTTCGGAGGCATCCAAGAGGCTACAAATTTTTATTTGAGTAACGTACTACATCCTGTTCAATACACGGCAAGAACCAAGATGATCGAAATCGAGAGATCGTCGTTTTTCGTTCTCGAGATATGATTTTTTTGCTGTAGCGATTAATATCGACTAAATTTAATTGAAAATCGTAACAAAAAGCAAATTTCTCGAATTGCTCGGTTCCAATACTTCGGCTCCTGTACAAATTATAGGGAATTATAGGGAAGAAAAAAACATTTGAAGGTGTTGTACCCCGAATTATTTTTTGAGGGATAATTCGACAAATTCGAATTATAAAGGAATAAATAATAGCGCTTGAAAGAATATCCCTTCACGATATTCTTTCGCAAATCCACCGAGTCGCGAAACCGACACGTGTAGGAATTTGCCGAGTAAGTATCGGACGATGCCGATTCCTATGCCCATATATGGATACGGGCCAATAATACAAACGCATCAAAATCAACCTCGCGGATAGCAGCCGGGTAATTGCCAGTCTTAGCTCGACTATTGAATTTACCGGTTGGTCTCGGAGTTAGGCTCACGTTTGAGAAAGAAATAAAATTGTAATCGGACTTTGTAAAATTTAAATACGAACTTCAAATTAATCGAATTATTTCAATAAAAATGGAATCTAGTTTGTAATCGCAAACTTGAGTATTAACTCTTTATTTGGCAACGATCTCTTTACCAAATAAAATTATTTCGTTGCGTTGGAGACACAACAAAGGGAATAATTCATATGGGGACATTAGACCCAAATGGTAAATGGTGTTGGTGTTGGTAAATTTTTTGTGTGTTTGTTTTACACTCATTAAATCTGGTCATAAGTGTTAAGCCAATAAAACGACCTTTACTAGTGTTATACCCCGAATATCGCAGGTATTACCGAAAGGTGAAATTGTGCAATAATAGAAGTATGCAGGCGACACGTGAGGCGCGATCGCCGAGACCGAACGCCTCGCGAGCGATTGAGCAATCGACGCATCGAGTGCGCGACTCTCAATCGCGGTCAAGTAATACAGCGCGTCAGCAGTTAACGTAACGCGAAGCCCCCAAATTCTCGAACGGAATCTGGAGCGATAAATAATAAACAGCAGGCAACGAAAAGCGGAGATTGTCGCAATATATCCGGTGGTCGCAATATTACCGATTATCGCAATAATGTTTCGTCTTTAAAATTATGTTGACACGCTCGCTCCGTATATATATCGATACGGGCGCGAGCATCAGACAGTCTGGGATGACTCGTGATACAGGGGGTTCGATTGACTCCTGAAACTGTGCGTCTGGTCCAGGGGATTCGTGCAAGGAATCCGAGTTACAAGTATTGAACGTGATAGCGGGTCGAACCTGAGTACTATTGAAGAGTGAGTTATATCGTGTGAAATAGAGAATCGTTCAGTAAGTGATACTGAATTAGAGTTATATTGTAAAGTGAAATAGTGAATTGTTCAGTAAGCGATACTGAATTACAGATTGTATTTGATTGTCAAACTGTTCAACTGTTTTTCTTCTCTAATAAATATCATCTCGATCTATGTTCAGTGGTTCTCACTGGAGTTCCAACTCCTAACTGGCATTATCCCTTTTATTATTTCGGGTTAAAATCCCAACCTTCGAGCACGGAGTGATCAACCGAGTTTCGGGGGTACAACACTAGATATAATTTGATTTGGTAAATTAATTTGGTTAAGTTCTACGCGATGCAATTCATTATATTTGTCTCGTGTCTGAATATATATATATTTTTTTATTATGTATATGTTCGAGCACTATGGCTCAAAGTGCAGAGGTTCAGGTGAAACGCACAGCGCGACGTATAAACATATTCGATACGTAGCGCATAACGCGAAGTGTAAACATATTCGATACGTAGCGCATAACGCGAAGTGTAAACATATTCGATACGTAGCGCATAACGCGAATTGTAAACATATTCGATACGTAGCGCATAACGCGAATTGTAATTACACGTAATACGGAGCGCGTAGCGCGACGTGTACCCCCGTGAGTGCCTTAAAAAATGTCCCCTCGGGACATTTTTCGGGGGGTTTGGGTGGCGGAGCCCACCAACAAGAACCTCTGCGCCCACACAGCGCTGAGGCGCTTGTTTAAACATTTTTTTCCATTCACGATATTTGTGACATGAAAGAAAAATTCAATTATTTTAAAATTAGTTTTATGTGATAGAAAAAAAAAGTGTTTTTTTTTTATGTCACCAAAAAAATTGAAAGATTTGAATTTTTTTTTGTTCATCACCCAAGTCGGTTATTTTCATCAATCTGTGAAATTCATTTTTCACCACTTATATTTTTCTTCGCTTGTCGCAGGTTTCAGAGAGAATGGCTACACCAATTTTGGATTGCGACGGCTCATTGTCTTCGTAACAGTCAATTTTACGGAACGAGTGCAGGGATTTTTCATGCGATCAAGAATGGAGTTATCGCAAGCCATTATGTGAGTGGTTACGAGACAAGAAGTGGCAAAAGTTATTTTTTTGGTAGATTTTAACTCATAGCTTCGCCAACGAAGCTTAAAAAAAATCTCCGCACTCGTTCTGCAATAAACATTTTAACGAAGAAAATAAGAACTCGCAAACAAAGAGGTCTCCAAAAAAATGTACAGCGGTAGTCTAACATATATATATATTATGAAGGTAAAGTAGAATTTTCTATTACACTTATATATACTGGAAACATTTTTTTTTTACTTTTCGTTTTTTTAGGCGACTCAGTCCCCTTAATTTAATTGCGTTTTTTGGATATTTGTCCTGAAAATATCGGTCCGTTTGTCGTTTTCTTTGTGGAATATCCTGTATCTTTTTCGGCGTTTTTATATTCCCGTTTCCATTCTTTAGTTCTGTCCATTTGAGAATCGTGCGGTTTCGCATAACTGAAATATAAATTATCATTATTCCCTGCGTATCGCTGACATATACGAAATAGGATTGTATCTATTTATAATTATTTTCAATTCTGACCACACATTTGTGAGCTCCTGTTAGGGCCTCAGCATTTATGCATGCCGGACAACATACTAGTACGTTTTGCGGTAGTTTTGTTAGCGTTTCTTTCGGTTTCTCGGTTCTTTTTCGTGATGGGTTTATTGTTTTTTTGTTGCAACGCAACTGTTCTCCAGATGAGGGAATATACTGGACTTCGTTTCGATTGCTGCAGGTTGGCGGTTTTTTTTCTTTTGTGTCGTTTGACGTGGCGGTGTCTTTATCAAACCACCCCAATTCTCTCTTACTCTTGATTCGAAGATCTTGTCTATATTTTGTTGATTTTTACAGCCGTTGCAAACACGACTTTGGCCGTACCCTTCACTATCGTTCCCATATCGCTTGGAACATAATTCCCGTGCGTGAATGAGGGTGTTGCACATCTAAAAGAATTAATCGTCACCATATGCATTTTTGAAGATACATTTTTGCGGCTATTTATTCTGTTTGTTATCTATTCTACGCATACTTACGATACATTTTTGAGCGCTACGAGGAGCCACGTCTTTACCGCAAGTCGAACAACTTGATGGTTGATCGCGCACGTTTTCTTCGATTCGTTTCGGAACAGTATTTCTCAAATTGCCAATTGCGGAAGATACATCGTCACTCGAAGGTGACATACATGATTTTTTCTCTTGGAAACCAACGTCTGCAGAGATTTTCTTATCCCAGTCTACACGAAATGTTGTCGGTGGGGCGGCAGGTCCAGTAAAAACGACAACAGTCACGGCCAAATCTCCGCAATGCTGTACAAAAAGTAGAGTGACAATATTATTAAGTGTATCAGGTTTCATTTCATCACTATTATATAATGGTACGTACTCTACACGTATTGTTCCCAACCATACGTTCGCCAATTGAATAATTCACGCAATCTCGTTCTGTAATTTTCTTTCGCGGTGCAGAGTTGTTATTTTCATCGGAATCCATGATAGTTCTATCTGCGTTATTTTCGTTTCCATTCATATCGATAACGCTTCTACCGTCCTCGCTAAAATTAACATTCGAATCTATAACGCTTCCACCATCCTCACTGAAGTATCCATTCGAATCGATAACGCTTCCAAAATCCTCACCCACACTATCTTCATCAGCTTGAGCCGCACGATCTGCCTCTATAATAGCAGCATCATTGTTGTGGTTCCCTTCAAATGCTGTATGTGAGTTTCGACAAATACATCTAGACCTATTGGCAGTACTTGATCGCTCAATAGCTGTTGCTTTATATTCATAAATTCAGCTTCAACGTGGGCACTGGAAGCCGGTACTCTTCGATATCCGAATTTCTCTTACACTATGCACGACCATATTGGTAGTCATTTTAAGTCCGCCATAAGCCGTTTCGAAAATGCTGGTACCCTGTGCGCGTTTACACCTTTGCCTTTCGAGTTCGCCAAATCCTTGTTCACCTCGTCTTCCAATTTCGTGGGCCACGTAGACCAGTCGTTCACTGCATCCGCATCGGGCTCTTCTTCGTCTGCTATCCAGGACACAGGGCGATTTTCGCCGTTTTCGGCTTACGTTTGATCTTTGATTGTATCGCCTGTTAGCACGTCGTCCAGCCAATCCTTTTGTGTTTGGCCACTCCGTTTGACATATTGCCATCGGATGGACTCATTGAAATCGTCAACAAAGCATATGCAAACTTTCGCGCTTCTTCAAAACTCAAACCACGAGCTAGCTTTCCTAGACTCGACAGATAGAATTTCTTCACTTCGGACATGGAGTAAATCGGCATAGTTTTTTAGAAAATGTGCTATGTCTAGTCGTATATGGCACGGTGGCATAACGTCACCGGCGAGAGCGATGGCATATTCGTTAATCGTTACAAAACTCGTAAACGCACGAACCGATCCTGCCAAAAGAGCTTTTGACCCGGCGCAAACCACTTCCTTTGGAATAAGCAATCCACCGCGTAAGATCCACTCTTCCAGCCAGAAGCACATCGCATTCGTGTGATGCTGTTCATTCAACATTGCCGAAATAGTGTTCTGGCCGTGAGCTGTTCAAGCAACGATAATATATAGGTTGATTTTTTATAAACAGTATTTGATGATTCCTTGCATAGAGTACAGAGAAAGGCGAAAGTTCGATATTATGAATAATACTGTTTTCCTTAAATATCTTGCTTTTATACAACGCTTGCAACTCTGAGGATATTTGGTTTGCGTAACATCGCCGGATCGGATTCTCCTTCCCTCATCAATTCGTCAGCTTTTGTCGCTCGATAAACATAGACGGACTTCTTTAGTCGTTCCCGCACGACATTCGTTCTCTCCTCCCCTCGGAGGTAAACTTTGCCGCAATTACTTTCGTCTCCTTCCGTTATCGAACATTTTTAATTCATGACGTTTTCAGTGTTTCTTTTCAGATACACTTCGATGTGCAATCGACATTTGCATGCCCCTGACATATGACCACTGCTTGCATCCTGATTGATCGTGTGGTATCGAAAGAAGTAACCACATTTCCGCCGGGTGTGATTGAAGATTTTTTTCGAAATCCAGCCAGTCCAATTATCTACAAAAGAAATAAACAATGATATCAATCCTCAGACACATCGTAATTTATTGTAACTATTTCCATTCAATTTTTCACAATTTTTAAATGGGTTGTGACACCGACGCCGTTTATAAACTGAAATTTACCTTTCAGTCCAAACGAAGAAAGTGGAAAAAATAATTTCTTAGCACAAAAAGTATAAGTGAGATTCCCGTTCCCCCGTATCACGAAAAATCCCCGAAACATTCCCGCAATCCCGCGAACCGTATTTTGTGACCGAAGTTATTAAATTACGAGCCGACAGTTCGATATCCCTCCCTGAGTTGTCCCTTGTTCATTGGTTAGTCGTCGGCCACGTTTTCGAGAGTTTTATAGAGTTAATCGTGTGTTAGTTTAACAGCGTTACCCCGTCAATGGTAACTGGCGCCCAATTTAATGAAGTCCCTGTTTTTTCCATTGCATTTGTTATTAAAAGTATTGCCTGATGAGTCATACCGCCCACCCCGTCGTCCCCCGCATACTATTGAGAAGATTCCCCCCCGTACGTTTGCGCAAGCCCGTTCCACGGCAGTATCCCACGGCCGATTGGAATCGTCGCCATCTTTTCCCCGTTATAATTATTCCCCCGTGTTTACCCCATCCCCGTGTATCAGTTGATTACAGAGATTGTTATCGTCGAATACGATCGATTGTTTGCGAGTTATTTGGTTATTATTATTATTTTTCTTTACTATTATTATTTTCATATTGCGACTCACGATTGTGAGAGGACCCTTCGTGGTTATTATAGTTTTTCCCCTGTTGTTAATTTCTCCCCTCCCCCGCGCCGCCCTTCGATCATTTGTTCGATCACCTCATTTGTCACCGATCACCCTTCATTTGTTTCTCCCTTCTTTTTATTGTTCCTATTATCCCCTCCCCCGGGTCCTTGCTGGCGATGGTGACGGCAGGAAGATTATTAATTATTTCATTTTCTTTCGTTTCCCCTGCGAGATCATCCCCCCCCCCCCCCCCCCCCGTGCGTTGACTACCCGATAATTGAAAGATCTTAACGCGACCGCTAGCATAGTATCCGAGATAGTTTATAGTTTTCCAGTTATTTCTTTCTATTATTTTCACGTTATTACTTTGTATTATTTTCGAGTTATTCATTTCGCCTCATTTTCTTTCGTTTATTTGCTTTTTCTAATGTATCGATTTTTTTGCATTTTTCACTAATTATATTATTGGTTATCTCACCCGAATTTTGACCGTTATTTTCAAATTCCGGATTTCCCCGATTTCCCCGCCACTCTTCCCGACTTGTCGAGACACAGATTATCGAGGTTTTATTTTGTTAAAATAAAGACCCCGTTACACTGTATCTATCACTAAGTGATCGCTCCCCAATAAATCATCAGTGACGCCTTGAGTACAAACCAGAGCTAAGCTCGCCTCTACTGCAATCAAATCCAAGACATTAGATCTACCGTTCGGACCGATATATGTTGCTGTCCTATCATTCAAAATTACTAGATTAGCATCAGAAACTATATCACTTAACGCTCTACGCCCCCTGACAAATAAATGTTTATTCTTACTCAGTCTTAAAAATTCCTTAAAAAGTATATCCCAAACTCTTTTACTCGTATTAAAATTCGGGGCTCTGTATAAACTTGCTATCAATAAATCATTACCCTTTTTAATTAGGATCTCAATAACTACTAACTCGAAATCCGCTATGTTCCATACTTCCTCCGGGAGAACACCTACTCGAAAAGGAATACCTTTCCTGACGCCAATGGCAACACCTCGCCCCAACTCTTTCTCCTCCCTGTCACGTCTAATCAAGTCAAGAACTGGAACTTTGAAAGTCTTTGAAGGACTGAGCCAAGTCTCCGAAAATAATAGAATGTCTCTGTCTAAAGACAGAGACATTCTATTACTTCTATTATTCTGACGCTGATTAAAATCAGCGTTGGCAATTCGTGCGTTTTCCCACACAATCTTCTGCAATTCCATTGGGTTACCTTTAAACTACTGTTGACAGCCATCCCAAAGAAGAACCAACAAAATAAAACAATTCAAGGGGGTCGAGAGTAGTTTAAAATGCACGAAGCTCACCACTCCCTTAGAATTATCAAAAACCTTTAGCCGTACGACTATTAATTTCCACATCATTTGAAGGTTCCTTTCGGGACGGCGAGCCCAACCCCGGACCCATTTAGACTCTACCAAACCCCACGTTTTCTTCGGTCAAAACCGACTCAGTCCCTTTATCAATTTCTCCCTGTAGATTGATTATCTCTATTAGGCTAAGAGCCTTGACGTTTGAATCCTATGAGCTCTTCTTCGCTCGTTCCAATAACCAGGCTCCCGCAGGGGGGGTCTTAGTCGAAGATCGGTTAAGCGACATCCCCGGATTTCAAGGTGAGGCCGTCATTTCTGTAAGTACGCTGGAAACAGGATTAATGTTAGTCTGAGGAACCGGCGTATCAGTCCCTAAAAAGAAATTAATCTTTTTTGGTTTTTTCCTTCTCGTCAAGTGCGTCTTTGTCATGTTAGTTCTGTTGACCTCGATACGAACCGGGGACTTTTCTTGGCTTCCAGAAACGGGAGATTGTATTCCGGAACCTCGCTCGCTACGATCAGCCAGCAACCACTCGTTCAGTGGAGCCGAACATCCAATCCAATCGCCCTCCTGTCCCTCCCTGTTCCTAAGCCACGTCTCCGTCCTATATAAATTAGAAAGTTTATTAATCTTAATAATTTCATTAACTAACTTTCTATCAACGTTTGAATTCCAATTCTCACAGTCGGGATCCGAAGCTCCGTGATTACTTCCGCAATTCGCGCACACGGGTCTCGAACTTCTACAATCCACCATCTTATGCCCGCCTGCACACTTCTCACACTTTTCCTTTCCCCTACATTGATAAACGAGATGACCAAACCTCTGGCACCTAGTGCACCGCTTTATCCTAGGTTCGAAGGGCTATCTATCCTCGTTTTGAGAATAATAATTTTTTTTGGGCAAAGTGCTTCTGTCGAAGAGAAACTTCACTCTGATCGTCTGTTCCTTTCTTACCCCCCCCCTTCTCCTTGGATATTCCTTCTGGACTTCATTGTCCTAATAATTGTGAATGGGTCACCGATCCACTTCAGACCGCCTAATATCTCCCACTCCGAGAGAGATGGCTTGACATCTCTTGCAATACCAACCCTCGAGATTCTCCATTATGGGATGTAGACTTGCCAGGACTCGTGCAGAGAGTGCTCTTGTTTCTCAACTAACTTATTCGCTGCCTGGACAGTATCAAACGGTATCTCTATCAAATTGCGCTCGTTTCTTTAATTTCCAGAATACCCGAATATTTGTCATGCAGCTTCTTCCCGATAATCATCTGGTGAAGATTCCCAATCCCGCCCTCGTTATGAGTTTTCCCTGGGCTTGCCCATGACCCTTCGGCTTGCGCACTTTGCCTCACCATCACCATGAAAGGTGCGGCACTGTTTTCCTTGTATCTATTACTTTTTTCTCGAAACTTCGAAAAAGAACTCTTCTTTGTCTTAGAACCATCCTCCGCCATCTCTGAAAAGGCGCGGAGGTCGCCCGAGGACCCATCCTTCGACGTCTGGACTCTAGCCGATGAATCCGATGAATTAGTCTCAGAAAGAGGTTGGGATCCTATAATCTTATTAATCTCATCCTCACCCAAACTCGCCAAAAATCTAAATGGATTTCTGTTTCTACTCATGCTAATCAAACTATAGTAATCATATAAAAAGAAAATGTAATACAAAGTAAGAAACAAATACAATCAGATGATCAACAATAAGTACCTTGAGGTCAGCTGTGCTAACCCGAAAACTAAATTTTAAATCAAACAACCAACCATCCATTTTATTAGACCTCCGTAACGTATGAACGGCCACGTGTCGGCCGATCGCCCGGGGACACTCCTCGTATTAGATTTTATGGCCTCTTCTCAGTCCGGAAACCAGCACGTCCTCGTCAAGAATAAATTAACAACTGCTTCCATCACTTTTCAATAATCAAAAACTCCTTTATACTACTTAAATAATGAAAATTCTCTGGAAAAGCCTGGAAAATGGCGGCCACTCCGGACGTGTAACTAATTACACGTCCGGAGTGGCCGCCATTTTCCAGGCTTTTTTCGAATAGAAAGATTTAATAGCGTTCAACGACGGCCGGCTTTCCGCGCGGATTATTTACTTTAAGGCAGCTATCGTTGCGGGAGGAAAATTCCGACTGCAGGGGATAGGCAACACGGGTCGCTCGGTGAGGGCTTGCGACTGACTGCGCGTCATACCAGCGTTAATAACGGCCTGAAACGATGTTTAGGATTACTTAACTCCAGAACTGGATAAAAAATCGCCGCAAAATTTTTCGAAATGTATCATCAAACATCTAACTTCTGTACAAAAAAAATAATCGAAATAGTAGGAACGAATCGTTAAGTGCGATTGAAAAAGTAATAAAATGTTCACGACAGATAGGTATCGCCGTGTATAAGATTTTCTTTTCGAAATTTTTTTCCTTGAGTTCTGGATAATCATAAATTTCCAAAATTTTTACATATTTTTTCAGAACATTGAATAAGAAATAGGCAAAGTTTCATGGTTTTCGTAAGAAAATCGTTACCTTGTGTAATGGATGGAATATGAGTGCGGTGATACAAGTGAATAAAGGGTACACGATTATTTAGGTAGCGACTGTAGTTATGTATTTTATTAGTCGTTGCGTAGGGGGAGCGTACCGTCTAACAGTTCGGGTTAACCTCAGCAAGGGGTTCGACGCTGGTAACTTGTATTGTTACGCGCGTGAAGTATACTTCCTCCGCGCTGATAAGAGCCGTCGCGCGGATGCTGTACGCGCGGCAGCTTGACCGTTGCCGTGAGTCGATGTTCGCATTGTCGCTCTCACGGCAAAACTGCTGATGCTTATATTAATCTCCTCGCTTCTCAGAAGGAGAAGCGAGCGCTGCGAAATATTATTACTTGTTATATTGAAATGTTAAAAGAAGGATTTTGAAAATGATAGGGGACCGTTAAACTTGCGAGAACTATCTTAAAAGTACTAAGTACGAGACCAGAAAATCATGTCTCTCGATCGGTCGATATTCTACATCCATCTCATGGGAGCTTCGGACTATATACCGTATATCTATAGCACCTATAAAGCACTTAACTTTGACGCATAGTACATATTTTTCAGAATTTATTTGACAAAGTTTCTTGTCAACTCTGTATCACGCTAAAAGTCTTCGACTACGGATCAGTTTTTCGTACAGGGCGACGAAGCAACCACCTGTAACATATTGTACATGAACAGTACCAAAATCATAAGTTTCGTTAACCGAGAGATAGTAGTATTTCATTTTTTTGAGTTTCCTGTGAAAAAGCCTTATCAGGTTAGCAAGGAGATGGTTTTGGCAGCGGGACTGGGGCAGCATAATTCAACATGATATTTATCAAAAGCACTTAAAGTAGTTATCGCGCGAACAGTCTGACTTCACATAAGTTTCAGAGAAATGAGAGGGAATTGCAAAAACTTCTCAGTGGTCTGAAAATCTGAAAAAAATCAAGCATATTGGAGGTGAAGACATGATCGATTTTGCATAATAATAATTTCAAAATGTTATTAACTAATCATTACAATATTGGATTTTTCAAAGTACGTGGTCGATTGTTTCCAATTTTCGTGAAAGTAAGGATTAGACATTTGTCTAACCCTCAAAAAAGTTTGTTCAAAATGGTAAGGATACGTTTACGGTAATCGAAAATGTAATCTACGATGCTGTTTGATAGGGAACGCCGAGAATAACAACTTTTTTTAAAAATTTTTTTGTCTGGTTCTGGGTAGTAAATCGTTCTGCAACATCAGACATGTATTGAAGACGCATTATATTTAATGCACAAAAACACATAAAAACACACAAAAAAATTTGAATACACAAAAATTGTAAAATTGTGTTTGTATGAATACACAAAAATTGAACAATATCTTAAGAAAATCTATACCGCGCGATAACTACCTTAAAGAGCACTGAACTCTGGTATGCAATAAATATGGACAAAATTATTTTTTAGACGCAGGAACGCTAGCTTTGCGTTAAGCTTGCGGTCCTAGTAAAATTTTCATTTTGCGGTGAAACTAAAAGAGCACTAAATTTTTTGATTTAGCACCTAATCAGCACCTAATATGCCGCTTTTCGCAAATTTGGATTTGCTAGCTTAACGGACCTTATCGAAGATTCCCCTGATGGCAGACACATTTTTTTCTTTCGTTCCGTCGTCTTGTTGTACGCGGTGCGTACCTTTTCCCCGCAGTAAATCTTTTTCGCGCCCTTTCCTCCTTTAGCCTTATGCCGTTATTTTATTTTTATTCTATTTTATGCTGTATTTTTATTTAATTCGTGCTCATGCTGTATTTCTATTATTTAATAAAGAAGACGGGACTCGGGAGTGAGCTACAGTCGGAGAAACCGTGGCGCGATCCCATTGGCTCTCCGGTCGGACCGACTGGCGCGCCAATGGGATCGGCGCCTTCTCCCGGAATGGCTCGGCGGTCGGCCGCCATAGCGTACTTGAGGAGTGCACTCCCGGGGCTCGTCGCTACTTGGTCCAACGAAGCAGCAGCAGCAACAGCTCTCTACTTACCTCATCCTAGCCCTTTTCAGAGCTCTCTTGTTTCGCATACTCGTTTTTTCGAAACGAACAACGCAAATCGCCTCTCGCGATATTTCGTCGAGGGAAAACCATCGGAACTCATTCTTCTCAGAACTCTTCATCGCAATCGCCTCTCGCGATATGTCGTCAAGGGATTCATCGGAGTTCGTTCTTTTAAGAGCGGCTCAACGCATATTCGCCTCACGCGAATAGTCATCGTGGGAATTCTTCGCGGGACTCTCATCAACCAATTTGTTCTTTTCATAACGCGGGAATCTTCGTCGTTTCTTCGGTCTTTTCGGGACCAAAAAAATAACTCGCTCGCATTCCTACCTATCCCCTCGGCCTAGGATCGCACTTATCGTGCTCTCGTACTCTCGGACGCACGCCACGGGCTCCGCAGTACCAGGACGCCCGTCAGTGCGATTAGTGCTCCCGCGACGCACGCTCTCGTGCCCGCTCGGACGCACTTGTCGTACCAAAATTCCTCCCACGTACCGCGGTTCCTAGCCGTAACCGTGCTTCGCAAGGAAGCTCGCACGACCGGGACACGGGACGCTATCCCCCATCTTCCTTACGCAATCCTTCCTTCACCTAGCCCGTAATTGCCAAAGCGCGCAGAAGGAAGAGGCTGCAACGATACCTCCATTTTTTAGCCGGGAAAAGCGGTGGCATGCGGGGCTCCAACAACTCCTCGCTCGCGAGGTGGAAGAGGGTCCCGACCACAGCGAGACACCCACCGCTCTCGTTACCCACGGTTCCCCCGTGCGTTCCTCAGTCATCGAGGGCCCGACTAAAGAGAACGAGATCCCGGAATTATTGAGGAAACCGCCGACAAAGCCCTTGATTGTCTCGGAAATCCTCCTCGCCGAGTGCATACGCATCCAGCGGCGGGAGCCCTACGTACCCACCCCGCTGGTCGCAACGCGGTTACCTTCGATCCCATACGTCCCGTCGAGATCCCCAGTAATTCTCCGAGACCTCTGGGAATCAGACGACGCCTCGAACGCGCGCTTCCATCATGCCCCGCGTCCGCTCCGAGCTTCGCAGCCGGCTAAACTCGTGGCCCCGCGTCCCCGCGCGATTCGCCGAGGTCCACTCATTGCCATCGCGGTAAGCGACGTGGATTTCGCCGTCTACGCACGAGCGCCCAAACGACACAATCCGCGTGATTCTCGCAGATGCGTGGGCCGTATCTTCACCGCTGAAGAGAAATACGCGCGAAATTTCGTCGGCGCTTCGGCCCCTTGCTACCCGTAGCTACCTCGCTCCTTCGCGGACACCCGTGACTCATTTTTCCCCTCTCGCTCCCTCGCGGACACCCTCGACTCCTCCCCCTTTCCTTGATACCGTACCTCCCGAGTACCTCGGTTATCAATTTGGCGCCCAACGTGGGGCCGTGACCACTCGACCCCGTGGTCAATAGAATCGTCCTCTACCGGCCGAGCCCAGCACACGAAACGCGTCGACGTGTAGAATCATTTCGTGTCCGTCGCGCAAATCTTTGCGTATCCACGTATATCGTTTCGCGTATATCGCGTTATATTGTTTCGCGCGCTCGTGTTAAATCGCTTCGCGTACAACGAGTAGAGATCGTCTTGCGTATATCGCGTTCAATTGTTTCGCGCGTTCGCGTTAAACCGCTTCACGTACAAGGAGCAGATTATCTCGCGTATATCGCGTTCAATCGTTTCGCGCGCTCGCGTGAAATCGTTTTGCGTACAACGCGCAATTCGCAACGTATCCGCGCATCTCGTTTCACGAACACACTACTGGACGTGTATAAAAGCCAGTGGCGCCCAAAGAAAGAAATATACCTCGATTGCTACGCGAGTATTTATTTATTATTTATTTCCATGTATACCCTGTTGGGTTTTTACATATAGTCCCCCCTGTTCCCCCTATCACTCTCCCTACCCGCACTTCGCTAAGCTAACCTAACTTTCCGTGGCGGCCGCAGCCGACTTAGCTACACTCTACCGCATTTGCCAAGGACACGGGGAAACTGCGAAAAACCCGAGTCAGTACAGTCGGCCATATTCTTCTGATTCCCCGGTGTACACACGAAAGTATTTACTTAAGTGTGGACACCACGATCTCAGAACAACCGACATCCCGCTCAACGGTTGATGCACCAGCCGGTGCGCGGCAAAGCGGTCACCCATCCAAGTACTGGCCGCCAGCAAAGTTGCTTGACTTGGTGATCGCCGAAGCCGCGCACCGACCTTTTAAATACACGTAGCACAACACCTCCTCTATTCGGGTAGTAAATGCCGGTAGGAAGAGCACACCGTGCATCAGCTCGCATACGCGGTGAGCCCGCGCCGGAAGCGATTCCCATAGAATTAGCGAACAATCGAGCTTATTGTCGCCAACTGACTTGGCAACGTCCCGAAATGGAGAATCAAATAAACAGATTTCACCCGAACCGCGAGCTCCCGCGTGAACCCCCGGAAATCGAACAGCATCGCGGTGAAAATCGAAAACGTGCTTGACCCGCACATCAACGTCGGGAACCAGCATAACGAACAACTCGAGAATCCGCAAGTCCCCGCGGAACCTTTGCCGGCCGAAATCTGGAATCCACAAGAACGCCCCGAGCAGCAGCCGGGACTACCCGTTAATGTGCTAAACAATGCCTCGAGAGCGGCGTACGTGTTGTGAGGAACACCTCACAAAACGTACGCCGTGAGGAACACCTCACAACACGTACGCCGCGCTCGAGGCATTGTTACGAGCATTAAACACGCTCCCTCGATTCCCACCGCCACCGCTACCATCATATCGCGGAGCAGATTACGAGAATCCAACGGTTTTTCTCACCAAATGCAAAGACTACTTCACGGCACTACAGACTCTGTACTCGATGCGAACACAGGTCGCCGCCTCTGCTCTCCAAGGCGAAGCCGCAAAATGGTGGGAGTGCTACCAACCTCTCGACTTCACATGGGAGAAATTCCAGGAGCTCCTGTTGAATCGTTATGACAGCCCCGTCATTGTGTCACAGTTAAACGCACAACTATTATCATGTAAGCAAGGAGAAAAGGAGGCCGCGGGAATTTTTCTCTAGCAGAAATATTTGCTGTACCAGCGAGTCCGCGGCAACGATCCAGAGTCGACGAAGGTCGCCACGCTTCTCGAGCTTCTTCGTCCAAGCCTTCGTGTGGCCATTCGACCGGCAAAGCCCCAAACATTGTCGACACTCATGTCTAAGGCAATCGAAGCGGAGTACGATCTGATCGAGAACCAGCTGAGATCGAAGAAAGAGGAGCCGAAACAGACACAAGCGGCAAAGCCCGCAAAACCGACCGACTCCAAAAAACAACGAGCCTGTTGGTACTACCCGGAATTCCACGAGCATAAAGACTGCCCAGTTTTTGCCGCCAAGCTCGCGAACGGAGAATTACTTAACCGTAGACCTCCGAAAAACTGGCGAAAGGCGGCAGCCCCTTCCCCGCCTGCCGCCAAACCACAATAGGCATGATGGAGGGCGTTATGGGGAAAAGAGAATTGCCGCATATCCTCGCGACGATCAACAATCGGGATATCCATGCGGCTATCGATTGCTGTGCAAACGATTGTTTCGTTCACCCTTTCCTCTTGCCGGGGGGGGGCATCCCATCACGCCGATCGTCTCAATAGCTAAACTCGCTGACGAAGACACCAGAATGCTCCTAAAGGAGAAGACTCGTCTCACCATCACCATACAAGGCCACACCTTCGAAGTAGAGGTTTGGGTCGCACCCACGTCAAGGGAATCGTTGATCATCGCCTATCCGTGGCTTATCGATTAGCGAGGGATCTCCGATTTATATCATGGAATCTTGTATCTCGGTCTGAACGAGCGTCTCACGATTCAGCTAATCGACGCCCCCGCTTCAGAATCCCCTGAAGATACTGTGGGTGTCGGAAATTTGCACCAAGAATTTCCTCCGGAGTGGACTGATAAATTTCGCGCCTTAATCAACCGATTTGAACCGCTCTTCCGAGAGGGAAGACTCACGCAAACTGACTCTACTCAGCACGTCATTCGTCTTACCGATAATAAACCGTTTCGCATCCCGCTGTGCCGCTACTCCGAGGAGAAGAGGTTAGTGATTCGTGAACAACTCGAAAGTATGCTCGCCGAAGGAATCGTGGAGCCATGCACGTCGCCGTACTGTTCGCCGATAGTCATCGCGCGAAAAAAGGACGGTCGACCAAGATTCTGCATCGATTATCGTCGTTTGAACGACGTTACCGAGGACACCGCGCAACCAATTCCGCGCATCCACGATTCAATCAAAGACTTCGGAATCGCTAAAATCTTTTCGAGCATCGATCTCAAAAGTGGCTATTGGCAGATCTTGGCTTTTGGACTCAAAAATCCTCCAAATACATTCCAGCGTTTCATGAGCCAGCAAGTCCTCGTTGGCCTACTCGAGAAGTCGTGCATTGTGTACCTCGACGATATTATCGTATACTCCCAAGACTGGGAGGACTATCTTTATCACCTCGCACTCGTCTTCGAGCGATTAAGTCTTCACGGTTTGATCGGAGCACGCGAAAAATGCAGTTTTGGTACTACCGGTCTCGACTATTTGAGACACAGTGTCACCGATCAGGTCAACGAAGCCAAGGAAGTCCACGTGCAGGGCATCACCGACATCCCACGACCACTAACTAAACGCGACGTTCAAAAGCTTTTGGGAAGTTGCAACTGGCTGCGACAGTACATCCCGGACTTCGCCACCCTAGTCTCCCCGCTCAAGGACCTCCTAGCCGGTAAGAAAAAGTTCCAATTGACCGAGGAAGCTGAAACAGCTTTCCGCAACATGAAGGAACAGGTGGAACGTCCGCTCCAGCTCAGTCGCTCTGATTTCGCGCTACGTTATGTTATTCAAACCAACACCAGCGAAATGGGCATGGGTGCCGTGCTCTACCAGATAGGAACGGACGGGGAGAAGAATATCCTGAGCTACGCTAGCGCGAAACTAGACAAAGTTCAGCGACGGTATTGCCAGCTCGAAAAGGAATGTCTAACCGTCATTTGGGCACACCGACGCTACCGGCGTTACATCGAGGGACAGCTCTTCACGCTGCGGACCAACGATCAAGCTCTCGCGTGGCTACGCCGCATCAAAGACGAGAAGGAGAAATTGCCGAAGTGGGCGCTCTTACTCGAGGAGTTTAACTTTATCGTCGAACACGTGTCCGTTCGCGATAATGTGCTTCCGAATGTCCTCTCCCAATATCCTGCCCCCCAGACCGCATCCGAACCCGAAGATGAAATTCCCCCTAACTCCGCCGGAGCGACGCCCGCCTCCTAACGTTAACCCGTCACCTTCTCCCGAATTGTTAATGCTAACCGCCGCTACTCTCGTCGACTAAGTAATCGAAGCACAGCAAACCGATCGAAACTTGGCCGCCTTCGCCGCCATGTTAACTCCCGAAGAAATAGACACCACGTATCGATTCGCTGACGGCGGAATTTGGAAGAATAATCTCGGCACCTGGGTGCTGCTCGCTCCCGAAATTGCCAGAGCAGCTATCTTCTACGAGTATCACGCCGCTCCGTTGGCTGGACACTCGGGAGTAGACGAGACTCTCCGTGCTATCCAACAGCACTTCGCGTGGAAGAAACTCCGAGGCGACATGCGTACGTACGTTCGAAACTGCCGGTTGTGCGCCTGCACCAAGGCCACTCGTCCGCGATACATGGACCACCTTAAACCGCATCGACCTTTCCGTCCCTGGGAAACAATCGCCCTCGATTTAATGGGCCCCTACCCTCGTATTGGGCGCGGGAAAACGTTTCTACTAGTCGTAACCGATATGTTCTCGCGATGGGTCGAAGTGTTCGCCCTCGGGTCATCCGAGGCACCAAAAATTATTGCGCTAGTCGAAAACGAAGTTTTCACGCGATGGGGTTACCCCGGAGCCATCCTCTCGGACAACGGTCCCCATTTCGCCAGTCAGAAGTGGTTAAACGCTTGCGATCGGTGGCAAAGCCAACATTGGACCACCGCTATCTACCACCCACGCGCTAATCCGACCGAGCGCCGCAACCAAGAGATCAAAAAGGGACTACGTTTGAATCTCCACGACAGTCCGCACCGCGATTGGGACTTACACATCGCCAAAATCTTCTTCGCTCTTCGGACTCGGAAAAATGGAGCCACCGGAGCTACGCCGAGTCAAATCCTTCTCGGCGTAAACCTACGCCGTCCCGGGGGAGTGGCGATTTCCGCTGCCCGACGCCCCCGTCGCAGATCGAGAGGAAAGGTTTCCTCAGGCTCGGGCTCATCAACGCAGTTATCTAGAACGTTACGAACGACCGATAACATTCCGGAAGAATTCTTCCCCGGAAATCTAGTCTGGGCGAAGTATCATACGCTTTCCGATGCACCCGAAAGCGTGTGCGCCGGCTTTAACGCCGCCTGGAAAGGACCATTTTCCATACTTAGTTACCACGGTAACGGAGTATACGACATCGATCGACACGGTGAGACCGTGAAGGTCGACGCGAAGGAGCTGAAAATTGCTCACGGCTTCGACGTTGTGACCCTACCACAATCACCGTTAACCGCTCAGGGCAAGCCAAAATCTTCGGCAGACTCCCACGAGCCAACGAATCTATCCAATTCTTCGATGGATTCACGGGAACCATTGCTGGTTCCTCCAGACTCTGTGCAACGTCCAGTTGCCCCAAGGGGCGAGCCCAACCGCTCGGCAAGCTCCGAAACACAATCCGTTCCTACGGAAACTCCAAAACCGCCATCGCCGGCTCTCGAGCAAACCGCTCGAGCCACTGTCTCAGTTCTACCCGAGCTCCGTTCATCGTTAGAACACCACGACGCATCGGCCCATCGCCTCCATGGAATTCCGCAATCCGTAAACGACGCCGTTCGTCCTAACACTCACGGGGAACCCCCGAATTCCCGGAGTCACCCCATCTCTCGCCAAAAAGAAGACACGCCGCGCGGTACGCGCTACAACCTCCGCTCTCATACCAGAGCGGGAAAAGAAAACCTTGTCAAATAATTTGAAAAGAAAATATTCGCGAGAAGATGATGCTGGGGGGGGGGGGGGTTTGTTGTACGCGATGCGTACCTTTTCCCCGCAGTAAATCTTTTTCGCGCCCTTTCCTTCTTTAGCCTTATGCCGTTAGTTTATTTTTATTCTATTTTATGTTTTATTTCTATTTTTATTCTATTTTATGCTGTATTTCTATTTTTATTCTATTTTATGCTGTATTTCTATTTTTATTCTATTTTATGCTGTATTTCTATTTTTATTCTATTTTATGCTGTATTTCTATTTTTATTCTATTTATTGCTGTATTTCTATTATTTAATAAAGACGGGACTCGGGAGTGAGCCACAGTCGGAAAAACCGTGGCGCGATCCTATTGGCTCTCCGGTCGGACAGACTGGCGCGCCAATGGGATCGCGCCTTCTCCCGGATTGGCTCGGTGGTTGGCCGCCAGAGTGTACTTAAGGTACACGGGGCTCGTCGCCACTTGGTCCAACGAGGCAGCAGCAGCCTACTCGTTTCTTCGAAACGAACAACGCAAATCGCCTCTCGCGATATTTCGTCGAGGGAAAACCATCGGAACACGTTCTTTTCAGAACGCTTCATCGCTAATCGCCTCTCGCAATATATCGTCGAGGGATTCATCGGAGTTCGTTCTTTTAAGAGCGGCTCAACGCATATTCGCCTCACGCGAATAGTCATCGTGGGAATTATTCGTGGGACTCTCATCAACCAATTCGTTCTTTTCAGAACGCGGGAATCTTCGCCGATTCTTCGGTCCTTCCCGCGTAGAAAAAATTAGTATGGGATTGACTCTGGGAGGACGATGGGCGAGAGGCTGGAATTTATTTGGGATTGAATCTGGGAAGCACTATGGGCAGTCATCTGGGTTTTGGGACCCGGCTGGATGGTTTCCCAGACCTTTTCCCATAGGTTCAGTAGACCGGGGAATCCTCGTGCAATCAATCCCATACGCTTTTCCAGATTCTCTCCCGGCCGTCGCGTACGACCGAGGAATCCTCGTGCAATCAATCCCATATACTTTTCCAGATTCTCTCCCAGCCGTCGAGGACGACCGGGGGAATCCTCGTGCAATCAATCCCATACGCTTTTCCAGATTCTCTCCCAGCCGTCGGGTACGACCGGGGGAATCCTCGTGCAATCAATCCCATACGCTTTTCCAGATTTTCTCCCAGTCGTCGCGTACGACCAGGGGAATCCTCGTGCAATCAATCCCAAACATAGAGTCCCATATTATGTGTAAATGAAAGAAGAAAAAATAGGTTTTGTCAAATGGAAGGAAAAAATAAAAAACGAAGAAATATGCCCAAAACTAATTTTTTTCGACGGATACGAGTTCCCCGAGCAAAGTTAAATACTGCTGTACGTAATCGGCGTTTGAAATTCGATGTTGGTCCCAAAAATATTGTAAAGTATTGGATGAGTCTCACATAGATGTTTTACATTGTCTATCCAAGCTTTTTCCAGTACATCACAATATTTTTGCGTCCTTAAACGAAATTTAACCGCCAATTATGTACTACAGCGCCTAACTTTGCTCGGCGAACTCATATTCGCCGAAAAAAAATTAGTTTGGGCATATTTCTTCGTTTTTAATTTTTTCCTTCCATTAGACAAAATCTATTTTTTCTTCTTCTTTCATTTACACATAATATGGGATTCTACGTATGGGATTGATCGCGCGAGGATCCCCGGGTCGTACGGGACGACTGGGAGAGCGTCTGGAAAAGCGTATGGGATTGATCGCGCGAGAATTCTCCCAGTCGTGCGCGACGACTGGGAGAGAATCTGGATCAGCGTATGGGATTGATTGCACGAGAATTCCCCCGGTCCACTGAAGTTATGGGAAAATGTCTGGGAAACCATCTAGCCGGGTCCCAAAACCCAGATGACTGCCCATATTGCTTCCCAGATTCAATCCCAAACAAATCCCAGCCTCTCGCCCATCGTCCTCCCAGAGTCAATCCCATACTAATTTTTTCTACGCGGGTAACCTCGTTCATAGCCCACACCGTTCGATTCAAAACGTAGACCGCACAGTTTATCCCTTCGACCCATAGAGTCAAAGGCAAGTTCTTCGCGTGCATCATCATTCGCGCACTCTCGACTATAGTACGGTGGTCGCGCTCCGATTTTCCGTTTTATTGCGGCGTATATGGTGCCGTCGTTTCATGAGTAATACCGCACGTTTCTAAATATTTACTCATCTCATGATTTCGGAATTCCCGGCCGTTATCCGAGTGTAATATTTTCATCGATTTTCCGAATTTGTTTGTAACGTGTTTTTCGAATTTTCTAAACTTTTCAAAAACCTCCGATTTGTTTTTGAGAAAGTAAACACTCCAGTAGCCACTTGCGGCGTGTTTAAATGTCAAGAAGTATTTCGAACCGGCTAGCGAATCCTCGGACATTGGACGGTACACATCCGTATGGAAAACTTCTCCCGGCACAGTCGACACTTTTTCCGATTTCCGATTAAACGGTAAATTATGTGACTTCCCGATTTTACACGGCTCACAGAAGATTGAATTCTTCTCCGGCAAGGTCACACCTGTCACCAGGCCTTTTTTCACTAGCTCGCGAATCGCGCGCTCGCCGACGTGACCTAGTCTCTCATGCCACACGTTCAGATTCGTTGCTGCGACATTTGCTTTTTCCTCACTTCCGGTTTTTGCACTTTTAAATAACATTCGGCAAACTGCGTTTGTTTGCTTAATACCACTCGCGAGCACTTCG
This sequence comes from Cryptus armator, assembly GCA_963971235.1. NCBI lineage: Eukaryota > Metazoa > Arthropoda > Insecta > Hymenoptera > Ichneumonidae > Cryptus > Cryptus armator. The sequence goes on along the minus strand of OZ020238.1, from coordinate 17,614,854 downwards.
TCGTCTCTCGTGATTTGCACTATTTTTCCAGGAAAAACTATCTCAAAACCCCTTCTGGTGCGCACTCCTACTGAGAATAAATTCTTTCTTAATTTCGGAACAAGAAGCATGTTTTCAATGCGCGAGTCTTCCCACCCTCCGTCAACGAGTTTCTTTATCACGACTGTCCCTTCGCCGGTTATGTCGCACACCTCGTTGTCACCAAGGACTATCATTTCGCCTCGTGGTCTCGGACGGTAATCTATCAACCACTCGCGTCGGTAAGTCAGATGACGCGACGCCCCACTGTCGATAAGCCAAACCTCACTCTGATCTGCGTTCATCAGCTCGCGTATCTGGCTTCCTGTCGACTCCACTCGTGCAACTGCGGCGCTGCTTGACCTTGTCTCGGCGATGAAGGCACAGTCCCGCGCTTTTCTTTTCAACGCGTTGCCGCCAACTTTTTCTGTCGCCTGCTTCGACTTGGACTCGCGCGCAAAACGTCCGAAAACGTTGCACTTGAAACACTTTATGTCCTTTTTAGATCTTTTCACTTTTTTTTCTTTTTCTTTTTCACTGCAGCGAGAGCACTTGTCGCTTCATCATCGGCGCACAATCGCGTGTCCTCCCTGATGAGCCTCTCCTGCAGGTTTTCCAGCGTTTGTCGTCCCGGATCTGCACTATCCCAGGCTATTTTCAGCATCTCGTACCTAGGCGTCAAGCTCGCGAGAATCTTGACGATTTTCGTCGCGTCTGTTAGTCTCTCACCCACATCACTTAGCTAACTCGCCATGTTCACTACACGTGCCACGTGCTGCACTGCTGTGTTTCCCTCGCCCATCCGACAGGCATGAACTTTTGCAGCAGCCCCAGTTTGTTCGTCGCCGTCTTCTGTTCGTGGATTAAGGCCAGCTTCTCCCACATTCCTTTGGCACTCGTGCACGACAAAACACACACTTGTTGAGTCTCTTCCATCGACGAAAGCATAATATATCTCGCGGTCGCGTTGTCTTTCACAAACTTCTTATGCGCAACCGCATTCTTCTCGTGATCGTCCGGCATTTCTACCGTCCCGTCTACCATTTCGAGAACATCGTTCATTATAAATAATGCGTTTATTTGTGCTTTCCAACCCTGGAAATTTGTCCTGTCAAAGCTCTTGATTCCTTTCGCGGAGATGCCGACAGACATCGTGGATACGAATCACTCGCACACGCGGTTCAACAACGACACTCCGAAAAGAACTCAAAACAGCCGACTCTCTCGACCACGCGGTCACTCACTCACTCACTTCAACCGCCTCGTCGATATTCTCGACCGTTCTCTCACTCCCGCTAATACATAGAAAATGACTCCGATAAGCTAACAAAACCTCTTGGCCAGACGGCTAAGAAAAGACTAGCGCCGAGTGCGACTGTTGCTACGCGCTCGACCAATCGTCGACTCGAAGATCTTCGCGCATCTTCGGTCGTGTTCGTGATATTCGCAGGCTGCCAACTTACAAACAGGATACGCTAATCTTTATTTTTAACAATTTATTTATTAAAAAAAAAATTACTTATTTATTTATTTATTTATTCATTTAATTTTATGGCTACTTCTACTATTGCTCTCGCTCTATTTTTATATTTTCCCACGATTAAAAAAAAAAAACATATAATAATCACATTAATTGAAATACAAAAAAATAAACACGGGAATATACCAAACAAAAATTTTAAGAGAGGATTTCGTCGCCTGTTCCGCGTTTTTGCTCTCGTTAATCCTTTTATATATCGATATCGCGCTCGATGTCGCGCGGTCCAATTGATAACGTTTCACGGTAATATGCGTAACAAAAAAATTTAGTATTCGCGAGACGCACACTTCTCAACACTCCCGTTACATTAAAAACATTCCATCATCGCACGCGAGACAGCAAGTTCGATTTGCACACAATATATCGCGGAAATTATTGTACTTATCTATTCGTTGACGGCTTCCTCGGTGGCTCTTTCTTGTACCTCTTGGGCTCGCAGTGTTTTCGCTTGGAGTCCGTATAATCGTCCCATAAATCGATGGAATCCGGGCGATCGGAAAACTCCGAAATCAAGGCTCCTCGTGGTTAGCAGTCAGCGATGCCGTGCGCGTTACTCGACGTCCCCAGAGAGAAAGAGGCCGAGTAGTGTCGCGCACCGAAGATATTAGACGTTTGGTGACGTCCCTAATTTTAGCGCTCTCACCGGGAGATTTTCGGAAACGCGAAACTCCCGGTGAGGCAATCGTGCGCGTTATTTTGTTGAGCGCCGCGAATATTTAAAATCTTACAACTTTAAGCTCGCGTTGCAGGCATGAAATATCGTCTTTTTAGCGCAGTCGGGAAAGAAATTACTAACTCATCAACCTCAAATTGTATAAGTTTACATTTTTTGAGTCTGATATACACACAGACACCCACGTATTCAGACATTATTTTTACCTGATTTTCCGGCGTTCTGGAGCACGCTTAATACTTTGTCGTTTTAAGCCACAAAAAAAAAACATGGCGAATTTCATTTTTTTTCCATCGGGAAAACATCGTATTTTTACATTTAAAAATATCACTTCGAATACAGCCTCAATTTGATAACTCATTATTGACGCCAGTAAAGATTGTATGAAGTCGTTAAAAAATAATCACGATAAAAATATACTGCAGAACAACGATATCGAGCAACGAAAAACGTACGACTACGCAACAAAAGCCTTTTGAGTAGCGACGTTGATATGACATATGTTTTACGATGCGCCACGCTTCGCGATTGTTATTATTCAAACATATCTGTTCGTCTTCATGTGAAGCTGAATATGACGCCAAAAAGCTGTTGTCGAACTTGACATGATCTTTAAGATTTTGTTACAAATGTTACACTTCGTACTCGATTTGTCGTCTCGTGTAAACGACTGCCATACGATGCTTCGTCTGGCCACGTCTATTTCGGTACACGGAGAGAAGGATCTGATAAACATTACCATGTTGTCTGGATACAAATTACTACAGTGCCTTATAACGCGGCGCTACAGCGCCACCTATGGCAGAAAGTACGAAACTTATATGAATTTTTACTATAACTATGAGGAGTTTTTGTCAGAACTTATGGTAAAAATCGTTATAAGTTTCGCACTTTCTGCCATAGGTGGCGTTGTAACGCCGCGTTACTAAGCTCTATAGTAATTTTTATCCACACGACATGGCAATGTTTGGCAGATCCTTCTCTTCGTGTAGCAATCGTACTACGTCTAATAGCCGCCTCGTGAATAGTGTCGGTTAAACAACCTGGCACAGCAAGTCTGTCGGAAGAATCCTCGTCTATATTGATCGACAATCGAACAACAATCAATCAGTATTGGCAATTGATCTGACTTAATCCGATGCAGTCATGTCCTTTATGTCGCTGGGTTCGTTGCAATTGCGAGTCGGAGAAAACACGAAAATTAAAATTATGACGCCCACGAATTCAAACCACGTCTACGCTATTAAGGTAGTTCGAGCGCGAGGTGTTCATTTCGCATAAGTTCAACGAAAATGGGAGAGAATTGCAAACACTTCTCGATGGTATAAAAATCTGAAAAAATGCATGCATATTACGGGTACTGGATAGATTAATTTTACATAATAATAATTCCAAAATGTCAATAAAATATTGATGGAAAAATAAATTTTTCAACTAATTTCCCGGTAACCCAACTTTTTTTTTAATGAAAATGATTCGGTCATTTATCTGAATACGTATGAATTTTTTCAGATTGTTCTGAAGATATCGAATTTTTTTTTTACAGGAATAATGTGTGGAAAAACATACCAACACGCCCCATTTCGCGAAAATTTGCATTGTTGCATCCGGTAACAAGTGCCATTCTGGGAGAGCTTTTCCTCGCGATCCGCTATCCCGTTGTACCTTCCTGGGAGGTAAGCTGCGGATAAAATTATTTCTAGTCTGTCGACGAGGTCGAGCAGATGGAAGGTCAGATTGAGTAAATCTATGCATCTCGTGAGGCCTTCCTTCTGAATGTAAACCACCAGAGTGCGGTTGTCTGTAATAAAATGTGAGCTCTCTGCAAGTTCTACGCCTGATGTTCAATTGCGGCGTACACGGCGTACATCGCCTTTATGTTGGACTGCCAAGCGCTCTGTCCTGCTGACTAGGCTTCGGCGATGAGGGTGCCGTTCAGCTGGGCTCCCCACCCCGTGTCCGCAGCGTCGGTGATAAAAAAATGTGTCACCTCGCCCTTGTGAAGACTGACGGAGAAGACTGGTGCTTCGACCCACCACTCTAGCTCTCGTTCCACAAATCGAGGAATTACTTTCCTCTCTCGAAGTCTTCCCTGTCGGAAATTCGTAGAAAATCTCTGAAGGTGGCGGCTGTGAAGACGCCCTCTGGCAATGATGAAATTCGCGAAGTTTAAGCGTTCCAGACAATTCCCAGGAGTATTGCCGGTTTCTGGCAGGGCTCCAGAACACACTTTCGACGATTGACAACCCAACCCAAGTGACCCAAGAGCTCCACTGCTTCGATTATCTGGGAGACCAACCTAGTTCTGTCTTGAGAGACTAGGAGAAGGTCGTCTAAGTATATGACTACCTTCATCTCTCGCGCACGAAGGATCTCTGCAATCCAATTCGTGACAGTTGCGAAGATCTGAGGGGCAGATGAGAGGCCGAAGGGCAAGCTCGTCATCTGAAGTAATTCCTTGTCTTAAATGAGACGAAAGAAATTTGGGTGAGGTTTGGCTATCGGCACGTGGAAGTAGGCCTGTGATATATCTATCTGTGTCGTTCAGTCGCCGTCCTGTAGGAAATCTGGAACCTTGAAGTGCGAGATTAGCTCGAACTTTCTTACTCTTACATGACTATTGAGGCCCCGCAAGTCGAAGATTGGCCTCACTCCTCCACTGCTCTTCTTGATCAGGAACATATTCGAAATAAAACTTGGACTTTCCTTCTCCGGTTTTTCTATGACTCGCTGAGAACTTAGAATATCTATCTGTTGCGATATCGCCGGCGAGACTCTCGTTGCGAATCGGGAGCGCCTTCAATCGCGTATCAAAGTTGGTCTCGATATTAAAGGAATTCTTGTCCCTGACAAGAGCTGTACGACGATTGGAGGGGCTCCCAATTCCTTTCACCTCTGCTGGAAACCAATGAGTCGACATACGGAGAACCTCTGAGGAGACGAATAGTAATTTACCTTCTTTCATGCGAAAGGAATCCTCGGTTTTGCCCTTGAAATCCTTCCTAAAACCATCCCTGTTTCTGTTGGTGTTCTGTTGCCTGAACCCCTCTCTAGAACCCTGAAGAACTCTGCGAGTGGGTGGCGGAACTTGGCTGTTCGATTTTAGCGGAGGGAACACCTTCTTGGCGGTGTCTCTCTTAGTCGCCGAAACTCTCCCTCCTTTAAGTATGTCGGAGTATTCAACCCTGTTAGCAAGCTTCCGAGCGACTGAACTAGAGGCTAAAGATTTTCTTTTCCGAAGAGATATTCCGCACTCGGCGGAACTTGATGAAGCGCAGCTCGAATATTCTTGTTACGCAACTCTCCGAGTATACGTTCTCTTCTACTCCCAATGGATTCAGCTTTCCACAGATGACATGCAGAATCTGGTCAAAGTTTATTTATTTAATTATTTATTTATTTATTTGTACGGGACTATGCCCATTTTACATTATAGTACATTTTGTTTGAGTTAACCTAGTGTGTGCCTCTCTTCAAGCGTATGCAAGTTAAGGTAGTTCATTATATAAGTATAATGAGAAGTATAATGAGAATCACGACGTAGTCGTGATCGCGATAGTCCATAGCATAATTGAGGCGGTACGCAGCAAAACGCAAGAACTTATGTTGAACCCGTTCGATCTTATCTTTAATCGTTCGAGCGTACGGACACCAAATCGGCGACGCATATTCGAGACCCGGATGAACCAGCGCATTGTACAATATTTTTAAAGCTAATGGGTCGTCGAATTTTGCCGCCGTACGCTTTACGTAGCCCAACATTCTCATGGATGTGTTAAGTATCTGCTCGTGGTGTTCGGCAAACGTGAGGCACCTGTCAACAATGACACCGAGGTCGCGAGTGGATCTAAGATTGCTTAACACCGTACCGTTTATTTCATAATTGTAATTTAGAACCACCCGCCGCCTCGTAAACTGAACCACGTGGCACTTCGTTTCGTTCAATCGCATATCATTCCATTCACACCAATGAGTTGCGTTATCGAGCCATAACATCGAAGGTCTCTACGAGTACTCCCGACTCACTCAGCGATACTACTTGACCTTGAAAGTTCTGGACTGTCAAGTCGGTTGCTTCCGTTTTCGCTGCGAGCTCAACGCATAGTAAATTCGTTGTCGCGATTTTCTTTGACAAGTCGGCCACCACGTTGTCGATCGATTCGCAAATTGCACGCTGTTCCTGTTGAGAAGCCCTTGCAGACTCGCCCTGAGATTCTTGACCGACGCGTTCATTTCATCTTGACCCTTCGAAAAATTGGAAAAATGTCCCGCGATAATCGAGTCAAGATCTTCCCTTGACATAACGATCTGTTGCGATTGGACCGGCGACACGCTTCGGGGGCCGCAACATTTCGAAAATCCGCCATTTGCTGCGATCGTGCATTTTTTCGCACAACCGAAGTGAAAGGTAGAGCCGCATACCGGACAAAGCGTTGGCTTGTCCACCATCGGACTTTTATTCCGGCAGCTTATACAATAGACCGGCGGTGGAACCTCCAAAAGTTTCGGTGTAGCGCCGTGCGCCATGCTATCCGCCTTGCACGGCTGCCGTGCGAGAAACTGTCCAGTTACCGACCGCGGACTATAGATCCCCTCGTAGCGGAATGTGTTTCGAATGCGATAGGTGGTGGTAGCGACAGATGTATGACAGGTAAAGCAGAGCAGTAGAGCGATAAGCAGATTTTTCGTATCTTAGACCCACGAGGTATCCCTTCAATGGATGGAGATCTCGATACACAGCGCAAGCTTAGTGCGAGGTAGATCTATACTAGGTTATGCGAATGTCCACGAGAGAGACCGATAGATTACGGAAACTTTGGGCCTAGAAAAACCTGTACACTCCACTTGCCTTGTAGCGATTCCTCTACAAACGTTTTCGTTACAGTCTTACTCACACACTACTTTCGGGACCGATAAAAAAATATAAAATAGAATAGGGACAACTGACACACTGTTTACTCAATCAAACCGGAACCGGAAGTTCTTAGAAACCTGCGAACCCGACCCGAAGGCCGAAGCGAATCTGTCAAAGAGTGTCTTTCATTTCAAATTCGAAGGAAGGAAGTTGGAAGTTGGTTGAACCTTCCAAGTTTGGCACCAACAACTGTGCTGCGGGTCACTCGGCCTGTCCAGATGACATAGCTCCTCGTTCACACTAAGATCCGTGAATCCTAGTGAGGCTGAAAAACTCTTAAGGGGGCTGAGTCACCTAAAAAATGGTTTTCAAATTTTTTTTTCAATGTATTTATTCATAGAAATTTGAACTGTGTTTTACCTCTATAAAATACATTTAGTAAACTATTTTTTTGATTTTTTTTAGACCTGTAAAGTGCCTCTGAATGCTGTTGTAGCCAATTTAATTTTTTCGACTTGTAACTTTTGGACTGAACGACTCAACGAAACTCGGATTTTAAGGTCTCATTTTCTTTGTAGCGGATGTCATTTCGGTGAGAATGTGGGATTTTTTTTTAAGGCACAAAAACTCGTATGGACGCCAAAAATGTGGGAAAATAAATCAATTTGTTGCAAATTGTTCATAAAATAGTTAAACAATTAGTGATCCTGAATTCAAATTGCCTCGGATCACAAATTCCCACATTCACACCGAAATGACAACAGCTACGAAGAAAATCAGCCGTCAGAAATTAAGATTCGTGGAGTTGTTCAGGCTGAAAGCTACGACAGGCGAAGAAGCATAAAAAGTTGAAAAACGTCGTTTTCTAGATGTTCGAGAAAAGTTTCCCTGCCTCATTTTTTTACATGAATTTTTTTTTTTTTTTCATTTACTCTTTTTTTTAATCAAAGATTTTGTGTTTTCTGGAAAAAAATGTTTCCAGGTAAAAAAAATAGTAATTGGAAAAAAAACGATAAACTTTAAAACGCAAAATTAGAATTAAACTCGATTATTTAATTCTAGAAAACAGAATCTTTGAAAGGAATGAGGTTATGAGGAACCCGATGATGTCCACCAATTTTTGTAGATGTTGTTGCGTGGATTGTTTTTATGAAAGCCATATCGGCCCGCGATGAATATTTTATTAGTTCGAAGCGCATAAAAACTGTATCAAATGCACGCCAAAAATAATCGCGTAATGTTTACGATGCTTGATGACTTTTTGACGTTTCGCGTATTTCACAACATTTCCGTTCTTGACTGCATGCCAGTGATGCGTGTAGCGCTGTAGCGGCAAAAATCTGTCGTATATTGATTAGAAATAACGATCCTACGGTCGATAAATCGTTTTTAGCTACTAAACGCAACAGCGTTACAACACACGTTTCGATCGTCGGCGATGACTTTGCCATAACATTTCTATAAAACGTTAGACCGCCGATGAACTTGAAAAGTATGAACTGTGACAGTACCGCACCTCAAGTAATTCTAAATCACTTATTGGCACGTCCGTCGGTTGATTGCTCAATACAAGTTGAATGGATGTGATTACATTTTTGTGAATTTTCATACCAGCTCTTTCCCATTTTTTTTTCGTCTCGTCTCAAATTTTTTCTTCATAATTTTCACTACTTTTTGCTCGTCGTTTCAACTTTTTTTTTCATTTTCATACTCAAAAAAAATATGTTTTCCATTTTGTTTTTGTTTTTTTCAAAAAATAATCACAAGAATGTACCTCTTGCATTCAAAAATGCATACCTCTTTCATTTTAGCGAATTTCAATTTAATATTTGGTACGTAGTTAGTAAACATTATGAAGTTTTCGAAAAAAAAATTTTAAAATCAATTTTTTTTATATTTAGGTGACTCAGCCCCCTTAAGAGCTTTAGAGTAGCGGACTTCTTTCCATTCTACGGAGTCGAAACGTTGCAAATTGTTCAACGTGCCTAAACGATATTTTCTTGCCAAACGTAGTTTTTTCTTTTCATCTACGTCGATCTTAAACTCGCCCAAGTCTAAGCACTTGGTCTTCACTGTGGGTTTTGACAGGAAGGGTTGTTCAATTGCCGTCGACGTAGAGGGACGAGGGTTCGTTAATAGGGACGTTAAAACCTGCACCTGATTCATCAAAACTTCGAGACACGCGTTCTGTTCTCGGGATTTTTTCGGTCGAGATCGAGTAGGACTCTTCTCATCATCGCCGGAACTGGAGGAATCATCGTAGTTCACGAGATTAAAACGATCTCTCTTATGTCCTCGACGCCGGCCGCGCTCTCGACGCTCCGTCTCACCGCTGTTTGCACTCTGCCGTTCAGAAGAACTTTAATTTGACATCTTTTTGGATGTAAAACACTTAGAAAATGATTAAAAATGTAATTTTCTTGGAAGTAAACAATTTTTGCTATCTAATATGGCGAAAATGCTCAACGCTATGTAATTAGACGCAGTTTTACTGCGCAGCAGGTGACCACTCAGCGCGAAGAGCGATGAGGAGAGACGAAAGGGGTAAGTTAAAGGTGAATACTTCAACAGCTTCTTTCATAGGGATGCCGTGTATCGGCTAAAGGCATAAAATATAGGATCGATTGCGTTTATTCGCAAAAACTATATCCACTGGGCACATAAATAAACTCACAAAGATTTATACGCGTTTGTAACATACGATTAAAAATCATTGCTGCAAATCGAAGCGCAGTAGCTGCGACAATCCGACTCGCATCGATTAGACGTAACGACCGTTTGGTCGGTAAATCGTTACCTACCGAACGTAATTTTAACATCCTTTATTTTTTCTTTTTTAGGCACTCACTATAACAATAGGCAAAGAGTGCCTATTAAAATGACCAGCGAGGCCTCTTCACACAGCTTTCGATGGGGATTCTCCGCAGTGTAGGCTCCAAAAAATGTATATTTTCAGAATTTACTTCGGTGTACTTCCAACTTCATGCGTAGTTAATTTGAAGTGACTCCGATCACTGGAAATATTCTTTTAGCATGCGGTTGAATAAAAATAGCTTTTTCACTGAATTTATCTTCTCGGACGTCCGTATCACAGTGTAACTTTGGATGGTGCGAACGAATTTTGTTCTCCTTCGCAGGAGTGTTTTATCACATCATGACTATTGTGCACAAACATGTTGAAACTACTGCGAAGCCTTTAATGAGTTGCTCCAAAATAAAAATTCAATTTTGTTCCGCTAAATGTCCGTACGGTGCTCCAATTATGAAGTCTACGAACCAATTTTTTTTCTTTTTTGCAGCATTATTTTATTTTATCGAAAGCACTATGCACAGCAAATTTGAAGACATTCCGATGTCTCTGAACATTTTTTCCAGGCATTTTCCATTTAAAAATCCATTTTCTCCCGTCAAATGTCCGTACGGCGCTGCAATTCTGAAACCTACGAACGATTTTTTTTCTAATTTTCAGCAATATTTTATTGCATCGAAAACACTATGCCCAGAAAATTTGAAGACATTCTGACATTTCTTAATATTTGTATTTTACAATTATTTTTAGTGAGGATTTATTTTAAAGGTTATGTTATTTTAATTTTCCTAAAAACAATTTTTCATCATGTCAATGAAGAAAATTTGATTGCAAACAATAAAACACGAAATATCACACATTGATTGACAAATATTAGGCCTTTTTATTTCGAAAATAATATATTTTGAACGAAAATCATTCACAATATTTTACAATACGTTATTCACATTCATAATAAAAATCGTAAATTTCACGGGTGCACTGGAAAACTTGGTTATAATTTCACAAAGAAGAATAATCGAATATCCGGAATTATTGCAATTTGCCAAATAAAATTGAAAACAATCGCGACTATCTATTTTTTTCCATTCATTCTATCTGTCAAACCATGGAAGCCGACGACAATTCCATAGCAGACGTGATAAAGTTTGTACGCGCCGCGACGTTGGCGGCGGGCGCTGTGGTGGGATGATTTGAAATGAAAAAAAAAATCTCAGCTTTTTTTTATTTTGTAATGTATAAAAAAAAAAAATATTGGGAAACTGCAATTTAATTTTTTCAAATCTATAATATTTTTTCGAAACAAAAAAAAATTCAAATTTTACCTCGAATTTTTCCAACTACCCTTCTATTTTTTTTTCAATTGTTTCAATATACCTATCTCAAAAGAAAGAAAAATAAATGTTACGTCCTGACCCTTAATCTACAAGTATTTTCGATTTTCTTATCCTTCAATGATTTATTTCTTTTATTAGTTTCTCTCGCAAAGGAAAGAGCCCAGACGCTAAATCAGCCGACCGGATAATTAATATCATATTTTGCCAATTCATATCCGCTCGCGACTTTACGGAGAAATGAATATTTCTATTCTCTCTCTCGGAACTCTCACTCTTTCGTCTCACGGCTTAATCAACATTTCGAGGTTTCCCTCATGCTGGATTCACCGTCCGCCTAGCGACAGCGCGTGGCGTGCACTATCAGCATTTTCGGCCGCCTCGCAACGGCCAGTTTCATTCACTCAAAAATCAGTCTTACTTCAATCTTCAAACCCTTCGGTCGGATTCATTTTAGAGCGGACACTTTCCTCCGCGATTAAGCTAACATTATAATTTAGAGTCTCGCACATTCACACACATATACTCTCGCGATTTATTATTGTATCAATCGTAGCTTCGTTTGAACGTAAATAAAAAGCGAAGTTGTTACTCTCGAAACGAGATCATTCGATCTTATTCGAGGAACCGAATCACTTAAATCTTTAATATTCCTGCATTGCGTCTTCAAGTTAAATGCGCGCGTGACCGCTGCGACTATCGTCCAAGTCAACGCGCTTGCTAGTAAACCTCTCAGACGTAACAGAGAATTTTTTGGTGTCAAAAGTGGGATTCCTTCCTCGAGTTTCCAATGTAACGCGTGCTAAAGTGAGTGCGTGACGTTTAAGAAGAAACAACATCGAAAAGAAAATCGAAGAAAACCAATCGACATCCACGGAAAAGCAGAAAGACGCGCGGTGCCCATCCCTGACCGACCAACAGATCAACTGGAAATCGACAAAATGCTGATGTCCAGCCCGATCATTCTGCTGTTTCTACCGATTTTCACGTAAGTACCATCCACTTACTTTGCTACGATCACTGATCGTTCGACGAATATATTTCGTCAACCGAAAATCCTATTTTCGGGAAAAATATACGAAAAACATCTCGCCAATCGAGAAGTCCGATTTTCGGAAAATTTACAGGACTAACTCTATCCTCCCGCCGCCGAAATTAGCAAAAATCCCCAAAATTCGGATCCTTCGAGTTTCGACATTTGGAGAACTCACGTATTAAAACTTGTCGATATTTTGAAATTTAACAACTTTCGAATGTTTTGATTTTCAATAATTTGAATTTCAAAGTTTTGAATGTCGAATTTTCTCAATTTACAGTGATTCAAATTCCAAAATCTTCGAATATTAAAATTTCCCAATTTTCAATATCTAAGACTTTCATTTTCTTTCGAATATTTAAATTTGTAATTTTTAATAATTTAAAGTTTAACATTTTCAACTATTGAAACTTCTCATTTTTCAATATTTAACATTCTATTTTTCGAATGTTTGATATTTCCAATTTTCCACAATTAAATACTCTGATCTTTCGAATATTTAACATTTCCAATTTCTAATTATCAAATTCTGAATTTTTCAATCTTTGTATTTTTCGAATTTCTAAATTTTCCGAATATTAAAATTTTTCAATTTTAATTTTCATTCTTTGAATATCAAAGTTGCAATATTAATAATCTAAACTTTCATTTGTCGAATATTAAAATTTTTCCGATTTTAATAATTTAAAATCCTCGTCTCTTCCCAAATATTACAATTTTGAACTTTTCGAATATCTAAATTTTCAATATTTAATTTTCCGAATCTTTCGAATTCTTCAATTTTCGATATTCAGATTTCTCAGTATTTAACTTTCTAAACCTCATAAGGTTTCCAAGTTTTAAATTTCCCGAATACCTAGAATTTCGAATTCTTTTAACACTTTCGGTATTTATTGATTTTTTCTAAATTTTTAAATTTTTGACTTTAAAATTTTCCGGTCATATGTCGCGTTAAAGAATAACAACCAACGTTATTCGAAACCCATTAGGGGCCGGAGTTCCCGAAATCGGATAGAGTCGCGTAGCATTCTCTGCATTAAAAAAAAAAAAAAATGGCTCGACTCTCGAACACTCCCGAACAATTCCTCGACGATCATTCGTACCACGGATTAAATCCTCACGCGCACCTGCACGCAGGTCGCCACGGTAACTGATTGTTACCGATTAAATCTAAGAGCGTTCTCGATGGATGACCTCCTGGAGGGAGATCGTTCGTTACATTTAGCTAATCAGGCGTTTGATAGCTATCGTCGAGCAAACCGGATGTTGCAGGACCTCGACGTGCCGTGGTCACCGCAGCAAAATTTTCCGCAAAGTATGCAGCAAAATATGCAGCAAAATTTGCAGCAAAACATGCAACAAAATCCGCAGCAGAATTTGCAGCAAAACATGCAACAAAATCCGCAGCAGAATTTGCAGCAAAACATGCAACAAAATCCGCAGCAGAATTTGCAGCAAAACATGCAACAAAATCCGCAGCAGAATTGGCAGCAAAACATGCAACAAAATCCGCAGCAGAATTTGCAGCAAAACATGCAACAAAATCCCCATCAAAGCAGGCAAAATACCCCTCAAAATTCACAGCAAAACGCGCGAGTTCATATCGACGAAGGTTTCGGAGCGGGCGATTTTGATCAACAGAGGCCAAATTTGCCTCACCGCCCCGCTCCACCCCCTCCGAGCGACCTCGAGATGGTCTCAAACTTTCGTAGAATGAATATACGCAGCGATAATGACTGGCTGATGAAAGCATTGTACCCGCTCCCATCCTTCGACGGAAAAAACATACCGATCGAAGAATTTATATCCGATGTGCAATATGCCATGTCCACTCTGGACGTCAACGACTTCGTAAAATTCCGATATGTATTATTTAATAAATTGAAGGGCGACGCTCGCGCTCAAACCCACCCGAAACGTAGAATATACACCTCCGTTCAGGAAATCCTGGATGATTTAGAAAAACTATATTCTCACAAAAAGGACGAGCTCGCGCTCCAGGTAGAATTGGCAAACATCGCACAAGGCACTGACGAATCTGTAAATGATTACGCAGCCCGCGCCAAGCGAATTACAGAGCGGCTGCATCGTTGCGCTGCTCAGGGTTCCGATCGCTCTAGGGAAGTAATACGATTATTACAAGAGAGTCACACGAAAAATGCTGTAAGTAGGTTTGTAAAGGGATTGCACGAATGCATTAGCGACGCGGTTTTGCATAAAGATCCGAAAACAGTCGAACAAGCGATAGCCTACGCGCAAGAGGCACAAGAAATCTGCGAAGATTGCGAAAAGGTCCGAAAAAATCGCGCTAAATACGATCTAAAAAATTCAAAGAAACATAAAATCATCGAAGAACTGGCTGCCGTGGACGGACGCGAATATCGAGTAAACGTTAAAGCAACGAATCGCCCCAGTCGAAGACGCGAAAGAGAGGAATTTCGTCACAGAGAAAATCGCGAAGATGACGATTCGCGTCCTCGGCATCACTCTCGCTCGCACTCTCGTTCGCGTTCCCGCTCAACCGCAAAAGTGCAATACGCGGATTCGAAAGAAATTATTCCGTTTTGCATCTATTGCAAGAGCGAAACTCACGTAATCGACAATTGTTGGAGATTCCAAAATCGCCGATATTACGAAGATCTAGAACGCAGGGGTAAGGGAAAGAGAGACGATTCGCGCCCAAGACGTCACAGCCGCGATTCCGGTCGGAAGAATCGCCAATCTGGCAGCGATTCAGAAGACCGAAAGAAAAATCGAACTCGTGATTACTCGCGAGAAAATTATCGTAAAACACAGTCTAGAAAACAGGACTCCCCTCGCGACGAACATCGTACAGATTTCCGTCAAAAGAAAGACGATTCCAAGACGAGCGATAAACATCGCCACCCCCGCCGTCACCAACGTGACGAGTCAAGAAACGAATCAAGAAAAGAAAAAAGATTGCCTTTTTCTTCCTCTGATTCGAGCGATGCCGAAGACTATCCGAATAAGCAAAAACTGAATAGTAGGAAGTCTACCCATAAATCAAAAACAAAATAAAGATCGGAGAAATCTCGCAGTGTCTCTCGAGACAGTAAAAGCTCATTAGATTCACGCTCCTCCAGGAAGAGCGGAGATAATTCGGCTAACAGTGGCCGTACCTCGGACTCTTCGTACACCTCTCAAAAATCGAATTCGGAGAATTTAAACTCCAAGGGGGCTCGGCGAAGCGCGACGCCGAGCGACAAAGAGGAAGCGCAGAAACAGCCGAAATCCATCAAGCTATTATATCATACAGAGCTGACAGCGTCGTCCGACTCGGATGCGCAAGCTTGAAGGGAGGCGAAGGAAAATTGTACATAGATATCGGTTGCGATATTTCAGTTATCAAACGCCGTTTCCTCCTACCCGGCATAGAATTTAATCGTAAATTAAAATACGAAATAAACGGTGTAACGGAAGGTACTACTCGTTCACTGGGTTCAATCGAACTACGTGTGAACGGTTTAGCAGGCGAGTTCCAAGTCGTCAGGAACGATTTTAGAATAGCCGAAGATGGAATTATTAGCCGTGATTTCTTCAGAAAACACAAAGCCAGTATCAACTATAGCAAAGGAGGAGTATGCATTCCGAAACCATATCAAATAATACCGTTTATCGAAACAGAAGTGGTCACTCTACCTGCACGAACCCGAAAATTAATGAAAATCGAAATTACGAACGACCTGCAGGAAGGCTACATCGCGAACATCGCGTTTGGAAAAGGAATTTACTGTGGAAATTCTGTAGTCAAAAACCACGGCGGTATCGCGTATCTACTCGCGATAAATTCCACAGATGAAGAGATAGGGCCATCGTACCGCGAATCGAGTTAATACCATTCGAAGAATACGTAGAAGCCGACGCTGAAGGATCAACAATCGTCGAACAAGCGCGAATAGCTCGAATCGAATCCGATTCCAGCGAGAGAGTGAAGAAGCTACTCCCATTATTACGCTTGGATCATCTCACGCAAGAAGAACGCGAACACGTGACTTCTCTGATAGAGGAAAACTCGGGAATATTCCATTGTGACGGGTTTTCTATACTTTGAACGCAACGTTAAACTTTACTCAAAAAAACTTCAAAACTCAAAAGGAGCGAAATCGAAACTCAAACAAAAACGCGAATTCGAAAACTGATGTCACCTTCGGCCGTCCACCCTCGCGGATGCATCGGCGTCCCGGTGGGCGCCAGTTAATTTTGTTTCACCGGTATTAACAACCGGACTAAACTGGAGGTCGGTGGAACGGCGACTCCGCAGGGTTAATTTTTGTTTCGCCGGAATTACCAAACCGGGCTAATCTGGAGGTCGGTGGAACTACGACCTCCGCAAGAACGAAACGGACGACACAACAAAACGGAAACTAAAACGGAAACGAGAACTAACGTCGATGCATTCGCGAGAGCGAACGGTTGCGGAAATGCACGGTTGCTCAGGATGCGGGTTATGGTAGAAGGGTCGCGATCCGAGGTCAATAGAATAGCACACGAGAGACGTTAATCGAGAACAAAAATTAATATTTTGGCTAAGAAGCCACGAGATCGCACGCACGCGAGTCGCGAGCACTCAGCCGATCGAAAGATCGAAGCGAGTCAAGCGACCGCGAGCGCGACACGAGAACGATAACTCCGATAAATCAAATCTCACCGAAAGCGCGTAATTTATCCAAAAAGGACCGGGAACTGCATCTGACGATGCCACGAGAACTCACCCATATGCACTATAACTCGAGAACGTTAATAATAACGCATCGATCGAATAGTCGACTCGTGAGAATTCCTTTCGGAAAACCACGAGGATAGCACACACGAGACACACGAGTCGACGATACTCGAACGAGACGAGACGTACGAACACGAGAGCGAGAGCGATATCGGGATCTACGGTAACGCGAGCGAGACACAGCGATCACACGATACCTCGAGCGCGAGAACAATAGGCCGAAGCCTATGACAGCGGGAGCGCGAGAGAGGCCCGAGTTACCTCGAGGGCAGCTCTCGGTAGACTGTCGATTTGCCTACGAAAATTCGTAATGAATTATCATAATTATTTTCGGGATCTAGATCGATAACTTCTGCCCTCTCAACCATAACGTTACTTTGCCGAATCAAGACGATACTAGAGCGGGGATTTGAAGAATCTTTGCGATCGCTACCCAAAGTCAATGCGTGAGATACAAGGCTCTTCTCAACTCTAATGCAGCGCGAGGTGTTCCATCCTCGCCTGTAACTCGTACCTCCGCCTGATCTCAACGCATTGCACTTTGCTACAGGGTGCCGGGTTCGCACCGGACTTTCACGTATTCGCAAGACTCTTCGTCGAGTCTCTCCCTCACTTGTGCTTTTATTTGCTAACTCTGACCCACCAAGTGAGTTTGAGAACTTCGACTAACGGAACTAAAACGGTAACGGAATCTATATCAAATTGTTTAATTATTATTGTATTGGAGGATTTGAAGAATTATGAAACGGCAGTACTAGAGTAATAAATCGGAAAGAAAAGAAATAACTCGATCGATATCTCACGAGAGTTTAACGATATCTTTAAGTCGCTGGGAGAGGCAGAAAACGGGAACGAAAAACGGTAGATGTCTCCATTTCCTCAGAAATATGATGTTGTTTTATTGTGTGACGGTGATTCCGAAAAATCACGTCACAACTCCTCACCCCTTAGGGGAGGTTTCGAACTCGCGTTCGAAACGGTAGTGAACCCGAAGTGTGCGAGAATGAACTCAAGCATCTTCCTCCTTGGGTTTAACCCAATGGGGTTCCGGGAGCTTTACGAGATCTTTACCTTGCGTAGCAGGTAACGGGAGCCACTGACTTTCTTCGCGGGGATCGGCGAGGATTCGCGATCGCCTTCGCGGGAAAGCAGTACGAGAGGGTTGCGCCTCTCGATACGGGAACTAAGATCGGATCACGGCCCGTATTTCGGTTGCCGCGATCCTATCTCTCACTCACAGTTACATGTCGGTAGCTTTTCCATTGGTGAGGGATACGGGAGACTCGCGAGAGACAGTGCCTCAATCGCGGAACGAGAAAGTATTTAAAAAAAAAAAATAAAAATAAAAATGACACTTCCAAAGACGACACAGGTCGTCAGCCAATGAAATGTCTGCGTTATCATTCCCTCCCTGCACGTTGTTTACGGCGGGGGACGATAGTGCAGCGGGATCCGATTCCCCAGGAACTGGAGGTAATTCCTCCTACGAGATCCAAGGCCTTTCGGCCGTTTAACGAGAGCTATGGCAGATGCCATGTGCGGAAGCCTGGACGTTTCCGTCCAGTTATCGAGATCCGAGCCCGAAGGCTCATAACGAGAGCTACGACCGAAGTCGTGTGCGAGAGCGTGACCTCTAACTGCTCGATCGCCGTTGCCACGGGCGAGAACGGTGAGATCTGGACTCCTTAGGGGTCCTATACGGGAGCTACGGCCGAAATCAACCCTTTTTGGCGAGTCGGGAATCCGTCGTATCCCGACAAGATCGCCTGGTTGAAAGATCTCCGTTCGCAACGGAGAATCAAATTCGGGAGCCTCAGAGAAATAGGAGTGGAGAAAGATCTTCTCTAACAAACCATTTGAGAACAACCGTAAGATCGGAGTGAAATGAATCCCACTTCACGATCAAGCCGAGAACCAACTTGAATTGAGCGGGGGGGAGTCCCCTCGAAAATCAATTCGAGTTCGGGAACCGAGAATTAATCCGAACGTCGAAGATTAATTCGAGTTCGAGAAAACGAGCGTTAATTCAAACCGCGGATATCACCTCGCGTTTGAAACGTCGATGATTAACTCGAGTTCGAGAGCAGGAGCTAATCCGAAGCTCGGGAATCGATTCGAGTTCGACGAGAATCGACTTGACCGTCGAAGGTAAATTCGAGTTCGAAACGAGAGTTACTTCGAACGTCGAAAATGTATTCGAGTTCGAAATCGAGACTGATTTCGAACGTCGAAAATTAATTCGAGTTCGAAAAACGAGAATAAATTTCGAACTTCGAAGATTAATTCGAGTTCGAAGACGAGAATAAATTTCGAACTTCGAAAATTAATTCGAGTTCGGAAGGCGAGAACGAGTGTCGAACAGCGACAATTACCTCGCGTTCGTAACGACATAAATTCCGACCCCCCGAAAATTAATCCGGGTTCGAAAACGAGAATAAATTCCGAACAGCGAATATCAATTCGCGTTCAGGAATACGAGATCTAATTGCGAACTTCGAAAATTCATTCGAGTTCGGCAAACGACCATAAATTCCGAACATCGAAAATGTATTCGAGTTCGGAAATGTGAGAGCCAATTCGAACGGCGAAATTTAATTCGCGTTCGAAAAGGAAATAAATTCACGAACAGCGAAAATTAATTCGCGTTCGAGAAGCGAGAGCAAATTCTCGAACTACGAAAATTAATTCGTGTTCGAAAACGAAATAAATTCTCGAACAGCGAAAGTGTTTCACGTTCGAGAAGCGAGAGCAAATGTCCGAACTGCGAAAATTAATTCGCGTTCGAAGAGCGGGAATACTTTTTCGAACAGCGTAGTTCCATTGGCGTTCGAAACGCGAGAATAATTTTTCGAACAGCGAAATTTAATTCGCGTTCGAAACGAGAGTCGGGGTTTCATCGAGATCGAAAATTAATCCGAAATCGAGAAATAATCCGAGAATGAAAATGTCATCGAAATCGAAAATCAATTCGAAATCGAGAAATATTCCGAGAGTGAAAATTTCATCGAAATCGAAAATTAATTCGAAATCGAGAAATGTTCCGAGAGCGAAAATCTCATCGAAATCGAAAATTAATTCGAAATCGAGAAATATTCCGAGAGCGAAAATCTCATCGAAATCGAAAATTAATTCGAAATCGAGAAATATTGCGAGAGCCAGAATCACTTCGGCATCGAAAATTAATTCGAACGCACAAAGTAATTCACACGAGAACGAGCTGTCACGAGCGTGTACGAAGAATAAATCTTCTCAATCGAGAGCATCTCCGAAGAACGGGAGCTCTCGACAGTTCACGGCAAGTGGCCCCGACGAAGTGATCGAGGAATCTCCGAGATCGGCGATCGAGAGCGAAGAGCGAGGAGAAGCGAGTCCTCGAAACTCAAAAAATTGTTTGTCACAATTTCGCGCACCTTCCGATCGCCGCCGAGGCTCGGCTAACGGTATCTCCCCCCACTCCAGCGCGTGTGACGCGCGAGCATCAGGGATGAGAAAAATTCCTCATTTTCGAAAAATTCGAAAAATGACGAAAATTGCCGAAAATATGCCTTCCCGGCATATCTAGAGCTTGATGTGTCACCGAAAAATTTTTAACAAATTTTTCAGGCATCCGGGAGCTGACAAACGAGCAACAAAACATTAAAAAAAAATGTTTAATGTTCGTAATTGTCAACGAGAACGTGTGGGTTCGTGCGAACATCCACGACGGGAAAGCGTTAAATTAATAACGCGACAACGAGAAAAAAATATTTTATTTATCGCATCCAGATCGAAATCGATGCAACAAAAACGAGAACAAAATCGAGAACCAAAATCGAAATCAAACGGGAAATTGCTATTCTATTGGCGTGGCCCCACGTTGGGCGCCATTTGTGACGGGTTTTCTATACTTTGAACGCAACGCTAAACTTTACTCAAAAAAACTTCAAAACTCAAAAGGAGCGAAATCGAAACTCAAACAAAAACGCGAATTCGAAAACTGATGTCACCTTCGGCCGTCCACCCTCGCGGATGCATCGGCGTCCCGGTGGGCGCCAGTTAATTTTGTTTCACCGGTATTAACAACCGGACTAAACTGGAGGTCGGTGGAACGGCGACTCCGCAGGGTTAATTTTTGTTTCGCCGGAATTACCAAACCGGGCTAATCTGGAGGTCGGTGGAACTACGACCTCCGCAAGGACGAAACGGACGACACAACAAAACGGAAACTAAAACGGAAACGAGAACTAACGTCGATGCATTCGCGAGAGCGAACGGTTGCGGAAATGCACGGTTGCTCAGGATGCGGGTTATGGTAGAAGGGTCGCGATCCGAGGTCAATAGAATAGCACACGAGAGACGTTAATCGAGAACAAAAATTAATATTTTGGCTAAGAAGCCACGAGATCGCACGCACGCGAGTCGCGAGCACTCAGCCGATCGAACGATCGAAGCGAGTCAAGCGACCGCGAGCGCGACACGAGAACGATAACTCCGATAAATCAAAAACTCACCGAAAGCGCGTAATTTATCCAAAAAGGACCGGGAACTGCATCTGACGATGCCACGAGAACTCACCCATATGCACTATAACTCGAGAACGTTAATAATAACGCATCGATCGAATAGTCGACTCGTGAGAATTCCTTTCGGAAAACCACGAGGATAGCACATACGAGACACACGAGTCGACGATACTCGAACGAGACGAGACGTACGAACACGAGAGCGAGAGCGATATCGGGATCTACGGTAACGCGAGCGAGACACAGCGATCACACGATACCTCGAGCGCGAGAACAATAGGCCGAAGCCTATGACAGCGGGAGCGCGAGAGAGGCCCGAGTTACCTCGAGGGCAGCTCTCGGTAGACTGTCGATTTGCCTACGAAAATTCGTAATGAATTATCATAATTATTTTCGGGATCTAGATCGATAACTTCTGCCCTCTCAACCATAACGTTACTTTGCCGAATCAAGACGATACTAGAGCGGGGATTTGAAGAATCTTTGCGATCGCTACCCAAAGTCAATGCGTGAGATACAAGGCTCTTCTCAACTCTAATGCAGCGCGAGGTGTTCCATCCTCGCCTGTAACTCGTACCTCCGCCTGATCTCAACGCATTGCACTTTGCTACAGGGTGCCGGGTTCGCACCGGACTTTCACGTATTCGCAAGACTCTTCGTCGAGTCTCTCCCTCACTTGTGCTTTTATTTGCTAACTCTGACCCACCAAGTGAGTTTGAGAACTTCGACTAACGGAACTAAAACGGTAATATATCAAAACGGAAATCAAAACGGAATCTATATCAAATTGTTTAATTATTATTGTATTGGAGGATTTGAAGAATTATGAAACGGCAGTACTAGAGTAATAAATCGGAAAGAAAAGAAATAACTCGATCGATATCTCACGAGAGTTTAACGATATCTTTAAGTCGCTGGGAGAGGCAGAAAACGGGAACGAAAAACGGTAGATGTCTCCATTTCCTCAGAAATATGATGTTGTTTTATTGTATGACGGTGATTCCGAAAAATCACGTCACCCCACATACCCGACGAAGACCTCGGAAAAACGAACGTCATGAAACATCAGATTTACGCGATCGACGAACTACCGATAAATACTAAGCAATATCGTTTTCCACAGAACATGAAAGACGAAATTAATGCCCAAGTCACGGACATGTTAAAAAAGGATATAATACAACCCTCGACGTACCGACAGCGATGGATGCGCGGTCGGTGTGTGGCTCCGGCGATCACCTAAGTCAAGCACTACCGTCCACGGTCAGTGCTTGGATGGGTGACCGCCTAGCCACGCACTGGCTGGCGCATCAATCGTTGAGCGGGAGGTCAGTTTTTCTGAGACCTCATTGTTCACACTGAAGTACATACTTTCGTGTGTACATTGCGGAATCAGAAGAACATGACCGACTGTACTGGCACGGGTTTTCCGCAGTTTCCCCGTGTCCATGGCAAATGCGGTACAGTGTAGCCAAGTCGGCTGCGGACGCACTGGGGAGTTAGGTAGCTTAGCTAAGTGCGGGTAGGGAGTGGAAGGAGGGCAAAGGGGGGTGGGAAGGGTCGTAGAAGGCGAAAGCCATACGTTGGAAGAACACAAAAATAAAAAAATAAAAAAAATACAACCCTCGACGTCACCATTCAACTCACCGATCTGGATCGTTCCGAAGAAAGTAGATTCGAAAGGAAAGAAACGTTGGAGGCTAGTGGTGGATTTCCAGAAGCTGAACGAGAAAACGGTAAAAAATGCGTACCCGCTACCGAACATAACAGACATCCTGGACCAATTGGGCAATGCGCAATATTTCTCGGTCTTCGATCTCGCCTCGGGATTCCATCAAATCCCAATGGCTTCGACGGATCGACAAAAAACAGCGTTTTCCACACCCCACGGTCATTTCGAATTTAATCGCATGCCGTTCGGCTTAAAAAACGCACCAGCCACCTTTCAACGGCTCATGGATCAGGTTCTCTCCGGATTGCAAGCAAATGCTAGAAAAGCGTACCTTTCGAATGGAAGGACGAACAACAAAAGGCCTTCGAGGAGCTACGCGATAAATTATGCGAAGAACCGATACTACAATATCCGGACTATACGAAGCCGTTTATTATCACGACCGATGCATCAGACTACGCACTTGGCGCCGTCCTTAGCCAAGGCGAGGTGGGCAAAGATCTTCCCGTAGCGTACCTCTCGAAAACTCTCTCCGACACTCAGACTCGCTACGATGCGACGAAAAAAGAAATGCTCGCGATTATCTACGCATTAGAACAATTCCAATCTTATATTTATGGAAGGAAGTTCACACTCGTCACGGACAATAAACCACTCACCTGGATAAAAAAGCTGACTGATCCAACTTCACAGTTGCGATGATGGGCCGAAATCCTCGATGGATGCGGCTACGAAATTAAGCACAAACCGGGGAGGTCGAACACAAACGCAGATGCTCTTTCACGTAACCCGGTGGAAGAAACACCAATACCTTCTGCCATAGTTCGCCCATTGAACGCAAGAAAAAGAGCGCGCGTTCACTCCGAAGACGAAACATTGCCGCAGGAAAAGAAACGGAAAACAACGTCACCGGACACTGTCGTCACTCACGAAAAACCCGCGATGATCCAAGACAAACACATGGATTATTCGTCCAGTTCGGACTGGGAATCTCCCTCCTCCGACGAAGACGAAGAGATACGACTGAATAAACGAAGATACGCTAGACGCTTTAAAAACCCCATACCAACAGGAGATAAAGGGCCCACGAAAAGAAATCCTAAAAGAAGCTACGAATCATCGGACTCGCAGGAACGAGACGAAAAACCGAAAACACGAAATAAACGAAAAAAAAACGACTCAGCCGGTCGATGACGAGCTTTGGTGGGACAGCGATGGAACGGAATGGGACGCTCCTTATTCCAGCTATATACAACCATCGCTAGGTGAAGAAGAAACGACAAGCGATCCCGATGAACTTCAATTGACTATCCCGAAACCAACGGACGGGCAACTAGAAGGACAGCAGAGTCCTCCAGCTTCCCCGCAAGAGACAAACAGTTATTTACAAACAACCGGGGAGGAGAAACAACGAGTTACTGGACCCATTGGCTCGATATACGAACCATCAGAACAATCGTCACCATCCGATTCAGAGCTCGATTCGGAAAGAACATCAACAGGAGACGAGCAACAGCGAACAATGATCGATTCGCGAAATTCCACTCCCGATCTTCCGACAACGAGAGGGGGTGGCAGAGTACCCACCCCCGAACCGGAACCACCGGAAAATGTGAACTCACCGGACGAGCACGACGAGGATAACCCCGTCGAAATTATCAACGAAAACATAGGCCACGAGCGAGCATGCGTCGCATACTGGCTTTCATCGGATAAAAAGATAGTGTCGCAAGCTACCAGAATCCTCATTGAAAAGCAACAATTGGAGTGGAGAGAAATACTCGACGAAGAAGTAGCACCAGGGGAAGTGATCATGCGGAAAAGGGGGGGTTTTTACTCCTTTGGGCTCGTGTATGGTACCACTTTCTCTAGACCTCTCGATCCCGACGACGTGATCCCGTGTCTGGAAACACTGAGAGAACTGATGAGACGACACGATGTCAAAATCCTCCGTATCTCTTTCGACAACGAGTCATTCAACCACCTCGAACGAAGATGGCTAATAGAACGATTTAACACTGTATTTCGCGGCACCGAAGCGAAAATCTACATTTGCAATAAATTTATAATCGTACCCGATCCCGATGACAGGGACGAAATCATGCAGGAACACCACTGCTCGACTGTCGGTGGCCATAAACGCATGACGAAAACTTGGCAATTAATCACCCAACGATACTATTGGAGAACAGTAAAGAAGGATGTCGAACGTTTCGTCAGACACTGTTGGAATTGCCAGCAACGCAAATTGGTACGCGTAAAACATCGCGAACCCATGGTCATCACCGACACACCGACAGACGCCTTCGAAAAAATATCGATCGATATCTATGGTCCCTTACCGATCACAGCATCGAGCAATAAAAATATACTCACGATTCAGGACAATTTGACGAAATATTCAGTGGCAATATCCATGGGTAACACAACCGCGAAAGACGTTGCCACGGCTCTCGCAATGAAATTTATTTGTATATACTGAGCGCCAAAAGTCATCGTGTCCGATAGAGGAACGAATTTCGTGAGCGAAATTTTCCAGGAATTCACGAAAATATTCCAAATAAAACATTACACGACGACTGCTTACCACCCGCAATCCAATGGTTCGCTGGATTGAAGCCACCACGTGATCACCGAGCATTTGAAACAACACATCGAAAATCGCGGTAATTGGGACTACTGGATCCCTTCAGCAATGTTCGCGTACAATATAAGTATTCACGAAGGCACTAAATACGCAACTTTCGAGCTCGTGTTCGGGAAAATCGCGAGAATCCCGTCCCAATTCGATTACACACCAAAAGGATTGGCAAATGATCGAAACCTCGACAGATACTTCACCGACTTGGTCTCAAAAATGAGGCTAGATAGAGAAACGGCTCGCGCGAACCTAATAAGAGCAAAGGAACGCTCGAAAAGCTACTACGACCGGAGAGTGAAAGAACACACTCACCAATGCGGAGATTACGTATGGCTCGAGAAGCCGGTAAAAACAGGGAAATTCGACGTAGAATACATCGGCCCGTACCGCATTACGGAAGTAATGCCGAAAAACAACGTTGACCTGGTGTTACCACGCGAAGAAACCGAACGAGAAGGCAGAAGACATGTAGTTCACGTCGATAAAGTTAAAAAATACTACGCATAAACAAAAAAAAAATACTTTCCCAATACCTAAATCTTTTACAAAAAAAAAATAAAAAATAATACTTTCCCAACACTTAAATCATTCACAAAAAAAAAAAAAATATACACATACATAACAATAATAACAACAACAAAGACTACGAAATTGCTACATAATTAGAGAGAACGAACAAACAATAACAATAGGATATAGGAAGGAATCAATTAACAGTCATCTTACGAACACCTGTCTCCCTCCGATAACAGGGGAGGCAGCAATGAACTCCGTTCAAAACAACAGCTGAGCGAGTACTATGCCTCAACCGTATCAATGAACGACCTCGCAGTGGCGGCCATTACAGTACGCCCTTGTCGCATACGGCTCTCTCCATCACTCGCTACGACGTCTCACTCTAATCAGAGATAAGACTCGTCGAGCGAAGTCGCCATCAGGAACGGACAAGGCAACCGCTATGCACTACTACGCTACTGTAAGCGCACCACTATAGGTGAGACGGCAGCCAGCAGGTCGCCGCCAAACCGGCGCGTCAGCACATTCCGCGACTCGCGAGATGCTGCTGCACCACACGTACAGACGGAGTAGAAAATAACGGAGTGGAAATAATACGTAGAGGCGGAATAGAAAATAAAAACTAATAAGTAACGATATGAATCCCCCCCCCCCCGCCAATCTCCGAATTTTCAAGACGTACAACTATAATCTAAATTTTCTTTAAAAATAAAAATTTTCTTTAGACATAAAAATTTTCAAAATTTTCAAAATTAAAAAAAAAAAAAAATTCTTTTTTTCTTTCTCTTTCTCTCTTTAAGAAATAAAATGATAATTTTCAAAATTTCTTTTTTATCTTTCTCTAAGAAATAAAAATTTTTCAAATTTTTTTTCTCTCTCTTTCTCTCTCAACCTTTTCTTTAACAATAAAATTTTCAACATTTTTTTTATTTCTTCTCTTTTCTCCCCTTTTCTACAAACAGAATTTTCAGCTTTCTTTAGGAATAAAATTTTTAATCTTTTTCTTTAAAAATAAATTTTCAATTTTTAATCTTTCTCTTTAAAAATAATTTTTTTTTTCTCTCTTCTTCTCTTTAAAAATAAAATCTTTCTTTTTCTCTCTCTCCTCAAACAAGCATCGCTCGTAGCCTCGGTGCGCTTGCAACTGCGTTGCAAGGGGGAGGGGGGAGGCCTCCTCGCGATAAGAAAAAAGGAAGGGAAATAGGCAAAAGAAAAGAGAAAGATTTAGGGAAGATCTCTTCTTTATTCGGAACAATTTTCTCTTAACATTATAATTCACAATCACCTCTAAAACAACTCAAAAAATTCGTCCTCGTCCGAATCACCCGAAATATGAATTCGGGCACCCCCGAGCAGCCAGGCTCCGGACCCCAGGCAACATCCATGTATTAAAACGCCATCGCGGCAGATGACGTTCGCTTCGGCAAACAGACGATGAACGCCGAGATCCTCGCTCATCCACGGATCGGCGGCGTGCAAAAACCGCCGATACTCTCGACGAGCGGCACGCATCCGCGTGCCTTTGCTCCAAAACCATTGCTAGAAAATAAACAAAACAAAGAACATTAGAAAAACGACCCGAATTAAATAAGGCAATAATGACCCACTCAAAGATACTCACCGAAAGAACGTGCATAGCCAATTGCCTCCGTTCTGCATCCATGACTGAAGGTGTTTCTCCAAGTACGGTCGGTACAGAAATGAAGAGATGCTCCGTCCCTCAACCACGACAACCTACGATATACAGTCAACGAAAAGCAACGTCAACAAGGTCTCACGACCATGCATATAAAAAAAAATAATAATAAAGATATGTATATGTACGAAATACTTACACCGAGAATCTCCGCGAAGCACTGCCACCCGACACATCTCCGACACCCGTTCTCATACCACATTCGCTCATTGCAGGTTTGGTATGGAAGACGGACGATACGCGATAATGTCCATACCAGGGAACCCTGGGATCTGCTCGGACAAGTGGGGAACCTTGAGGACTTATCAGACGGCGGGGAATCTCGTTACACACGTTGATTTGACGAAACTTTTACGCCGTAGCGCTCAACACATCGTGGATTGGTAAAATCTTTCGCGGGAATGCCGTAGTTTACAAAATACGTGCTCGACAAACGCTCAACTCGAGGGAATAGAGTAAACGCTAAAGGTGATAAGCAGAGACCAACTCGAAATCGAATGTCTAACGCAGGACTATCAAGAGCAACACGTGGAAAGGAAAAAACGAGCTCCATTAGGGTTCATCGGGACCATTAGCCGCGCACTCTTCGGCACACTCGACGCCGAAGTGCCCAATTCTACGACGAACGGATCCAGGCAGTAGAAAATGATACGCGATCCGTGATCGAATTGCTCGCCAACCAAACACACATAATCAAATCAAAATTCGCGGAAGAATGGCGCCAACTCACAATCTCGGCGCAACGACTGTCAAACCGGATAAACAATATGTCGCATGCAGTAAACATCGTCGCCAATTCCGTACACGCAATACAGTATAACGAAAAGTTAAGTGATACTGTGGCAGCTCTCGAACACAGCGTCACAGAATGCGAATTAGACACCACGATACTCACGGCTATCTTATTCGCGAAGCAAGGACAGCTGCATCCCCGGCTGTTATCGCCACAACAGATTATATTAGGCGCAAAAGCAATTCAAAGAGCACAACCAAATTCGGAATTTCCGGTGCCTTTGGAACCAAAATACTCATCGGAATTACTGAAGCTATCGGATATCACCATCTACCACTCAAAAGGGAAACTCATCTATATAATCTCGGTACCCCTTTTGGAATTAAAATTCTACACTCTATACAAAAATATCCCACTGCCGGTGCACCAATATTCAAACACTAAGGGCACTAGCTGTGCCTACATCAAACCTCGATCGGAATTTTCTGCGATTTCCGACAATCTAGACTCATACTTCCGCTTGGATCAGGAGGACCTCAGAGAGTGCAAAAATTCCGATCGGTATATTTGCAAGAATAACAATGTCCTGTATCGGGTAGACAGCCATAGCGACTGCGAAGTGAAAATTATTACCGAGCCGCGATTCATAGACTTCGCATCCTGCGACATCCGCGTTAAAACCAGTGCTCGAACACACTGGTCGAGAATACACTCCACGAACCAATGGATCTTTTCGTGCCCAAATGCCGAAACGGTCCATATTAAATGCGAAAATTACGTGCCGAGGTCTGTAACGATTAATGGGACCGGAATATTACGTTTACAACCACGCTGCGAAGCAAGAACCAGCGTCGCTGTAATAACATCCTCCGAAGTGATATCGACCTCCGCCTTCGAGGAATTTTCCCCGAGAGCAACGCTTAATATATCTGCTTTATACGCCAAATCCTTGAACACTACTGTACTCGACCCAAACGACCCGATAAACCTCGCTGAATTATTATCCGAATCTGATTCCCCAACTCCCGTCGACTCCGACAAAAACCACGACTCTGACCTTACGGACGGAAGTGTCGAGTTCCAATCGATTATAAACCGCGCTAACGAACTAATGAAACATAAGCGAATAAACAGGAGAATGCATAGACTGGAAACGATCGCGGGATACTCTGGCATCGGGTTCGGATCGCTAATAATCTTCCTGGGGATAGCCTGGAAGTTTTCTTTATTTTCCAAGGCCAGCTGCTTGATAGCATTGTGCAAACGCAACAAAACCACGCGAAGATCAAGGCGAAATTCGCACAGCATCACACGACCGACCATAGAGATCGCCGAGATAAGAGAACCTCCGCCGCTTCCCCTTACTACGCCCTGTGTCACGACGGCTTGCAACATACCGACTCGGAGTATGCAACGCGCTATCGGTCAACCGCTGAACGATGACTCATACCGAACGGCACGCGGCCTTCTCCAGCCTCTGCTTCCGAATCGAATATCACAATAAACACAGCTGCCATACTCGCATGGGTTCAATGCCGCCATATACTGACCAGCCGCAATAAGTATAAGCTAATCAAATTAGCTCGATTCGACTTTTAAAATTTCCGGATGCAAGGTAAATTACGGATAATAAGCACTATCACCATCTTATCTTCTCGTCTTTCTCCTTGAAAATAACTTCGATACCCTCTCCGCGTAGAAAAAATTAGTATGGGATTGACTCTGGGAGGACGATGGGCGAGAGGCTGGGATTTGTTTGGATGGGCAGTCATCTGGGTTTTGGGGCCCGGCTAGATGGTTTCCCAGACCTTTTCCCATAACTTCAGTGGACCGGGGGAATCCTCGTGCAATCAATCCCATACGCTGATCCAGATTCTCTCCCAGTCGTCCCGTACGACCCGGGGATCCTCGCGCGATCAATCCCATACATAGAATCCCATATTATGTGTAAATGAAAGAAGAAGAAAAAATAGATTTTGTCAAATGGAAGGAAAAAATGAAAAACGAAGAAATATGCCCAAACTAATTTTTTTTCGGCGAATATGAGTTCGCCGAGCAAAGTTAGGCGCTGTAGTACATAATTGGCGGTTAAATTTCGTTTAAGGAC
The DNA here is from genome assembly GCA_963971235.1 of Cryptus armator. Classification (NCBI taxonomy): domain Eukaryota; kingdom Metazoa; phylum Arthropoda; class Insecta; order Hymenoptera; family Ichneumonidae; genus Cryptus; species Cryptus armator. The sequence goes on along the minus strand of OZ020238.1, from coordinate 17,583,978 downwards.
GCAAAAATATTGTGATGTACTGGAAAAAGCTTGGATAGACAAATTAAAACATCTATGTGAGACTCATCCAATACTTTACAATATTTTTGGGACCAACATCGAATTTCAAACGCCGATTACGTACAGCAGTATTTAACTTTGCTCGGGGAACTCGTATCCGTCGAAAAAAATTAGTTTTGAGCATATTTCTTCGTTTTTTATTTTTTCCTTACATTTGACAAAACCTATTTTTTCTTCTTCTTTCATTTACACATAATATGGGACTCTATGTTTGGGATTGATTGCACGAGGATTCCCCTGGTCGTACGCGACGACTGGGAGAAAATCTGGAAAAGCGTATGGGATTGATTGCACGAGGATTCCCCCGGTCGTACCCGACGGCTGGGAGAGAATCTGGAAAAGCGTATGGGATTGATTGTACGAGGATTCCCCCGGTCGTCCCCGACGGCTGGGAGAGAATCTGGAAAAGTATATGGGATTGATTGCACGAGGATTCCTCGGTCGTACGCGACGGCCGGGAGAGAATCTGGAAAAGCGTATGGGATTGATTGCACGAGGATTCCCCGGTCTACTGAACCTATGGGAAATGGTCTGGGACACCATCCAGCCGGGTCCCAAAACCCAGATGACTGCCCATAGTGCTTCCCAGATTCAATCCCAAATAGATTCCAGCCTCTCGCCCATCGTCCTCCCAGAGTCAATCCCATACTAATTTTTTCTACGCGGGTCTTTGGGAAATTCAAGCAGTTTTCTCCCAAACGCCAAGTCAAATTCATTAATCGTCCAATTTTTATATTCCCTACTATAGTTAACTTTCGATAGTTTCAGTTTCGAAACCATACGCAGAAAACGATTGCGTCAACAACCTATCAACATATTTATCAACAACCACATACTCAATATCATTTTCACACCATCAAGGAACACTCTATTAACGATCAGCCGAAGTCAACCGAGATGCTCGAACAACAGGAAACCATCGAACGATTTTCCACGCAACGACTCACCATCCGAAAGAAAACGCCAAACCCACATGCGACTCTCGAAATACCTCAAATAAAAATACTTAAGCTCGTAATCATAGAGCTATTCTCCAAACACACTTTAACGGGTTAGCTATAAATACACTACACTACTCGAATAGAGACAATCACGTCAGGACGCGCTACGCTTTGTTGCCTTCATCATAGCCGAGGCATTGTGTTGCCTCGACTATCTTCTTTGGCGGGAAGGTGTTACGTCCTGACCCTTAATCTACACGTATTTTCGATTTTCCTATCCTTAAATGATTTACTTCTTTTATTATTTTCTCTCGCAAAGGAAAGACCCCAGACGCTAAATCAGCCGACCGGATAATTAATAGCATATTTTGCCAATTCATATCCGCTCGCGACTTTACGTAGAAATGAATATTTCTATTCTCTCTCTCGGAACTCTCACTCTTTCGTCTCACGGCTTAATCAGCACTTCGAGGTTTCCCTCATGCTGGATTCACCGTCCGCCTAGCGACAGCGCGTGGCATGCACTATCAGCTATTTCGGCCGCCTCGCAACGGCCAGTTTCACTCATTCAAAAATTAGTCTTACTTCAATATTCAAACCCTTCGGTCGGACTCATTTTAGAGCGGACACTTTCCTCCGCGATTAAGCTAACATTATAATTTAGAGTCTCGCACATTCACACACATATACTCTCGCGACTTATTATTGTATCAATCGTAGCTTCGTTTGAACGTAAATAAAAAGCGAAGTTGTTACTCTCGAAACGGGATCATTCGATCTTATTCGAGGAACCGAACCACTTAAATCTTTAATATTCCTGCATTGCGTCTTCAAGTAAAACGCGCGCGTGACCGCTGCGACTATCGTCCAAGTCGACGCGCTTGCTAGTAAACCTCTGAGACGTAACAATAAAATTTCTCGAATTTCTCGTCTCCAATGTTTCACTCTCATACAGAGACAATAACTAATTGATTCTGTCTATTATGGGGAAGAGAAAAAAACGCTTAAAGTGTTATAACCGAATTCTCTTATATATCGACAGTCGAAGAGTCCTCGCAGTCGAATTTATCGAGAAATTGAAATTTTTTTTAAAAATATTTTGGACGCATCCAAGACACTACAACTTTTTATTTGAGTAACGTACTACTTCCTCTTCAATACACGACAAGAACCAAGACGATATCTATGTTCGTTCTCGAGATATAATTTTTTTGCTACAACGATTAATATCGACTAAATTTCATTGAAAATCGTAAGAATAAGCAACTTTTTCGAATATTCGGCTCCAATACTTTGGTTCCTGTCCAGAGATGATAACAAAGTGATTCAATGTATTTTACGGAAGAAAAAAACATTTTAAGGGATTAATTTAAAGGGGACATTACACCCAAATGGTAAATGGTAATGGTGTTGATAAATATTTTGTGTGTTTGTTTTATACTTATTAAATCTGGTCATAAGTGTTAAGCCAATAAAACGACCTTTGCTAGATATGATTTGATTCGTTACATTAATTTGATCAAGTTCTACGCGATGCAATTCGTTATATTTGTCTCGTGTCTGAATATTTAACAACTTATCGTCAAACAAAAAGGAAATATCAGTTGTGAATAATAATAATAAATTTGTATAAAAACGAAATGTTTTTATTCGATAAAGGTTAAACACTATGAATCAATTTACATAATTGATAAATGTTTTTCCCCCATACGTTCTTCCGAGATGAAACGCGCAGCGCGACGTATAAACGTATTCAATACGTAGCGCATAATGCAACGTGTAATCATACTTGATACGGAGCGCGACGTGTAGCCCTGTGAGTGCATTAAAAAATGTCCCAGAGGGACATTTTTCGGGGGGTTTGGGTGGCGGATCCCACCAACAAGAGCCTCTGCGCCCGCAGGGCGCTGAGGCGCTTGTTTACACTTAATTCCTCAATCGTTCCAGTGTGGAATAATTGGAAACCAACTTTATCGAAAGTTCAATGAAAAACAATAAATTTTACTTTTTACAAGTTTTTACCGACCGAGCTACGCTTCTCGGCATGAAGCACGTTGATTTTAATTTTTAGGTTAAACGCTGGTGAATCTACTTTTAAACGTGAATTTTAATAACGAAACCTATTCTGCCGTGCCTACGAGATACCCCGCGTTATCCTGGTACTCGTAGAGCAGGGCCCTCTTCAAAGAGTCCGGCTTCCACGAGATCGTGAATCGACAGTGTCACCACGTCGTCCATCCGCGACTCGCTTCCGCCTCGCTCTCATCCGGGTTACCTATCCTATCGCGGTTCCCTACTAGCGTTGAATTGGGTGCAGGAATGCGGATAGCATCGTCGCCGACTGCCATCCGCACCCTGGTTCGGGAGGATAGAATACTCGTAGAGCCAACGTCACCGAAGGCTCTTCGGACCCGGAGGTAGAGGAAAAATGATCAGCTCGCCGTCGCCGGTGGAACTGATGGCGATTCTGTTCGCGCTCGCCTTTTTACATGCATCTAGGTGGCCTTTCGTTTACGAGAAAAAATTACAAATGCGAAATCTCGCGGCCACCTCGGTAATTAACCGCGGATACTTCGTTATTGAGAAAATAATTAGAATGCGATATCTCGCGGAAGTTTCGAGAACGTGTGGTGTCCTCGGGGACCTGAGAAACCGTCTCAATATATATCGCCGCCAACTTTTTATAAGGTGACGTAGCGTGCGTCCGAAACCTCCTGTCAAATCTCGTCGACCAATCACGGCACGAATAAAGCGACAACAAAACAAATATCGAAGTGCGATAGCGAAAACTCGAAAGTCGATATTAATCGCCACCAACTTTTTAGGAGTGGATCAATTTAATGAAATTGATATTCGGAGGCGTTGAGCGTTGTCGAATATCAATTTGAGATAAATATTATGTAATTCAAAATGGCGTATTGAATGAGACGGAAAAAAACGGACAGAATTACAAAAAAATCATGAATTGATTGATTTTTATCCTTGTATCTAGAGGCTTTTCGTATCGCTGAATACGAATTTCAATGTATGTTACGTCCTGACCCTCAAACGACGCGTATCTTAATTTTATTCTCTTTTATTACTTTTCTCATCCAAAGGATGAGAAAACCCAGCCATAGAATCGTTCGACCGGATAACTAATATCATATTTTGTCAATTCATATCCGCTCGCGACTTTACCTGAAAACACACATTCCTTTTTTCTCTCTCGGACGTTCACGCGTGTCACGCGAACTCAGCACTTTCGGCCGTCTCGCAACGGCCAGTTTTCTCCATTCACAAATCAGTCTTACATCAACCTTCATACTAATCGGTCGGACTCATTAGCGCGGGTACTTTCCTCCGCAATTTAAGATATATTTATATTAAGCTTATATTATAGAGTCTCTTTCACACACTCACTCTCGCGTATTATCATTGTATCATTCGTAATTTCGTTTGAAAGAATAAACGCGAAGTGTTATACTCGAAACGGGATTTTAAATCTTATTCGCGGAACGAACCCACAAATCTTTAATATTCCTGATTACGTAATTAAGTTAAACGCGCGCGTGACCGCTGAGACGATCGTCCAAGTCAATGCATTCGCTAGTAGACCTCTGAGACGTAACAATCGTGACGTGATTTTTTGGAATCATCATCACAAAAACCAACACAACCCTAACTCGCATAAAAATACCGATTTTAGTGCCGAAGTTTTGAGTGACCTCTCCCAGCGACTTAAGATACCGTCAAGCTCTCGTTAAGATATCGATCGAGATTTTTTGCAGTTTACCTTTTATGTTTTTTTTGTAATTATTACGATTTGTTTCGATAGCGTTCATTATTTCAGTTTAAATTCGAGTTTTAAGATTTAGTTTCATTCAGTTTTGCTTTAATATTTGGTTTCGTTCAGTTTTGCTTTAAGATTTGTAATTCAGTTTTAGTTCAGTTTGATCGAGATTCTCGAATTCATTTGGTGGGATAACGTTTGGAAAATAGAAGCGCAAGTGAAGGAAAGGCTCGATGAAATTTCTTGCGAACACGCTAAAGTCCGGTGCAAACCCGGCACCCCAAAGGATAGTGCAATGCGTTGAGATCAGGCGGAGGTATCGCTTGGTCCAGGCAAGAGTGGTGGAACACCTTGCGCTGCGTTAGAGTAGAGTAAGAGCCTTGTATCGCACGCATTGACTAGGAGAAGCGATTGCGAAGATTCGTTCAAGTTACCGCGTTATAGTATCGGCTCTCGATTCGATAAAGTCATGAGATGGTTGAGAGGGCAGTAATTATCGGTCAAGATCCCGAAAATAATAATCATAATTCGTTACGAATTCTCGCAGGCAAACCGATAGTCTACCGAGAGCTGCCCTCGAGGTAACTCGGGCCTCTCTCACGCTCCCGCTGTCATAGGCTACGACCTATTGTTTTCGCGCTCGAGCTATCAAAGTGTCGCGTGATCCCAGCGTCTCGCTTGAGATACCGTGGATCCCGATGTATCGTTCTCGCTTTCGTGTTCGCGCGTTTCGTTCTCGTTCGACTTCGTTGGTCGACTCGTGTGTTTCATGTTTGCTATTGTTACGTCGCGAATCGTGAGTTTACGTAAGGAGCCGGGCCTCATCTCGGTCAATGAACTTAATCCATTTACACGTTATCGAAGCGGCTGCGATTCGCGGGTGCCTCGTTTTGAGCCTAACCTCGCGGAAAATTGCTCGGGAAGAGGCTAGAGAACATTCGCGAAAACACTAAAGATTTTTAGACAGAACTCGTTACTTCGGAAAAATCGATTAGGAGTGAACAACGGATTGGATTGTACATCGGTATGTACCACAGGAGTTTCACGTTCGACACACGTGAGACCAAAGATTACGGAGGTCTCGAGAGAGATTCCACGCAAAAGACGGGTAATAACAATAGCTACAATTATTGCCAGAAGGGCTACAATGATGAGAGATGAGTACATCTCTAATTCGAAACTCTATATAGAGGAAGGGTCACTGGGGTGAAGGAAACTGTGAGGGGATTTTTCCCTTCACACTTCGGTCGTTCTCCGTCGGCCAAACTAACTCTAAATAAACCGGGAGAATTTACGAATGTTGGGCGCCAGCCATCTTTTTTCACCGGAGATGACGAACCGGTCAATTACGCAAAAAAACTCGATACTCAATAAAACACAAAATTTCCTAATCGCGAAAAATCCGGAAGCACGATACGAATAAATACTAACGACGGAGACGCGAGCGGTATACCAGGGTCGCTCATTATGCTAGATTTGGTAGAGAGGGTCGGAGTCGTAGGAAAGAAAGAAGAAGGAATACTCAATAAAAAAAATGCAAAATTGTCCTTACGTGTTTCAGTATTGAAAACCACTTTAGATACAAAAGGCGCAAAAAAAAGAAAGATGAATCGAAAATTGAATACAAAGAATTACCAGATAATGTTACAAAAAAAAGGGAAGAGGCCGTGTACACGGAATTTTAATAATTAATAATTTTTGTGACGTGGCGAGTGCGTAGACGGTCTCGCGGTTAGCGACGAGGCGAAGGCTGGACAATTCTCGACAAAAGACGGCTATGCCGTACATACCGATACACGAATGACGAAAAAGAAATCACTCACTCACCGTTCGTAGCCTTCGCTACCGAGATCGGAGCGAGTTCTCACCGCGCTCACGTAGTGAGGGGTTGGACTCGAGCTCGAAACTTTTATTTTTCGGTATCTCGCAAATTCTCGCGGAGTTTCGCCTCGTGACGAGGAAACTCAACGCGTTCATTTTTCAACGGAAATAAATACGATGAAAAATCGAACTCGATCGAAAGAACGAGAATTCAAGATTTTTATCGAACGGGATCGGAACAAAGCGTCGGAATAATCCAAAGAGAATAACGCATCGCTAGTTGCTCACATGTTTAGCACGTCGGAGGCCCGTCTCCACGAGGCACTCACAGTAAAGATTACCGGAGACTTCCTCGGAGATCCTCTCTCGACGACGGCTCGCACCAGAAGACTCGTAAACTCAAGAGTTCTCCAAAGCTCACGCAAATCGAATCTCCAAAACTCGCGTAGAGAGAGCCGGGCGCAAAATCTCACACACACACACATTCGTCACTTCCATCCCCACTCACCGGGTTACGCATCGGGCTGGTATTAGGCCCGATATTTCCCACCCACCCACCAACGTTCTACGAGGTTGGGAGGGATATCCCCGCGGTCACACACACAGAGGCGAGCTCGGGACGCCTACTCTAAATAGACCTGGCAATCCTTGCCGACAGGGTGGTCCAATCCCCGCCGACAAGGCCTTCCATATGCGACATTCGCAAAACTCAAAACTCCGACCTTTGCTCGCCCCTGTATCAACTGTGCGCCGGATTTTACATCCGGACTCGTTAATCCGCGGGAAATCTCATAGGATTGGGGTAATCAGGTGGTGGGTAGCACGAACTGTCGGCTCCTTTCCACGCCACCTTTTCAACCCCTCCTCCTCCAACTAACGAATATTTATTCCACGATGTTCCCGTTCCCATTCTCACATGCGCTGAAAACTCAACTCACTCGGAGACTCAAACTCAAAACTCAAACTCGAAACTCACAACTCAAAACTCGAAACTCATAATCATATACTCAACCAATCTTACACAATCCACACACGATTCATAATCGGACTCTACTACGCGATATACTTCATCTTATACGGTATCGATTTCTCTATATTTCGGGACTTCAGCGAGGGACTTCTTCTCTCGATAAAACTTAACTCGAGTCGATATCTCTCAACTAAAATCACCACGGGATCAATACTAATGTGCCAAAATCGCTAACTGTACTTTTTATTATTTTATAATTTTTATTAGTTATCTCGGGATCAATTAATATTTTTGTTCACGGGAACAAGTTCTCCGTCTCATAATCGCTCAACGCGGATTTTGTTGCGTTTTCCCATTGACTCTTGCCTACTTTTGCCCTGCCTCGTCACTAACCTGGCCGCGCGGCACGCGTGTGACGCTCGTGGCGAAAAACGGCGTCACAAAACATAGAATGAAGTAAAATTACCTTACCAAAAAAAACGAAAATATACGGAGAATAGAAACGAAGAAGGTGGTCGGTGCGACTTGTCAATGGATCGTTGGTCGATGCTACCTGAGGGTCAGCGTGTCGAGTAAATCGCTGAGCGGTCGAAGGATTTCTCGTAAAGAAATCGACACATACACCACAAAAACGAATAACCTTTTGCCTTTATTATTATCGCCAAACTGAAGCGACAAAATAAAATTTGTTTTAAAGATACAACCTTTGCACAAAAAGAAAAGATTGAAATAAACTCGAAGTCTCGGTTAAAGAATAAAACTGGTCGCGGAGCAAACTGTCAGAGATTCGGTGTCGGTACAGATCGGAGAATATTAATGAAGTCCGGAACTAGAATCGATGAACTAACGAACGAGCGAACGGAAAAATGACTGAACCCGTGCCTCTGAAAAGGGCCCCAGTTATATGGCTTTGACTCGAGATGACACATACCGCGGGGGAAGGGGGCAACGTCTTGGCCGAGGCGTGAGTTCCCCGCTTCCCTTGTTCTCTCTATTGGCCGTCGATTTTTAATACCGACTTTTAATTAACATATTTCCAATCAAATTTTGAGATTGTTAATTAACAACTTATTCCTTTTATCGATTTTTGCACTATCTCGAACTTGAGTCACCTTTCTAGGTGGATGTTTACGGATTTTAATACTTGATTAATGGAAATTTTCTCGATAACGAATTAATTAATTAACAAATCCAAAAATGCTATAAAATGGACTTAATGGATGTTTCGCTCTCATTCATCACTCTCATTCGTGCATTCTCATTCGGTTTTTCCTATAATATGTGAAATATCCATCGATATCGATTTGACAGATCTAATTAAATTGAATTTAAATTCATTATAAATTTCATGGCTACCAGGGTGTTCTGGTATTCATTCGTAATGGTTTTTCGTCGGCTTTCAAGATAAAATGGTAATTTAATTAACTTAATTAATTAATTTGTTTACCCTTTCCATTTGTTAAATCAACAAATTTCGAGTTAAACTTCTATGATAGTTGTGACATTTGACTATTACAAAACATGAACAAACGATTATTGTTAACGATTGTTAATAATTATTATTTGGTTATTCTCTCTTTCTTCATCCCTACTCTTGGCTAAGAATTGCGCTCATCTCTTGATTTTTATTGCTCTCTTCCTATTGATTGAGAAAAAATCGGCTATCGATGAGTGGTGGGCCTTCTCGTACGTTCTATGCATTGCGCGGGTGGCTCACCCTTCTCTCGGTACGATCACGTGTACCGTAGCTGGCCCGCGAGCCGGCTGGCGCTGGCTGGCGCAAGCCAACAGCGCTACCTCCCCTTCGGGGTGGCTCTTGACTTCCCTTGTTCGTACCAGCCACGCTCACGTGGTCGCTTCTCTTTCTATCCTACCTAAAGAGTATGCTGTGTGACGGGTTTTCTGTACTTCAAGCGCAACACTAAACTTTACTCAAAAAACTTCACAACTCAAAAAGAGCGAAATCGAAACTCAAACAAAAACGCGAATTCGAAAACTGATGTCACCTTCGGCCGTCCAACCTCGCGGATGCATCGGCGTCCCGGTGGGCGTCAGTTAATTTTGTTTCACCGGTATTAACAACCGGACTAAACTGGAGGCCGGTGGAAAGGCGACTCCGCAGGGTTAATTTTTGTTTCGCCGGAATTACCAAACCGGGCTAATCTGGAGGTCGGTGGAACTACGACCTCCGCAAGGACGAAACGAACGACACAACAAAACGGAAACTAAAACGGAACGAGAACTAACTTCGATGCATTCGCGAGAGCGAACGGTTGCGGAAATGCACGGTTGCTCAGGATGCGGGTTATGGTAGAAGGGTCGCGATCCGAGGTCAATAGAATAGCACACGAGAAACGTTAATCGAGAACAAAAATTAATATTTTGGCTAAGAAGCCACGAGATCGCACGCACGCGAGTCGCGAGCACTCAGCCGATCGAAAGATCGAAGCGAGTCAAGCAACCGCGAGCGCGACACGAGAACGATAACTTCGATAAATCAAAAACTCACCGAAAGCGCGTAATTTATCCAAAAAGGACCGGGAACTGCATTTGACGATGCCACGAGAACTCACACATATGCACTATAACTCGAGAACGTTAATAATAACGCATCAATCGAATTATCAACTCGGAAAGAATTCCTTTCGAAATTCTGCCGAGGATAGCACACACGAAACACACGAGTCGACGATACTCGAACGAGACGAGACGCGCGAACACGAGAGCGAGAGCGATATCGGGATCCACGGTAACGCGAGCGAGACACAGCGATCACACGATACCTCGAGCGCGAGAACAATAGGCCGAAGCCTATGACAGCGGGAGTGCGAGAGAGGCCCGAGTTACCTCGAGGGCAGCTCTCGGTAGACTGTCGATTTGCCTACGAAAATTCGTAATAATTATGATAATTATTTGCGGGATCTAGATCGATAACTACTGCCCTCTCAACCATAACGTTACTTTACCGAATCGAGAGCCGATACTATAAGGCGGTAACTTGAACGAATCTTTGCAATCGCTTCCCCTAGTCAATGCGTGAGATTCAAGGCTCTACTCAACTATAACACAGCGCAAGGTGTTCCACCACCCTTGCCTGGACCAAAACGATACCTCCGCCTGATCTCAACGCATTGCACTATCTCCTGGGGATGCCGGGTTTGCACCGGACTTTGACGTATTCGCAAGACTCTTCGTCGAGTCTCTCCTTCACTTGTGCTTTTATTTGCTAACTTTTACCTCACCAAGTGAATTTGAGAACTTCGACTAACGGAACGAAACTAAAACGGTAACGGAATCTATATCAAATTGTTTAATTGTTGTTGTACTGAACGGTTTGAGAAATTATGAAACGGCGAAACTTGAACAATAACTCGGAAAGCAAAGCAATAACTCGATCGATATCTCACGAGAGTTTATCGGTATCTTTAAGTCGCTGGGAGAGGCAGAAAACGGGAACGAAAGCGGTAGATATCTCAATTTCCTCAGAAATACGATGTTTCTTTAATGTGTGACGGTGATTACGAAAAATTACGTCACAGCTGGTACAGAGGCTTTCTCCGTCATGGCGACATAGCAACAACGTGCAATCCTCTGTTCTTTCCCAGCACGAAGTCTTCTCCTTTTTTTTATTTCTAAGAACCGTGACAAATCGGCGAGCTGAATAGAATTGCTTCTTTGAACGAGCACCACTTATCTTTATTTGTTCCATCGAAATGTTTAGAAGAAACTTCTCAGAGATAGTTGTTGAAAAAAAAAAATATTTCCTATGTAACCCAATATTCGTCTTTCGTCGCTGGTAAAGTTCGTAAATTGAACTATATATCTTTGAAGGAATATCGGTTAGCGAGATATTTTTTGGCGTAATGTTTAGTCTCTGAGTAATGAGAATATTGCTGAAGGCAAAAATAATATCATTCGACGTCTTTACTGAATTGCTAGAAAAGACCAGAAGGGTTTATGATGGTTACCTGAGTAACGCGCAAATACCTGACCTATCCCTAGCTATAAAGTATAATCGGGGAAATGCGTGAAAATGTATATAAAAACTATTACAAAGCTTTATAAATTGTTGACGACCTGACCCAACATTCATATTCATGCGCGATTTTAATATAATTATCTAATGTAATTAACTCGCGGACCATCGGGAATCTTTTCTTGTTCGCGGGGTTAAGCCGTGAGAGCTGTCCGTGAGATGCTGCACTCTTCGGAGGAAATCTTAAATTTTTGTATCGGTGGGCCCGACGTATCATGATTTGGTAAAGCCGTCGATGCCCTCGCTCGTGGTGTTAGACTTCTCACCTCGAAGTCGCCAAGTCTCTATACATGAGCCTGACGCTTCGTAGTATTGGTGCGTCTTGATGAATGAAGCCTCGTCGAGCCTTGGTGTCTATCGTATCCCTTGGAAGTCGGCTAGACCCAAATACATGAGCCACCATTCTCTGGTAGTAGTGGTGACTTTTCTACGTAGCGTGGTATTGGCGACACACGCTCGTCGTGCATGATCGAGCCGTGGTCTTACGCCGTCGGATAGAGCCTTTTGGAATGCTCGAGTAACTCAAGTCTATTAACGATTGTTGATTTTGTTCAAATTACTGATGACAGAATTATTTGATGGCTCCGGCTCGACGAATTCGTGCTCGAATGTTTATTAAACAGTCTTCGGATGTCGATTCTCTGTCGACGATTCTCATATACGGTGATCTATTCTCCTTCGTGGTTTCTCCGTCACCTCGCGAGCGATCACGTGCAGCTGTACTCTTTTTTTGGTTCGGTCAAAGAGCAGCGCAAGTTCGCGAAAAAGAAATCCCGATAATCGCGGGACGTAACTATCCTCGGTAGAATTCTGAAAGAAATTCTTTTCGAGTTGATAATTCGTTCGATGCGTTACGATTAACGCTGTCGAGTTGTAGTGCATATGTGTGAGTTCTCGTGGCATCGTCAGATGCAGTTCCCGGTCCTTTTTGGATAAATTACGCGCTTACGATCTTTCGATCGGCTGAGTACTCGCGACTCACGTGCGTGCGATCTCGTGGCTTCTTAGCCAAAATGTTAATTTTTCGTTCAAGTAACGTTGAGGTTTCGATCTCCGTTTCTCGTGTGCTATTCTACTGACCTCGGATCGCGACCCTTCTACCACAACTCGCATCCTGAGCAACCGTGCAATTCCGCAACCGTTCGCTCTCGCGAATGCATCGACGTTAGTTCTCGTTTCCGTTTTAGTTTCCGTTTTGTTGTGTCGTTCGTTTCGTCCTTGCGGAGGTCGCTGTTCCACCGTCCTCCAGATTAGCCCGGTTTGGTAATTCCGGCGAAACAAAAATTAACCCGGCAGAGGTCGCCGTTCCACCGGCCTCCAGATTAGTCCGGTTGTTAAAACCGGCGATACAAAATTAACTGGCGCCCACCGGGACGCCGATGCATCTGCGAGAGTAGACGGCCGAAGGTGAGGTAAGTTTTCGAGTTCGCGTTTTTTGAGTGTTGATTTCGTTTTTTTTGAGTTTTGGATCTTTTGAGTAAAGTTTAGCGTTGCGCTCGAGATTACAGAAAACCCGTCATACAATGTAAAATTATAAAATAAACAAGCGCCTCAGTTCTATTCGCGCCTCAGCGCCCTGCGGGCACAGATGCTCTTGTTGGTGGGCTCCGCCCCCCAAACCCCCCAAGAAATGTCCCTTCGGGACATTTTTTAAGGCACTCACAGGGGTACACGTCGCGCTACGCGCTCCGTATCGAGTGTATTTACACTTCGCGCTATGCGCTACGGATGAAGTATGTTTATACGTCGCGCTCCGCGTTTCATTTCGAAAGTACGTATGAGGGAAAAACATTTATCAGTTACGTAAATTGATTCATAGTGTTGAACCTTGTTGTACCGCGGAACCCCTGTACTCGGTACACGGGAATTAGTAATGGTAGTTAGTAGTAGTAGTAGGCATAGATGGGAAATAAAACTCTACAAAGAGGAAAGTGGAATATAAATACAAGTAAGTAAGTATCGAATTCCTTGCGACATGTGTATTACATATGCACTGACGAGATACAAGGAATTCGAGTAGCATGCGCCTAAGCGTGCCATCGTCGCACCAAACGCATAGTCAGCAGTTTCGCGAGCGAGGCCTCCTCGGCGAGCGTCCGATTGCGAAACTCGTCAAACACCTGAGTCGGCTTTACGCAAATCGAGGTAACTCGGATCTCTGAATTCATACAGAGATTGGGGTAAAAATATTATTAAACAAAGATTGATGAAATGAGAGCATCGAGACGATGCCCATCATCAAGGGAATCCGCTGAGTCGAACGCTCCACTTTACGCTCGGTAAAGTGTGGGCGCGAGCTCACGGTAAACAATAAAATATACGAGCTGACATCGATCTCCGTTCATATAAAGGTAATAGAGATCGAGTGTCAGGCAGTTGTTAATCGACTCGTGAACTGAACGTTTGGTCCGGTAAGATCTAAGGTAATAATCTTGTTAACTGATACACGTAGAACTGTGTGAACTGTGTGAACTGTGTAAACTATGTGAACTGTGTGAACGCAATGTGCCCGAACTATACAACTGTTCCAAGGGAAAATTGGGGCATACAAACTGTATCTACGTGTAAGACCTTTGTCACGTCAAAAATGTGGGTGTTTCTATTTCACCCGAATTTTAACGCGAGGTTGCGTCGAGTACGATTGAATACGCGCTGGTCAAGAGAGATCTCTCCCTCCTTTACCACTCCTGGCATCAATTATCGGCGCAACTGCCCATTTTTTAGTCTAACCGTGAGGAAAATTACTAAGGATAGGGCTTGGAATGCTATTCGTTGACTTGTCTTAGAGGTATTATAAAATTTCTTTATCTGTTGCGTGATTAGACTGATGATTCGTCGATGATTTGAATTATGAGGAATTATTTCACTGTAATATATATACTGTTGATTTTTATACTGAATAGTGTCTCTATGAGTCATGTAAATGTTGTCCGGCGACGGCAAGGCGAATTATTGAGGAGTTCGAGTAACAGAGGATATTGCACACATTTCCGATTCTAACGATATCAAAGGAAATTGAATTAAATTGTACTTACGTTGTTTGTTGCGATGATGGTAGTTTCGATGATGGTCGATGCGACGAAACAGGTGGTTTAAACACGGAGTTCACGCCAATTATGCCGTAATATTCAGAATTTATTCAAATTAAATAATTCAGGCAAATTCAAAAGTACAGGAATGCGATCTTCGGCAAATACAACGAATAATCAAAAATGGTTCGTACAAGAATTTCTTCCAACAATCAAGTAAAACAAAATTACGAAAGTTTGAACGATGATGGATTTGTTCCAACGGACGGATCGAGAATGACGATTTAGTGTACTACGCTAATCCAAGAGAACTCTGGTTGCGTCGAATATGAGTACAGTTTTCGGAGATGGAAGTTTTTATAAACAAAATTCTCCAATAAGAGAGTTACTCAATTTCGTTCGTTGTTACCACGGACCCGCGATCCTACTCTAGTATGGTGGTTGACAAAGATCGCGGCTTCTGACTCTATCTCTCTCTCGTCGCCTAGCCGGAGCACCGGACTACCGATCGGATGCACCGATCGCGCGCTCGGTCTTAGGCGCCTCCGTCTCTCTTTCTCTCTACTCTCTTACTTCTTCTGCTGTTCCTGGTCTCTACTCTCTGCTGGTGGTCACTGACTCTCTCGCTCTCGAACCCTTTTTCTGCGGCCTCTTATATACTAGAAGAATGAGACCCAGAGGGGGAAGAAAATCCCTCCCTCGAATATGCCGACGCCTTATACTCCCCTGATGAGTAATGCTGCCCCTCGTTATTCTCCTCTCGGCTTGTTCGAGATTCTTAGATTTGTCTTTCATTCTTATTGTTAATTAATGGTAGATTTATCCATTTTCCATTGGATTTCATTTCCTTCCCTATACTTAATTATTTGCCTGATTCGTTTGTAATTAATAACTCATTAATTATTATAATTAATATTTGATATTTTTAACGTATAAGAGACAGAATAAAATAATAGTTGTTGTTCGTAAAATTCTCCTATATGTGTACGTATTCGGAAACCGGGTAAGAGTCGAGAAATACATATATTTTTTTCCAGTAATTATTTTAATAACATTATCACGTTTCAAGTGTAGGATGTCAAAATATTATATACCTGAAGGGTACAATACTTCTCGGCTCTTGTACAAATCATTTTATTATAGAGTAATAACATTTTCCTGATATTCAGAGGTATCTGTGGCATTACTGGGCCAGTGTCTTTGGGCGTTGCCCCATTTAGAAGTGCGCAGCAGTTATTGCATGTGCCTGGTAACAGCGTCGTCCGATCATCTTACTTCCTTATATGGACATTCCGGAACTACTGTTCCGTTTGCCCGGGCGAGCTGTGTAATTCCCCTCTTTGGTGTACCTGCTAAATCTTCCCCTATCGCCGTGAACTAACCTTGGCATTATGCGGCTTGGCTGACGCAACTCATGTCTTTGTCCGGGCCCCATTTTATCTTTCCGCTTGACTACACTAGCTTCATTTTCTGTCTTTCGCGGCGTGTCCTGATCTTACGTTAGGTGATATCGGAAAAGTAACTATTCTATGTTGAAGGTGGATTGTTTCTGAATATTTTGGTATAAACCGCGATTTGATATTTTATACTGTAAATCGAAGGGAGCCTGATTTCTTACATGCAGCATACGTTTTCTGTTGCAAATATTTTGTTGCCACTAATGTTATGGATTTCTTGCAAACGGTAAATAATTCCAGAAAAATAACAATGCTGTTAGAATAATGGAATGTTTCTGATTAATTTGGTATAATTACTAATTTATAATTTTTCCACCATAAGTCGAGAAAACGCAATCCCGGAAGTAAATCTTTGTTCTTAATCCCAGCTTAATCGGTAAGCGTAATTGGAAAAGTAACAGTTATCTCTTATAGCGAAAATCTTCCTTAAAATGTTGATGTAATTAAAACGTTATTATTTTATTCTCCCGATCATAGCCATTTCTTTTGCGCACGGTGCGTAAATTTTGAGTAATTGCATCTTCTCGCTCGGTGGCCGAGACGTTCGCACTCGTGAGTCACCGTCGAGTCATACTTGTGTTGCATACTGCGAACTATCGCACTTGGCTGGGTGGGTCGTAAAAGGTTTACGACTGTCCCCCCTGAATGTTTAGTTTTCGGTAATGCGGTTTTCTGTTTCACTAGTTCTTTATCTCTCGAATTTCGGCCATCTTTCTTTTCCTTCGATCGTCGCATAATATAACATGGAAATTTAACTATGGCAATAACTTATCCTATGAGGTTAGTGGCGTTCATTCGTGTTGGTTTCTCGTGACTCTGCGTGAATTTACTGTTTGGCCCCTTTATTCGGTTATTTGTTTCAAGGTGTTCGCTGTTTTTATCAATGATTTAGACCAAATTTTATTTCTATGATTTTGAAAGCTTTGTCGTTTCGAATTTATATTTATTTATCGTGTTTGTCGACAGATTGTGTCGATTAATTTCCCTAACATCCTGGACAATTTTATTATCTTTGATTCGATTCATACTATGTTTTATTAAATGGCTGACAGATTTTAATTAATCATCTTTATCATTTATCGTTAAAGGTTAGAATTAAGGAATTTAAAGAAGGTTAAAGAATTGTTGGTGAAGAAATTATTCCATTATGATGATGGATGGTTAAATTATACAGGGGACGTTTGTCTCTCAGTCGCGCGACCGACATATTCAGAAATACTGTGACGGGTTTTCTAGACTTTGAACGCAACGCTAAACTTTACTCAAAAAAACTTCAAAACTCAAAAGGAGCGAAATCGAAACTCAAACAAAAACGCGAACTCGAAAACTGATGTCACCTTCGGCCGTCCACCCTCGCGGATGCATCGGCGTCCCGGTGGGCGCCAGTTAATTTTGTTTCACCGGTATTAACAACCGGACTAAACTGGAGGTCGGTGGAACGGCGACTCCGCAGGGTTAATTTTTGTTTCGCCGGAATTACCAAACCGGGCTAATCTGGAGGTCGGTGGAACTACGACCTCCGCAAGGACGAAACGAACGACACAACAAAACGGAAACTAAAACGGAAACGAGAACTAACGTCGATGCATTCGCGAGAGCGAACGGTTGCGGAAATGCACGGTTGCTCAGGATGCGGGTTATGGTAGAAGGGTCGCGATCCGAGGTCAATAGAATAGCGCACGAGAAACGTTAATCGAGAACAAAAAATAATACTTTGGCTAAGAAGCCACGAGATCGCACGCACGCGAGTCGCGAGCACTCAGCCGATCGATAGATCGAAGCGAGTCAAGCGACCGCGAGCGCGACACGAGAACGATAACGTCGATAAATCAAAAACTCACCGAAAGCGCGTAATTTATCCAAAAAGGACCGGGAACTGTATCTGACGATACCACGAGAACTCACCCATATGCACTATAAATCGAGAACGTTAATAATAACGCATCGATCGAATAGTCGACTCGTGAGAATTCCTTTCGGAAAACCACGAGGATAGCACACACGAGACACACGAGTCGACGATACTCGAACGAGACGAGACGTACGAACACGAGAGCGAGAGCGATATCGGGATCTACGGTAACGCGAGCGAGACACAGCGATCACACGATACCTCGAGCGCGAGAACAATAGGCCGAAGCCTATGACAGCGGGAGCGCGAGAGAGGCCCGAGTTACCTCGAGGGCAGCTCTCGGTAGACTGTCCATTTGCCTACGAAAATTCGTAATGAATTATCATTATTATTTTCGGGATCTAGATCGATAACTTCTGCCCTCCCAACCATAACGTTACTTTGCTGAATCAAGTCGATACTAGAGCGGGGATTTGAAGAATCTTTGCGATCGCTACCCAAAGTCAATGCGTGAGATACAAGGCTCTTCTCAACTCTAATGCAGCGCGAGATGTTCCATCCTCGCCTGTAACTCATACCTCCGCCTGATCTCAACGCATTGCACTTTACTACAGGGTGCCGGGTTCGCACCGGACTTTCACGTATTCGCAAGACTCTTCGTCGAGTCTCTCCCTCACTTGTGCTTTTATTTGCTAACTCTGACCCACCAAGTGAGTTTGAGAACTTCGACTAACGGAACTAAAACGGTAACGGAATCTATATCAAATTGTTTAATTGTTATTGTACTGAAAGGTTTGAGAAATTATGAAACGACAAAACTTGAATAATAACTCGAAAAGCAAAGCAATAACTCGATCGATATCTCACGAGAGTTTAACGGTATCTTTAAGTCGCTGGGAGAGGCAGAAAACGGGAACGAAAGCGGTAGATGTCTCAATTTCCTCAGAAATTTGATGTTTCTTTAATGTGTGACGGTGATTCCGAAAAATCACGTCACAACTCCTCACCCCTTGGGAGGCGTTTCGAACTACAGTTCGAAACAGTAGCGAACCCGAAGAGTACGAGAATGAACTCAAGCATCTTCTTCCTTGGATTTAATCCAAGGGGGTTCCGGGAACTTTACGAGATCTTTACCTTGCGTAGCAGGTAACGGGAGCCACTGACTTCCTTCGCGGGGATCGGCGAGGATTCGCGATCGCCTTCGCGGAAAAGCAGTACGAGAGGGTTGCGCCTCTCGATACGGGAACTAAGGTCGGATCACGGCCCGTATTTCGGTCGCCGCGATCTTTTCTCCCACTCACTGTTACTTGTCGGTAGCTTGTTTCGTTTGTGAGTGAAACGGGAACCTCGCGAGAGACTATGGCTCAATCGCGGTACGGGAAAGTATTTTCGTCAAAAAAAATAAAAAAAAATAAAAAAAATGAAAATGACAATTTCAAGGACGACACAGGTAGTTAGCCAATGAAATGTCAGCGTTATCATTCCCTCCCTGCACGTTGTTTACGGCGGGGGACGACAGCGCAGCGGGATCCGATTCCCCGGGAACTGGAGGTAATTCCTCCGACGAGATCCAAGGCTTGTCAGCCTTTTAACGGGAACTATGGCGGATGCCATGTGCGGGAACATGGGTGTTTCCATCCATTTATCGAGATCCGAGCTCGAAGGCTCATAACGAGAACTACGACCGAAGTCGTGTGCGAGAGCTTCACCTCCAACTGCTCGATCGCCGATGCCACGGGCGAGAGCGGTGAGATCTGGACTCCTTAGGGGTCCTATACGGGAGCTACGGCCGAAATCAACCCTTTTTGGCGAGTCGGGAATCCGTCGTATCCCGACAAGATCGCCTGGTTGAAAGATCTCCGTTCGCAACGGAGACTCAAATTCGGGAGCCTCAGGAAAATAGGAGTGGAGACAAATCTTCTCCAACAATCCATCCGAGGACCACCGTAAGATCGGAGTGAAATGAATCCCACTTCACGATCAAGCCGAGAACCAACTTGAATTGAGCGGGGGGTGAGTCCCCTCGGAAATCAATTCGAGTTCGGGAGCGGCGCTAATCCGAAGCTCGGAAATCAATTCGAGTTCGAAATCGGGAATTATTTCGAACGTCGAATAGTCATTCGAATTCGAAATCGGGAATTATTTCGAACGTCGAATAGTCATTCGAATTCGAAATCGGGACTTATTTCGAACGTCGAATAGTTATTCGAGTTCGAAATCGGGAATTGTTTCGAACGTCGAATAGTTATTCGAGTTCGAAAACGAGAATAAATTTCGAACTTCGAAAATTAATTCGAGTTCGAAAAACGAGAATAAATTTCGAACTTCGAAAATTAATTCGAGTTCGAAAAATGAGAATAAATTTCGAACGTCGAAAATTAATTCGAGTTCGAAAAACGAGAATAAATTCCGTACGTCGAGAATTAATTCGAGTTCGAAAACGAGAATAAATTCCGAACTTCGAAATTTAATTCGAGTTCAAAAAACGGGAATAAATTTCGAACTTCGAAAGTTAATTCGAGTTCGAAAAACGAGAATAAATTTCGAACTTCGAAAATTAATTCGAGTTCGAAAAACGAGAATAAACTCCGAACTTCGAAAATTAATTCGAGTTCGGGAATGCGAGAGAAAATTCGAACAGCGAAAATTAATCCGCGTTCGAAAATGCGAGAACACTTCGAACAGCGAAAATTAATCCGTGTTCGAAAACGGAAATAATTCTGAACATCGAAAATGAATTCGAGTTCGAAAATGCGAGAACCTATTCGAACGGCGAGAATTAATCCGCGTTCGAGAAGCGAGAGCAAGGGTTCGAACGGCGAAAATTCATTCGCGTTCGAAAACGAGAAAAAAAATTTCACGAACAGCGAAAATTAATTCGCGTTCGAGAAGCGAGAGCAAATTCTCGAACTACGAAAATTAATTCGTGTTCGAAAACGAAATACATTCTCGAACAGCGAAAGTGTTTCACGTTCGAGAAGCGAGAGCAAATGTCCGAACTGCGAAAATTAATTCGCGTTCGAAGAGCGGGAATACTTTTTCGAACAGCGTAGTTCCATTGGCGTTCGAAACGCGAGAATAATTTTCCGAACAGCGAAATTTAATTCGCGTTCGAAACGAGAGTCGGGATTTCATCGAGATCGAAAATTAATCCGAAATCGAGAAATAATCCGAGAATGAAAATGTCATCGAAATCGAAAATTAATCCGAAATCGAGAAATAATCCGAGAATGAAAATGTCATCGAAATCGAAAATTAATCCGAAATCGAGAAATAATCCGAGAATGAAAATGTCATCGAAATCGAAAATCAATTCGAAATCGAGAAATATTCCGAGAGTGAAAATCTCATCGAAACGAAAATTAATTCGAAATCGAGAAAAATTCCGAGTGAAAATCTCATCGAAATCGAAAATTAATTCGAAATCGAGAAATGTTCCGAGAGCGAAAATCTCATCGAAATCAAAAATTAATTCGAACTCGAGAAGTATTGCGAGAGCCAGAATTACTTCGGCATCGAAAATTAATTCGAACGCACAAAGTAATTCACACGAGAACGAGCTGTCACTAGCGTGTGCGAAGAATAAATCTTCGCAATCGAGAACATCTCCGAAGAACGGGAGCTCTCGACTGTTCACGGCAAGTGTCCCCGACGAAGTGATCGAGGAATCTCCGAGATCGGCGATCGAGAGCGAAGAGCGAGGAGAAGCGAGTCCTCGAAACTGAAAAAATTGTTTTTCACAACTTCGCGCACCTTCCGATCGCCGCCGAGGCTCGGCTAACGGTATCTCCCCCCACTCCAGCGCGTGCGACGCGCGAGTATCAGGGATGAGAAAAATTCATCATTTTCGAAAAATCCGAAAAATGACGAAAATTGCCGAAAATATGTCTTCTCGGCATATCGAGAGCTTGATGTGTCACCGAAAAATTTTTTAACAAATTTTTCAGGCATCCGGGAGCTGACAAACGAGCAACAAAACATTAAAAAAAAAAATGTTTAATGTTCGTAATTGTCAACGAGAACTTGTGGGTTCGTGCGAACATCCACGACGGGAAAGCGTTAGATTAATAACGCGAAAACGAGAAAAAATATTTTATTTATCGCATCAAGATCGAAATCGATGCAACAAAACCGAGAACAAAATCGAGAACCAAAATCGAAATCAAACGGGAAATTGCTATTCTATTGACGTGGCCCCACGTTGGGCGCCATTTGTGACGGGTTTTCTAGACTTTGAACGCAACGC
This sequence comes from Cryptus armator, assembly GCA_963971235.1. Lineage (NCBI taxonomy): Eukaryota > Metazoa > Arthropoda > Insecta > Hymenoptera > Ichneumonidae > Cryptus > Cryptus armator. The sequence continues at coordinate 17,561,794 of OZ020238.1, read as the reverse complement.
TAAACTTTACTCAAAAAAACTTCAAAACTCAAAAGGAGCGAAATCGAAACTCAAACAAAAACGCGAACTCGAAAACTGATGTCACCTTCGGCCGTCCACCCTCGCGGATGCATCGGCGTCCCGGTGGGCGCCAGTTAATTTTGTTTCACCGGTATTAACAACCGGACTAAACTGGAGGTCGGTGGAACGGCGACTCCGCAGGGTTAATTTTTGTTTCGCCGGAATTACCAAACCGGGCTAATCTGGAGGTCGGTGGAACTACGACCTCCGCAAGGACGAAACGAACGACACAACAAAACGGAAACTAAAACGGAAACGAGAACTAACGTCGATGCATTCGCGAGAGCGAACGGTTGCGGAAATGCACGGTTGCTCAGGATGCGGGTTATGGTAGAAGGGTCGCGATCCGAGGTCAATAGAATAGCGCACGAGAAACGTTAATCGAGAACAAAAAATAATACTTTGGCTAAGAAGCCACGAGATCGCACGCACGCGAGTCGCGAGCACTCAGCCGATCGATAGATCGAAGCGAGTCAAGCGACCGCGAGCGCGACACGAGAACGATAACGTCGATAAATCAAAAACTCACCGAAAGCGCGTAATTTATCCAAAAAGGACCGGGAACTGTATCTGACGATACCACGAGAACTCACCCATATGCACTATAAATCGAGAACGTTAATAATAACGCATCGATCGAATAGTCGACTCGTGAGAATTCCTTTCGGAAAACCACGAGGATAGCACACACGAGACACACGAGTCGACGATACTCGAACGAGACGAGACGTACGAACACGAGAGCGAGAGCGATATCGGGATCTACGGTAACGCGAGCGAGACACAGCGATCACACGATACCTCGAGCGCGAGAACAATAGGCCGAAGCCTATGACAGCGGGAGCGCGAGAGAGGCCCGAGTTACCTCGAGGGCAGCTCTCGGTAGACTGTCCATTTGCCTACGAAAATTCGTAATGAATTATCATTATTATTTTCGGGATCTAGATCGATAACTTCTGCCCTCCCAACCATAACGTTACTTTGCTGAATCAAGTCGATACTAGAGCGGGGATTTGAAGAATCTTTGCGATCGCTACCCAAAGTCAATGCGTGAGATACAAGGCTCTTCTCAACTCTAATGCAGCGCGAGATGTTCCATCCTCGCCTGTAACTCATACCTCCGCCTGATCTCAACGCATTGCACTTTACTACAGGGTGCCGGGTTCGCACCGGACTTTCACGTATTCGCAAGACTCTTCGTCGAGTCTCTCCCTCACTTGTGCTTTTATTTGCTAACTCTGACCCACCAAGTGAGTTTGAGAACTTCGACTAACGGAACTAAAACGGTAACGGAATCTATATCAAATTGTTTAATTGTTATTGTACTGAAAGGTTTGAGAAATTATGAAACGACAAAACTTGAATAATAACTCGAAAAGCAAAGCAATAACTCGATCGATATCTCACGAGAGTTTAACGGTATCTTTAAGTCGCTGGGAGAGGCAGAAAACGGGAACGAAAGCGGTAGATGTCTCAATTTCCTCAGAAATTTGATGTTTCTTTAATGTGTGACGGTGATTCCGAAAAATCACGTCACAACTCCTCACCCCTTGGGAGGCGTTTCGAACTACAGTTCGAAACAGTAGCGAACCCGAAGAGTACGAGAATGAACTCAAGCATCTTCTTCCTTGGATTTAATCCAAGGGGGTTCCGGGAACTTTACGAGATCTTTACCTTGCGTAGCAGGTAACGGGAGCCACTGACTTCCTTCGCGGGGATCGGCGAGGATTCGCGATCGCCTTCGCGGAAAAGCAGTACGAGAGGGTTGCGCCTCTCGATACGGGAACTAAGGTCGGATCACGGCCCGTATTTCGGTCGCCGCGATCTTTTCTCCCACTCACTGTTACTTGTCGGTAGCTTGTTTCGTTTGTGAGTGAAACGGGAACCTCGCGAGAGACTATGGCTCAATCGCGGTACGGGAAAGTATTTTCGTCAAAAAAAATAAAAAAAAATAAAAAAAATGAAAATGACAATTTCAAGGACGACACAGGTAGTTAGCCAATGAAATGTCAGCGTTATCATTCCCTCCCTGCACGTTGTTTACGGCGGGGGACGACAGCGCAGCGGGATCCGATTCCCCGGGAACTGGAGGTAATTCCTCCGACGAGATCCAAGGCTTGTCAGCCTTTTAACGGGAACTATGGCGGATGCCATGTGCGGGAACATGGGTGTTTCCATCCATTTATCGAGATCCGAGCTCGAAGGCTCATAACGAGAACTACGACCGAAGTCGTGTGCGAGAGCTTCACCTCCAACTGCTCGATCGCCGATGCCACGGGCGAGAGCGGTGAGATCTGGACTCCTTAGGGGTCCTATACGGGAGCTACGGCCGAAATCAACCCTTTTTGGCGAGTCGGGAATCCGTCGTATCCCGACAAGATCGCCTGGTTGAAAGATCTCCGTTCGCAACGGAGACTCAAATTCGGGAGCCTCAGGAAAATAGGAGTGGAGACAAATCTTCTCCAACAATCCATCCGAGGACCACCGTAAGATCGGAGTGAAATGAATCCCACTTCACGATCAAGCCGAGAACCAACTTGAATTGAGCGGGGGGTGAGTCCCCTCGGAAATCAATTCGAGTTCGGGAGCGGCGCTAATCCGAAGCTCGGAAATCAATTCGAGTTCGAAATCGGGAATTATTTCGAACGTCGAATAGTCATTCGAATTCGAAATCGGGAATTATTTCGAACGTCGAATAGTCATTCGAATTCGAAATCGGGACTTATTTCGAACGTCGAATAGTTATTCGAGTTCGAAATCGGGAATTGTTTCGAACGTCGAATAGTTATTCGAGTTCGAAAACGAGAATAAATTTCGAACTTCGAAAATTAATTCGAGTTCGAAAAACGAGAATAAATTTCGAACTTCGAAAATTAATTCGAGTTCGAAAAATGAGAATAAATTTCGAACGTCGAAAATTAATTCGAGTTCGAAAAACGAGAATAAATTCCGTACGTCGAGAATTAATTCGAGTTCGAAAACGAGAATAAATTCCGAACTTCGAAATTTAATTCGAGTTCAAAAAACGGGAATAAATTTCGAACTTCGAAAGTTAATTCGAGTTCGAAAAACGAGAATAAATTTCGAACTTCGAAAATTAATTCGAGTTCGAAAAACGAGAATAAACTCCGAACTTCGAAAATTAATTCGAGTTCGGGAATGCGAGAGAAAATTCGAACAGCGAAAATTAATCCGCGTTCGAAAATGCGAGAACACTTCGAACAGCGAAAATTAATCCGTGTTCGAAAACGGAAATAATTCTGAACATCGAAAATGAATTCGAGTTCGAAAATGCGAGAACCTATTCGAACGGCGAGAATTAATCCGCGTTCGAGAAGCGAGAGCAAGGGTTCGAACGGCGAAAATTCATTCGCGTTCGAAAACGAGAAAAAAAATTTCACGAACAGCGAAAATTAATTCGCGTTCGAGAAGCGAGAGCAAATTCTCGAACTACGAAAATTAATTCGTGTTCGAAAACGAAATACATTCTCGAACAGCGAAAGTGTTTCACGTTCGAGAAGCGAGAGCAAATGTCCGAACTGCGAAAATTAATTCGCGTTCGAAGAGCGGGAATACTTTTTCGAACAGCGTAGTTCCATTGGCGTTCGAAACGCGAGAATAATTTTCCGAACAGCGAAATTTAATTCGCGTTCGAAACGAGAGTCGGGATTTCATCGAGATCGAAAATTAATCCGAAATCGAGAAATAATCCGAGAATGAAAATGTCATCGAAATCGAAAATTAATCCGAAATCGAGAAATAATCCGAGAATGAAAATGTCATCGAAATCGAAAATTAATCCGAAATCGAGAAATAATCCGAGAATGAAAATGTCATCGAAATCGAAAATCAATTCGAAATCGAGAAATATTCCGAGAGTGAAAATCTCATCGAAACGAAAATTAATTCGAAATCGAGAAAAATTCCGAGTGAAAATCTCATCGAAATCGAAAATTAATTCGAAATCGAGAAATGTTCCGAGAGCGAAAATCTCATCGAAATCAAAAATTAATTCGAACTCGAGAAGTATTGCGAGAGCCAGAATTACTTCGGCATCGAAAATTAATTCGAACGCACAAAGTAATTCACACGAGAACGAGCTGTCACTAGCGTGTGCGAAGAATAAATCTTCGCAATCGAGAACATCTCCGAAGAACGGGAGCTCTCGACTGTTCACGGCAAGTGTCCCCGACGAAGTGATCGAGGAATCTCCGAGATCGGCGATCGAGAGCGAAGAGCGAGGAGAAGCGAGTCCTCGAAACTGAAAAAATTGTTTTTCACAACTTCGCGCACCTTCCGATCGCCGCCGAGGCTCGGCTAACGGTATCTCCCCCCACTCCAGCGCGTGCGACGCGCGAGTATCAGGGATGAGAAAAATTCATCATTTTCGAAAAATCCGAAAAATGACGAAAATTGCCGAAAATATGTCTTCTCGGCATATCGAGAGCTTGATGTGTCACCGAAAAATTTTTTAACAAATTTTTCAGGCATCCGGGAGCTGACAAACGAGCAACAAAACATTAAAAAAAAAAATGTTTAATGTTCGTAATTGTCAACGAGAACTTGTGGGTTCGTGCGAACATCCACGACGGGAAAGCGTTAGATTAATAACGCGAAAACGAGAAAAAATATTTTATTTATCGCATCAAGATCGAAATCGATGCAACAAAACCGAGAACAAAATCGAGAACCAAAATCGAAATCAAACGGGAAATTGCTATTCTATTGACGTGGCCCCACGTTGGGCGCCATTTGTGACGGGTTTTCTAGACTTTGAACGCAACGCTAAACTTTACTCAAAAAAACTTCAAAACTCAAAAGGAGCGAAATCGAAACTCAAACAAAAACGCGAACTCGAAAACTGATGTCACCTTCGGCCGTCCACCCTCGCGGATGCATCGGCGTCCCGGTGGGCGCCAGTTAATTTTGTTTCACCGGTATTAACAACCGGACTAAACTGGAGGTCGGTGGAACGGCGACTCCGCAGGGTTAATTTTTGTTTCGCCGGAATTACCAAACCGGGCTAATCTGGAGGTCGGTGGAACTACGACCTCCGCAAGGACGAAACGAACGACACAACAAAACGGAAACTAAAACGGAAACGAGAACTAACGTCGATGCATTCGCGAGAGCGAACGGTTGCGGAAATGCACGGTTGCTCAGGATGCGGGTTATGGTAGAAGGGTCGCGATCCGAGGTCAATAGAATAGCGCACGAGAAACGTTAATCGAGAACAAAAAATAATACTTTGGCTAAGAAGCCACGAGATCGCACGCACGCGAGTCGCGAGCACTCAGCCGATCGATAGATCGAAGCGAGTCAAGCGACCGCGAGCGCGACACGAGAACGATAACGTCGATAAATCAAAAACTCACCGAAAGCGCGTAATTTATCCAAAAAGGACCGGGAACTGTATCTGACGATACCACGAGAACTCACCCATATGCACTATAAATCGAGAACGTTAATAATAACGCATCGATCGAATAGTCGACTCGTGAGAATTCCTTTCGGAAAACCACGAGGATAGCACACACGAGACACACGAGTCGACGATACTCGAACGAGACGAGACGTACGAACACGAGAGCGAGAGCGATATCGGGATCTACGGTAACGCGAGCGAGACACAGCGATCACACGATACCTCGAGCGCGAGAACAATAGGCCGAAGCCTATGACAGCGGGAGCGCGAGAGAGGCCCGAGTTACCTCGAGGGCAGCTCTCGGTAGACTGTCCATTTGCCTACGAAAATTCGTAATGAATTATCATTATTATTTTCGGGATCTAGATCGATAACTTCTGCCCTCCCAACCATAACGTTACTTTGCTGAATCAAGTCGATACTAGAGCGGGGATTTGAAGAATCTTTGCGATCGCTACCCAAAGTCAATGCGTGAGATACAAGGCTCTTCTCAACTCTAATGCAGCGCGAGATGTTCCATCCTCGCCTGTAACTCATACCTCCGCCTGATCTCAACGCATTGCACTTTACTACAGGGTGCCGGGTTCGCACCGGACTTTCACGTATTCGCAAGACTCTTCGTCGAGTCTCTCCCTCACTTGTGCTTTTATTTGCTAACTCTGACCCACCAAGTGAGTTTGAGAACTTCGACTAACGGAACTAAAACGGTAACGGAATCTATATCAAATTGTTTAATTGTTATTGTACTGAAAGGTTTGAGAAATTATGAAACGACAAAACTTGAATAATAACTCGAAAAGCAAAGCAATAACTCGATCGATATCTCACGAGAGTTTAACGGTATCTTTAAGTCGCTGGGAGAGGCAGAAAACGGGAACGAAAGCGGTAGATGTCTCAATTTCCTCAGAAATTTGATGTTTCTTTAATGTGTGACGGTGATTCCGAAAAATCACGTCACAATACATTGCGACGTCGTACGGTGTTAAAATACCGAATCTATGTCGATGGTCAGGGTTAATTTCCATACATAAGGTAATGTAGGTTCCCTTTTTCCGATGGAAGCCCATTAGAATATTTAGTTAGAGAAATTCTAATGGTCTGTCCGCATGGTAAAAGCTTGGATCTATACTCCGTGGGTCGATGCCGTGGTCGACCGTATCGTCGTCGGCAGCGGAGTTCGCTGTTTCACCGAGAGAAGTGCGTGTGTCGAGGGGGATTCGAGCCTCTGTCCGCATCTACCTCGTGTGGTGGATAATTCTATGTTCCATCTTTTATCCATTTAATTTTAATTTACACAAATGAATATTTGAATCTCATTGGAAATATTTTCCAGAGGAGATTCATTCCTGAAATATCGCTCAGCGACCGGTGAGAAAAAATCGTCCCCCTTATGAGTTTTAATGAGAACGAATTATGTCGGGTTTTCGTGAAGCGTAGGAATTATTTTGAGGGATCAGGTTTCAAATAGTATAAAAATAAGCAGAAATGTAAATAGCGAAAAGTATTATTAATTAATTAAAAAAAAATAGAGAAGGTTACGTCAGGACGTAACACCTTCAACGAATAAAGTATTCTGTTGTAATTTACTCTTCGGTTCAATTCTTACTTGGGTTCCAACCCTTAACTGGTATTCCCTATTACATAATTTCGAAGAAGATCTTCGAAACCGCGGACTCAGAGTAGCTAACTGGGTTTCGGCGGTATAACAACCTTCATCGAATAAAAACATTTCTTTTTTATACCAATTGATTATTATTATTCACGACGGATATTTCCTTTTTGTTTGACGATAAATTGTCAAGTATTGAGACACGAGACAAATATAACGAATTGCATCGCGTAGAACTTGATCAAATTAATTTAACGAATCAAATCATATCTAGTAAAGTCGTTTTATTGGCTTAAAACTTATGACCAGATTTAATGAATATAAAACAAACACAAAACATGTACCAACACCAACACGATTACCATTTAGCATTTAGGTCAAATATCCCCTTTAAATCCTTCCCCTTCAAGGTTTTTTTCTTCTTCCCCATAATAGAGGGAATCAGTTCGTTATTGTCTCTGTAGAAGACCGAAGCATTATAGAAGAGAAGCATTATATTCAAGAAATTTGCTATTCTTTGTGATTTTCAATGAAATTTTGTCGATATTTATGGATGCTGTAAAAAAAAATGCTATCTCGAGAACGAAAAAATATATCGTCTTGGTTCCTGTCTTGTATTGAAGAGGAAGTAGTACGTTACTCGAAAAAAAAATTTGTCGTCTTGGATGGCTCCGAAATATTTTTTACAAATTGATTAAATTCTTGAAAAATTCGACTGCGAAGGCTCTTTGACAGTCCTCTTATAAAAAAAAATTCGTTTCTACCATTTGAGATGTATTTTTATTCTTTCTCATAATACATGGAATCAGCTCGTTATTGTCTCTGTAGAACAGACAAGTATTGGAGACGCGAAGTTTGAGAAATTCGATGATTTTTTTCGATTTTCAATGAAATTTTATTGATATTTATCGTCGCTTGAAAAAATCAAATTTAGCATCATATCATATCATATTTTTTTAAATTTTATTTAATTACAAACAAGGATAAGTTGCTCGGTCCGGAAAAACTCGTAAAATCGACAAACTCAGTTTTTTTCACTTTGTCGATAAATAATTGTTTAAAATTGTTCTTTAAGAGTACAATTGTTTTTCTCGCGAAAAAAAAACTTTTCAAGATGCGAGAATATGAAAAAAAAATCGTTTTTCGACGAAAATTTGTAAAAATCGAAAAAACGTTGGAAATACGTCGATAGAATAAACATTTGCAGTTTTTATTTTTATCAGCTGTAAACGAATAAATCGAGCGAACAAAATTCTTCGACGGTCGAAGGAGAGAAAATTCAATTTTTCAACATTGCACACTTTTTATCTGCGCAATAACGCGTAGAGTCCGTTTGTAAATACGATTTCTATGACACGAAAGGATTAGAGCCGTCACGTTCGAGAAATTTGAAAAAACGATTCTTTTTTTGACGAAAATCCGTGAAATTAGTCTTTGCCTAAAAAAAAATCAAATCTCGGCAGCGAAAAAAGATATCGACTCTTTTCTTGTCTTGTTTTGAAGAGGCGAAAATACGTTGCCAGAAAAAAAATTAGTAGTTTTTTTTATCAACTGTAAACGAATAAATCGCGCGAACAAAATTGACAAAGATTTCGAATGCGATGAATCTTCGACGGTCGGACGATCGGTACAAAATTCAATTTTTCAACATTGCACACTTTTTATCTGCGCAATAACGCGTAGAGTCCGTTTGTAAATACGATTTCTATGACAGGAAAGGATTAGAGCCGTCAAGTTCAAGAAATTTGAAAAAACGATTCTTTTTTTGACGAAAATCCGTGAAATTAGTCTTTGCCTAAAAAAAAATCATATCTCGGCAGCGAAAAAAGATATCGACTCTTTTCTTGTCTTGTTTTGAAGAGGCGAAAATACGTTGCCAGAAAAAAAATTAGTAGTTTTTTTTATCAACTGTAAACGAATAAATCGCGCGAACAAAATTGACAAAGATTTCGAATGCGATGAATCTTCGACGGTCGGACGATCGGTACAAAATTCAATTTTTCAACATTGCACACTTTTTATCTGCGCAATAACGCGTAGAGTCCGTTTGTAAATACGATTTCTATGACAGGAAAGGATTAGAGCCGTCAAGTTCAAGAAATTTGAAAAAACGATTCTTTTTTTGACGAAAATCCGTGAAATTAGTCTTTGCCTAAAAAAAAATCATATCTCGGCAGCGAAAAAAGATATCGACTCTTTTCTTGTCTTGTTTTGAAGAGGCGAAAATACGTTGCCAGAAAAAAAATTAGTAGTTTTTTTTATCAACTGTAAACGAATAAATCGCGCGAACAAAATTGACAAAGATTTCGAATGCGATGAATCTTCGACGGTCCAAGGATAGAAAATTGTTTTTTTCATCATTGCACACTTTTTATCTACGCGTTAGCGTAGAGTCAATTTGTATTTGAGATATAATACGAACAAAGATTGAAACGAGATATCGATTTTGTTTTATTTGAAAATGATCCCGCCACAGAGTACGCGCGCCCCGACGTATGAGCATCTGTGTACCGTCTGCTATGAAATTGTCTTCTGCTTCCAAAGTTTGACAGATAGAATAAAACGAAAAAAAATATATACACGCGACTATTTTTCGTTCTATTTGGTGAATTGAAATTACTTTGGATATTCAATGAATCTTCTTTGTGACTTTATAATCAATTTTTTCAGTGGACACGTGAAATTTATAATTTTCATTACGAATGCGAATAACGTATTGTGAAATGTTGTAAATGATTTTCGGTGGAAATGTATTATTTTCGAAATAAAGAGCGCGAATATTTGTGAATCTGTGTCTGACATTTCGTGTTTTATTTTTCGCAACTGAGGTTTTTTTTTAACACGATCAAAAAATTGTTTTTTGACAAATTTAAATAACATAACCTATGAAGCAAAGCTAATTGTAACAACTTTTTGTGGCAAAATTTATAATAAAAAGTAGCTTTGTCGGAATGATTCCAAATTTGTTGCGCATAGTGCTTTCGATGCAATGAAATATTGTTGCAAAAGAGAAAAAAATTGGTTTCCAGGATTCTTAATTGGAGCACCGTACGGACATCAGTTGTGAGAAAATCATTGTTTTATGGAAAATTCTGATGAAAAAATAGTTAGAGATGTTGGATTGGCTTTAAATTTGCTGTGCATAGTGCTTTTGATAAAACAAAATGATGCTGCGAAGGAGAAAAAAATCGGTTCGTAGAGTTCATTATGATGGCACCGTACGGACATTTGACGAAAGGCAAAGGCAAATTATGACCAATAATTTTTTAGAAAAAATACTTAAAGGTCTCAGGTTGGTTTTAAAACTGATGTGCATACTTGCAATAATGTAATAAAAAAACCCTGCGAAGGAGAACAAAATTGGTTCGCAACATCCAAAGGTACAGTGTGATACGGACGTCCAAAAAGATAAATTCAGTAAAAAAAAGCTATTTTTATTCAACCGCAGGCGAAAAAAAATATTTCCAGTCATCGGAGTCACTTCAAATTAATTACGCATGATGTTGGAGGTAGACCGAAGTAAATGCTGAAAAACTACATGTTTTTGGAGCATACGCTGTGGCGAATCCCCATCGAAAGCTATGTGAAGAGGCCTCGCTGGCCATTTTAATAGGCACTCTTTGCCTATTGTTATAGTGAGTGCCTAAAAAATCATAATTCGTGAAGGAAAAAAGATATCGTCGTGGTTCTTATCGCATCTTGAAGAGGACGTTGTACGTTACTCAAATAAAAAGATGTAGCCTCTTGGACGTATCCGAAATATTTTTTATAAAATTTTCAAATTCTCGAAGAATTCGACTGCGAAGGCTCTTCGACTGTCGTTATGTACGAAAAATCGTTATCGCACTTTGAGCGTTGTTCTGTTTTCCCAATAATAAATGGAATTAGCGATAGCGATAGCGATAGGGGGAATACTTGCTACTACACTTAGGCCCTCGGCCCATTGTGCACCCCTTTCCTTCTCTTCCTCCTCCCTACATCAGCCCGCTGTTCTTCACGAGGGCCAGCAGTCCTGCCATAGGGAGGGTTATGATATCCCTGGGTTCGCATATATTCACCCCCAGGGGTCTCAGATGGCCCTGGCCGGGCAGTGGCACAGTATGTGAATCGGCGTCTCATCGTCCAATTCGCATTTCCTGCACACGCCGTCGTCCACCTTGCCCAGCGTGTACATGTGTTTCTTGAGTCTACAGTGTCCCGTAAATACTCCCACTGCAATCCTCATGTCTTCCCTGCTCAATCCTAGGATTTGGTCCGCTAGCTTCGCGCTCGGCCCATCGATGAGCGCTTTCGTCTGTCTCATTCTCGGCGTCGCCCCGAATAGGCTTCGGTGTTGTGCCTCCACCCATCCGGATATCTCCGCCTTCACTTGACAGCTTGCGATTCCTATCGCTGGCTCGGGCCCCAGTAGGGGAGTTCCCGATCCCCTTCTCGCCAGATCGTTGGCCCTTTCGTTGCCGTCGATGCCCTCGTCTCCTGGGACCCATATTAACGTCACCCTGTTGAGTTCCGCAAGTTCGATCAGTGCGTCCCTGTACTCCCTCACCAGGTATGAGTTAACCTTGCACCTCTCCAGTGCCTTCAGTGCAGCCTGGCTGTCTGAACAGATGCATATTCGTTTGCCTCTGTACCCCGCGTAGCGGTTCTCCAGCGCACACATTTGTATGGCTGTGATTTCCGCCTGGAAGACCGTGCAGTACTTCCCTAGCGGAATATGTGTCTCTCTGTTAGAGTCACTCACGCACAATCCCGCGCCCGATCCTTCTTCCGTCTTAGAGCCGTCTGTATACCATATCAGTTCCTGTCCTTTCAGCGGCCCCGATGCGGCTTTCCAGTCGTCTCTTTCCGGGTATGTAACCTTATAAGGATTATTGAACCGGTACCTTACTAGGTCCCGGTCCTATGTCATACACGCTCCAAGACTCGCCTCTCGTAGTATCCCTACGATGTCGGTGTGACTTCCCGGCGGCAGTTCACCCTGCCACTGGTTCGTACACATTAGCCTGTAAGCCGTTGCTGCCGCTGCGCCCTGTACCACCACATGCAGTGGTGGCCAGTTCATTAGCGTTTCTAGCGCCATACTTGGGGAGGTTCCCATGGCACTCGTAGTGCCTCTGCTCGCTAGTCTCTGTATGTGTGTGAGCATGTTCCTGGCTAGTTTCAGCCTGGTTCTGCTCCACCATACCACGGCTCCGTATAGTACCGCCGGTCTGATCACTGTCGTATATATCCAGTGCATAATTTTGGGACTTAGGCCCCAGGTTGCGCCACAGGCCCTTCGCGTGGCCCATAACAGGGCACAGGCGCTGTCCCGCACCTTCTGCATATGCTGCCCCCAGTTCAGTTTCACATCCAGAATAACTCCCAGATGCTTAACCTGATCTGTTGGTTTGATAGCAGTCCCCCGGAATTTCGGCTCCCTCCACCCATCGAATTTCCTTCTTCGGGTGAATCGGACCATTTCCGTTTTTTCCGTGTTTACATTTAACCCGACTTCCCTGCACCAACTACTTGTCAGGTTGAGTGCCCTCCGTGCCAGACTTGATGCCGTGTTGGCATCCCTGGCACGTATTATGACTGCAAGGTCATCCGCATACCCTTCCGCATAGATTCCTGATGTGTCTAGCCGGACCAGTAGTTCGTCAACGACCAGACACCACAGCAGCGGGGAGATAACTCCCCCTGCGGGCATCCCCGTCCGACTGAGGCCTTAACGGCCCCCTCGCCCCTGGTGACTGTAAGCAGGCGGGTAGAGAGCATGTTTCTAATCCACCTGGTGACGGTAGATCCTAGTCCATACTGCTCCGCCGCTCTACATATCGACTCCACGGTGGTGCAGTTAAAGGCTCCCTCTATGTCTAGAAACAGCCCTAGTGCCATACACCTTTTGTTCGTCGCATCCTCCAGTCTGTATATCAGCCTGTGGAGTGCCGTCTCCACTGAACTGTCCGCCTGATAGGCAAATTGCAGTGGGTGTAATGGTCGTTCCTTCAGCGGTCCGTCCCCTACGTGTCTGTCTATCAGTCTTTCCAGCGTTTTGAGCAGGAAAGAGGTCAGGCTTATTTGTCTGTATGCTCCTGCCTGGTCGTAATCTATCCGCCCTGGCTTCGGGATAAAGACCACCCTTGTTTCTCGCCACTGCCGTGGCGTGTACCCGAGGGCCACACAGCCCCTCAGTATCTTTGTGACTAATGGCAGTATGGCCTTTAGCCCATGTTGCAGCAGTGCCGGTAAAATCCCATCCGTCCCCGCTGCCTTGTACGGCTCAAACCCCATGATGGCCCACCGAACCTTGGCTGAGTTTATTATCTCCGCGGCCGTCGTCCCGTCCATATCCCTGTGTCTGCACCGAGGATATGGCCAGTCCGCCCAGTCATCGATCAGTGTGTAGCCGGGAAAATGTTTCCCCAGCATCACCTCTCTCCACGAGTCGGTGTACCCGCCTGTCGGCTTCCGGAGCGACCCGCACATAGGCATTGGGTCCTTCTTCAGCACCCTCTGTAGTCTTGTGGCTTCCGGGATACTCTCAATCTCTTGACAGTATCTCCGCCACGATTCCTTCTTAGCGATTCTAATGGCTTCCTTATACTCCCTCTGGTTCTTTTTGTGGTTTTCCCAGTCCCAGGGGCTTGCGGTCGCCCTCGCCACATTCCATGATTTCCTGGTGGCCGCCCGCTGCTTCTGCAGTCGATGGTTCCACCAGGGTGTTTTGTCCCTGCGCGCCTCTTTCGGTTTGCAGTTGTTCTCGTAGGATTGTATGATAGCTTCCCTCAGTATTTCTACTGCGCGATCGATCTCCCCCTCACTACCGTATCTGTTCAGGAATTGTTTCGCCCTTCCCTGCAGTTCCCCCCGTACGACGGCCAGTCAGTTGTTCTCGGGTCCCTCCTAAGTCCCCGTTCCGCCCTTACTGCCGTCGTGTTGAGCATAAATGTAATTTGCCTGTGATCCGATTGTGACGGCTCATCAGACACCTTCCATCTTTCCATTCTGTCCGCCACTCTGGGCGTCCCGAAAGTTAGATCTATAACCTCCACCCTGTTAGTAATACAGAATGTTGGTTCCCTACCTCTGTTCATGATCCTGAGCTCCGTTCCGGCCAGGTATTCGAGTAGAGCCTCACCTCGGGCGTTGATGTTGCTGCCCCCCCACACCGTATTGTGGGAATTAGCGTCGCATCCGATGATGAGCTCTCTTTGTTCCTGCTGTCCTCCACAAGTCCTGCGATGTCCTCCGATGGTGGGTGTTCGGGATCGTCGTAGGGCATGTAAGCAGATGCCACTACTACCGCCCTCCTCCTTCCTCCCAGAGTTACCTCGAGCTTGATAGCCGCGAGGTTCCTCCGGCTATATTCCACCAACGGGATGGCGACTACACCTCTGACGAGGATGCATGCCCTTGGTCTGTCAACAGTACAATAATGTAGCTGTCCCTCCCTGACATTCAGTCCTCTGACCCTCCCGCGGTATACCCACGGTTCCTGTATCAGGGAGATCTCAATTTGCTCTGCCATAACGCGTCTGCTGAGCACTGCTGCCGCCGCAGACGCCCTATGCAGGTTAATCTGTATGAATCGGAGTGTGCTTACCATCCCCGGCTGCCTCCTCCTCCGTGTCCATTCGTTTTTCCTCCCCCCTTTTCGGATGTGCATCCAGCAGCCTGAAGGTTGCCCTGCCCATCCCCAGATAGGGTTTCATGCCCTGGGCCTGCAGCACCGGTATGGCTCGGTCCTCCATTCCCAACACCAGGCGCATGCCTTTACCGACTACGTCCTCGTGTCGCTCGTGGATGACCCACCTCCCGGTTGCCAGCCCAGGGTTCTGTTTCTCCAGCCGCTTCAGAATAAAGGCTGTGACCAGTGGTGCTCCCGGGATCCAGGCCATGACTCTGACGTACTTTAGGAGTGCGTCTGTCTCGATTGCCTCGAGATCTGCGCCCTCCCAATTCCGCAGATTCTTCCCCTGTTCCTTGAGCCACGTCGGCGACTGTTGGTCCGCGCATACCCTCAAGGTTCCTCGGTACAGGCAGGTCTGCTGGAACCGCGGCGTGAACTCCCCAATCGGAATTTCATCCACAATCTCCATCAGGCCCTCCTGTATGCCCTCCGATTGCTCCTTGGTTATCTCCTCCCTTTGTCCCGAGTGTACGATGGACAAAGCATAGGAGTTCCTTTCCGGCCCTCCCGCCCTCGGTTTTTTGGGTTCTCGGCGGAAGCTTGGCGGTGTCTCCTTGGACTCCCGCTGCCGTTTCCGGTATCCTTCCCTCTTCTCCTGGGAGGCTTTCCTGTCTCGCTACCTTTCCCCCCGGTTACTCTTGGTCCGCGGTAGTTTCGTGACGCCAACTGTCCCCCTTCCCGAGGGTCTAGCTGTCGCACTGGCCGCGGTTATCGTCTTGCCCGCTACGGCGGCCTCCTCCATTTCCTTCTTATACTTGCGCCCTGCCGCCCCACTGTACCGTGGGCGTTGTAGCGCTATTTTGCTGATATCTTCTACAAGCTTAGCTTCACAGCCCCCGCCCGCACTCGCGGTGGCTGCCGGGTTTACCCGATTCTCGACAGTGGCGGTCGGTGCCTCAGGGGTCCCCACCGCCGTCTGCCGGCTGACAGTTCGATCCCTTTTAGGGCTCGCTCTGCCTGTCTGGTTTCCTTTCGGTCCAAGTTGCGTTGTATTTATTTTTGTTTTATTAGTTCCATAGTCCATGTTAGTCCCACGAGTATCTAGGGAAATAAAGGTCCACCCCGGCAGAGCCCCGATTGCCGGGGTAAGGCCTAAATACTCTGGAATTCGGCCTGGTTATCCACCTTGTCGGGTGCAATTATTTGCCCCCGCCGACATAGCTCCTCGGGTCATCGAGACGCACAAGCCCTCCCACCAGCGGCAAGGTCCTGCAGTCCCCAGGGAGGGATAAATGTAATCAGTTTATTATTGTCTATTTACAAGAGCGACCCATTGGAGACGAGAAATCCGAGAAATTCGATTTTTTTTTGCGATTTTCGATGAAAATTTGGCGATATTCATCGTTGTTTACAAAAATCATATCTCGGCAGCGAAAAAAGATATCGACTCTATTCTTATCATGTTTTAAAAAAGGAGAAAATACGTTGCCAGAAAAAAAATGTGCAGTTTTTTTAATCAACTGTAAACGAATAAATCGAGCGAACAAAATTGACAAAGATTTCGAATGCGATGAATCTTCGACGGTCCAAGGGTAGAAAATTATTTTTTTCATCATTGCGTACTTTTTTTTCGCGCAATAACGCGCAGAGTCAATTTGTATTTGAGATAAAATACGAACAAAGATTGAAACGAGATGTCGATTTTGTTTTATTTGAAAATGATCCCGCTGCAGAGTACGCGCGCCGCAACGTATGAGCATCTGTGTACCGTCTGCTATGAAATTGTCTTCTGCTTCCAAAGTTTGACAGATAGAATAAAATGTTGTACTCCCGAAACGAGGTTGATCACTCCGTGCTCGAAGGTTGGGATTTTAACCCGAAAATAATAAAAGGGATAATACCAGTTAGGAGTTGGAACTCCAGTGAGAACCACTGAACGTAGACCAAGATGATATTTATTAAAGAAGAAAAACAGTAGAACAGTTTGACAATCAAATACAATCTGTAATTCAGTATCGCTTACTGAACAATTCACTATTTCACTTTACAATATAACCCTAATTCAGTTTCGCTTACTGAACGATTCTCTATTTCACACAATATAACTCACTCTTCGATAGTCAGGTTCGACCCGCTATCACGTTCAATACTTGTAACTTGGATTCCTTGCACGAATCCCTCGGACCAGACGCACAGTTTCAGGAGTCAATCGGAACCCCTGTATCACGAGTCAATACCAGACTGTCTGATGCTCGCACTCGTATCGATATATACGGAGCGAGCGTGTCAACATAATTTTAAAGACGAAGCATTATTGCGATAATCGGTAATATTGCGGCCACCGGATATATTGCGACAATCTCCGCTTTTCGTTGCCTGCTGTTTATTATTTATCGCTCCAGATTCTGTCCGAGAATTTGGAGGCTCCGCGTTACGTTAACTGCTGACGCGCTGCATTACTTGACCGCGATTGAGAGTCGCACGCTCGATGCGTCGATTGCTCAATCGCTCGCGAGGCGTTCGGTTTCGGCGATCGCGCCTCCCGTATCGCCTGCATACTTCTATTATTGCACAATCCACCTCTCGGTAATACCTGAGATATTCGGGGTACAACAAAAACGAAAAAAAAATATATACACGCGATTTTTTTTAGTTTTATTTGGTGAATTGCAATTACTTTGGATCTTCAATGAATCTTCTTTGTGAGTTTATAATCAATTTTTTCGGTGGACACGTGAAATTTATAATTTTCATTACGAATGCAAATAAAGTATTGTGAAATGTTCTGAATGATTTTCGGTGAAAATGTATTATTTTCGAAATAAAAAGCGCAAATATTTGTGTATCTGTGTCTGATATTTCGTGTTTTATTTTTCGTAACTGAAGTTTTTTTTTTTAACACGATGAAAAATTGTTTTTTGACAAATAACATAACCTATTCATAATAAATTCAGAGTTTTTCCTCCACATTTACTAGTTATTTTTTTATAAGTTTTGTCATTTTAACATTTTTTTAATTTTTAATTTTGCACATCGCTGGTAAATAACTAGTAAATGCGGAGGAAAAACTCTGAACTTCAATACCAAACTCATACTCCGCATATAGAATTTATGTTCAAAGTTTTGTAGCGACAGAAAATGTCTGCGGAAAGTTATTGTGTCTACGCCATAAAATTTGATACGTACGTACAGACGGACAGACATCTGTGGAAAATCCCTTTTTTAAGGTAGTTCTGTCGCTTAGAGTTCATTTCGCATGAGTTCAAGAAAAATAAGAGAAAATTGCAAATAATTCTCGATGATATAAAAATCTGAAAAAATGCATGCATATTAAAGGTACTGAAAATATTAATTTTGCATAATAATAATTCCAAAATGTTATTAACAAATTGATGAAAAAATTAATTCGTTAACAAATTTCCCGGAAACACAACTTTTTTTTTTGTGAAAATGATACGTTCATTTTTCTGAATACGTATGCATTTTTTCAGATTTTTCAATTTGCTTTGAATTTTATTTTTTTATATGGAAAAAATGTGTGAAAAAACACAAAATTCGAAGCAAATTGAAAAATCTGAAAAAAATCATACGTATACAGAAAAATGAACGAATCATGTTTACAAAAAAAAAAGTTGGGTTTCCGGGAGATTTGTTGACCAATTAATTTTTTCATCAATTTGTTAATAACATTTTGGAATTATTATTATGCAAAATTAATCTTTTCAGTACCTTTAATATGCATGAATTTTTTCACATTTTTATACCATCGAGAAGTATTTGCAATTTTCTGTCATTTTTCTCGAACTTATGCGAAATGAACGCTAAGTGACAGAACTACCTTAAAGTACTTTAAAGTAAAGGTCATGAGATTCGGGTACAATTATGAGGACAAAAGTGAGAAAAGATTTTTTTTTTCATTCTATCATGTTGAAAAGAGGTATTTAGTCCATAAATTTGACGTTATTTTTTCTCGCGATTACAATACTTTCTCTTTTTCATACTTCGTATGGATGAGCAAGTAAAAATCTAACAAGTCGACAGCCCTAAGAAGATTAAAGTTGCGTAATAATAATGCCAAAAAGTTATTAACAAATGAGTTTTAAAAAATTGTTCGATGAATCGTCTGGTAACCCAACTTTTTTTCGGAGAAATTGAACCGTTAATTTTTCTGAATACCTTGTAGCGTAAATTCTCAAAGCGAGAATTCACCCACGAGAACCCACAACCTCGACACTCCAAATCGTCACCAAAATTTTCCCCTTTTATTTTTCCCTTGCGGGATGGGCGCCAGGCGCGCGAACGCGCCGAGGAAAATTCGACGAGGCTGATTAGCTGCCGCCTAGCTGCAGCTTTCGAGAACCGGAGATGGGCTGGGTGAGGATAAGAACGTTTCGGACAATTTACCACAAAATTAAATATTCAACAAAATTCACGGGAACCCAAAATAAAATATTTTATTTAATAAAAGAAAAATCTAATGAAGGAAAAACCGGAGCACCCGGAGGAAACCTTCGCCCCGATCAAGAAATCGAATTAACACACATGAAATAATTCTCCCGACACTCGGGAACTCGCTCTGCGCTCACACACACACACACTAAATACTAACGCGAACGCTCGCTTCGCGAGGCGGATAACGGTTTTCCCCGGGATCAGTTTCTCATTTCCAAAAACACAATACTTCGAGTAACAATTTCCGAAACTCCAATAAAATAATTCTCGAAAATAATTTTCCCACACAACATTCCTCACACAAAATGCTCACTTTCTCGGTAACACGGAAATCGACACAGCTACTACATTTGCCGGCGTCTCGGTAACATACTCGCACGCGTTCTCACACACACACTGACCCGGTGGCAACCGCCCGCGAAAACGACACGTATTTGGCATATTCCCGCGGAATCGACTCCCGAGACAAATAAAATAATCAACGAAAAATCTCTAAATATCGACGGCAAAATCGAACGGCCGTTTCGCGACAGTCAATCGACGCTCGGGAGCTCGGTTGGCTCTCGATCATTTCTCAAACTAACACAATTTCATGCCGACTCACGAGAGCGCGTTTTCTCTCGGAACTGCCGAGACAAAGCACACCGACACAATTTAATTTACGAAATCCGAGAACTCCAACAAATAAACGCGACTCTAATTTCTAACTCGATACAAAATAATTAATTAATTAACCCGGTCCAAGGCACGGGACGAAAGAGCTCACCGACGTATCGAAGATTTTCGAAGAGAGATCAACGGCTCGATAACGCGATGCCTTCCTTCCTTCTCTAGCTGTTATCCGCGGGATCCTCTCACGACACGTGTTCCTCACACCAACTCTCGACGGGAATAGCCCAGAGTATCGACGTTCGATCGCTCTTGTTAACGCGTCCCTACCCCCGCCTAATCGCGCGATCTGTATTCGCAAATATTCGGCCCTTTTCGGAATTCGGCGACTCTCGCTCTCGCGACGACGGTAGCGTGATTGTCTCTCGCGAGAGACACGGACGACTCGGCGCGCTGTGGCGCTCGATCTCCACCGATCGAGATCAATAAGATATTCAATGTTGCACGATGGCGATGCAATTCTGCAGCTCTGGCCGTCGGCTGCAGCCCTTCCGAAAAATAACCTTTTGCAGCGTCTCTGCAGCGGCGGTACCTTCGCCTCATCTCTTCGATAGCGATTTAAATGGCGAGGGCAGGAGACTCGGTAGCGACGGACTCCTCGACTTGAGAGTCCCTGTCTATGAAACACGGTAGCGAAGACTCTCGCAGTAAAATCCCTCGTTGTATGACGAATAAACGTCGATAGCTTCTTCTCTCGCCGATTTACTCCCTCGCCCGCGACTCGGACGAACATGAAATATTTTTTTTTAAATCGAAGAAAAATTAAAATAAATCCCTATCTCTTAAAATTAGGCCCTGTGGAATCGCCTCGGGAGCCTTGGTGCGAGGAAAACACATTTTAGTAACGGGCTGAAATTTTGCCACGTTACAACCTGAATATACAAATGTTTTTTAGATTTTTTTGTGATTTACCACTTTTTTGAATGGATTAAAATCACGAATTTCGAATACGAGTTCGGAAAAACACTGCGCATTGCGTACAAAAATTTTCCCCGTAATCGGTAGAACATACATAATCATCAATCAAAGATGTTTGCAAAAACGGGATTACCGAAAATTAGGAAAAAAAAATGAATTAATTGTAACGGTACGTTTTTGGAGGCTTACAGCTCTTTGCTCCGAAACGTTCGCTATTGTGAGTTTTTGGCTCACGTAGATGTGAGGGCAGGTGCTGTAAATTAGAAATCTATTTGTTGATTCGAATTGTCAACAATAATTTTGATTTTATTGAAACAATGATGTGAATACAAAATAAAATAGGAAATTTGTCCAATAATTTGCTTGGAATTTTAGCTCTTGAATGTTTAATTTGCGAAACAGATCGACAGGTTATTTTATTGTGGGTATGAGGTGTGTGATTCTACTCTACACGATTCTTACTAGACAATGACTAGACGAAAGCAGTCGCCGAGGTCTCCCAGGGCAGTCGCCGGCGCTGTCACAGAGTAATAAGTCGTAAAAAGAATGATTCTACGTTAGATGATCGCTATCAGCCACCAACTAGACGAAAGCGGTTGCCGAGGTCTCCCAAGGCGGTTGCCGGCGCTGTCGTGTACTGATAGGTCACCGCAATGCAATTGATTCTACTGTACTTTATGAGTTTGATGGATAAACCGAGACGAAAGCGGTCACCGAGGTCTCCCAGGGTAGTTGCCGGCGCTGGTTTTTGATAGGAAGGGTAACACTAGACGAAAGCGGTTGCCGAGGTCTCCCAAGGCGGTTGCCGGCGCTGTGTTTGGAAAGGAATTTTTAAATTCAAAAGTGGATCTGTTCGCTGAAAATAAAAGTAATTAATTTGTTGGTTATTTGGTGGTGAATGGCCGACGTTGGTTTCTTCCTTCATCGATTGGATCGTCGTTGAAAAATTGGTCCCTTGCTTCTTCTTAGCGTCGGGACTCTGTCGAGTAAAGCAACGCTTTACTCGAAAAGGAAAGTGTTGAACTCTTCTTATCGAGAATTATCGATAAGCAAGATGGAGGACTCAAGATCAAACGAGCCGTAGCCGCGCATGAGTTCCTCTCCGTTCGAGTTTAGGATCGAAGTGCCGTCTCAGTGCTCGCGATCGGTCTTATATACCCGAGCGCGAGGCCCTTTTTTATGTCCATTGACGCACGAAGTACGTCAAACTTCGCTGTCCTTTATTATCGCTGCCCGGGGTCTGCCGCAACAGCTTAAGAAAACCGTGTGCACAAATGATGCAATACTACCGGGCAGCTCCCGCTATCGACCGTCGTTATTGATTGACTGCGCGGTCGGTAATTCGTATGCTGACTTCTTCGCAAAGTCTGGTAAATGACCGATAATCGATCCGGCATTTACCATATGAATTTTCACATGGATTTTTCGTTCTAATTATTTGCATTTTTCTAGTGTAGGGGATAGTTGAAAATTTAATACCGTCTCATAATATATATTCGGAAAAATTAAAGAATCGATTTTCGCTATAAAAAAGTCAAGTTGCCGGATACTGTTGAGTGAGCGTGTCGCGGCGCGGCGCTAGGCGTCTAGGGCGACGCGGCGTGGAGAGAGGCTCACTCGGCCTACCGAACGTGAACGAGACGCACGCCTTTGTAAGTTCTGTCCCCAATACCTCAACGGCGATTTCGGAAGAATTGTACGTTTTAACAACTTGTTCTGATTTTCCAAGTCATTTATCGTGTTTCTCGGGTCTTCTTTGCTGACATACTCGCCTACGCTGTAGTTTGTCGCCAAATGCATAGTGGTTTCGCCAAACAGCTTCTCGACACCGACGTACTGTTTCGCACTATCCATGCAAATCGGGCTTGTGTCCTTAGCGACGTACTTGCTTATGTAAGGCCACAAGTCGGATTTGCTCTTCGAGTTGACCGCGAAAAACAGACCGACTTTATCCTCCTTGCAATACAATCCCAAGACCGTAATGGTCATCCGATCGATGAGTCGGCCTCGATTGTATTTTCGTTTGGTGAGGAACGTCTCGTCTATCTGCATCGTCTTTCCTTCACCGCCAATATACGACTGCGAGTGAGAAGCTACTACCTTCGCTATTTCTCGACAGTAGCTGAAATAGTCGATGATAGTGTTCCAGCTTAACTCATCACCGTCGTTGTACCGGTGCCATCCCAGCATTTGTCGATAGACGTCGGAAACCTTCATCTTTGAGACGAAGCACAGAATGATGACCAAAACTTCGCAAACCTGTATGCGGCAATTATTCCCATCGAAGAATGTTCCTGTGCAAGGGTTTTCCGTTCGTCTACAGCCCTTTGCACCCTTTTTCTTCAAACTTTTCGTCGAACATCTCCATATCCACCCCAATTTCGTCTCCTTCTTTACCTCGACTTTCATCGGCAAGTCGCAACATTCCTGAGCTTTCGGAGATTTCGATGGAAGAAGCTCGATCTCTTCCAAGAAGCATATTGCTGTTTCATCGCTTCGAACAAGCTCATGAAACGAGTGAAAAATCGAAAAAATTTCCAGTTTCGGATATAAGACTGGATGTGTCGGATTCATGTTCGCGGTTGAATGAATTGTCTCATCGGCAGTATGTCGAACGGATACAACAGTGCGATTGAAAGTGTATGTATTGAGCGATAATAAGTGTCTGAACTTGATTCTAGGTGCGAATATTGAGTCGAGAATGGATGTAATGAGTCCACAAACTGTGATGGGAATTGTGACATATTTTTCATTTCCCGAATCGCGGAACTCGAACATTGAGTCGGAACACAAAAACAAAATCGAAAGCTCAAATTTCTGGGACTTCAAACGCGAAATCGAAAACGTCACCTTCGGCCGTCCACCCTCGCGGATACATCGGCGTCCCGGTGGGCGCCAGTTAATTTTTATTTCGACGGTATTAACAACCGGACTAATCTGGGAGGGTCGGTGGAACGAGCCGACCTCCCGCAAGGGCGAACAAACGAAACAACAAAACATAAACTCGAACTATATCGGGATCGACGAGCCAGAAGGCTCGATAAACGATAACGACCGAATGCAATTCGCGAGAGCTAACGGTTGCGGAAATGCACGGTTGCTCAGGTTGCGGGTTATAGTAGAAGGGTCGCGATCCGTCATCAATAAAATAGCACGCGACAGAAAACTCGGAATCTCGATTTATCATCAGAAAATAATTATTGGTTGGCGTTAAGCCACGGGATCGCACGCACGTGTGTCGCGAGTACTCAGCTCATCGTGAGATCGAAGCGAGTCAAGCGACCACGAGCGCGACACGAGAACGATAAATTCGATAACTCAAAACTCACCGAAAACGCGTAATTTATCCAAAAAGGACCGGGATCTGCATCAACAGACACTCGAGAACTTCCACTCGAGAGCGTTAATTACAACGCGTCGATCGAATTATCAACTCGAAAGAATCCCTTGCGGAATTCGATCGAGGATGGCACAGACGGTATCACACGAATCGTACGATACTCGAACGCACTGACAGGTAGCGAAACCCGTGAGCGCGAGCGAGTCACCTAGACGAGAGCGAACGATAGACCGACACACACTGGAGCGCGAGCGAGATGACGCGCAAAAACACTAGGCGATAGCCGGCACCTATCGTTACGGGAACGCGAGAGAGAGCCCGAGTCACTTCGAGGGCAGCTCCCGTAGACTGTCGATTTGCCTACGAAAATTCGTAACGAATTATGATAATTATTTTCGGGATCTTGACTGATAACTACTGCCCTCTCAACCATCTCATGACTTTATAGAATCGAGAGCCGATACTATAACGCGGTAACTTGAACGAATATTCGCAATCGCTTCCCCTAGTCAATGCGTAAGATACAAGGCTCTTACTCGACTATAACGCAGCGCAAGGTGTTCTACCACTCTTGCCTGGACCAAACGGTACCTCCGCCTGATCTCAACGCATTGCACTTTACTATAGGGCGCCGGGTTTGCACCGGACTTTAGCGTGTTCGCAAGAAACTTCATCGAGCCTCTCTTCACTTGGGCCTTTATTTTCCAAATGTTATCCCACCAAATGAACTCGAGAATCTCGAGCAAACTGAACTAAACTGAATCTCAAATCTTAAGGCAAACGGAACGAAACTAAATCTTAAAGCAAAACTGAACGAAACTAAATCTTAAAACTTGGATTTAAACTGAAATAATTACAAAAAAGCATAAAAGGTAAACTGCAAAAAGTCTCGATCGATATCTTAACGAGAGCTTGACGGTATCTTAAGTCGCTGGGAGAGGCATTTTTATGCGAGTTACGGTTGTTTTTGTTTTTGTGACTATGATTCAAAAAAATCACGTCACAGAATATAGGTATGAATGACGCGGAAATTAGATGAAGATTGTGTTCGAGAACGATAGCGAGTGTTGAGTTGTGGATATGTGCAATAATGACTGCGAGTGTGAGATCAAGACTGTATGTAATGCATGCACAGAGCAAATACACCAATATCCATGGCGAAATAATCGATTCAATCCAATCAATCAATCAATTTTTCAATTTCAATTCAATTTCTGTTTTTTTTGTCAATTTTTTAATTTTTTGATAAAATTTTAAGTTCACGGCGAAATTGTTACCCAAATTGTGTCTTTGTGCCAAATTCAGCTAACTTTTTGAGTTTTTGATAAAAATTCCAGTTATCGACGGTATTTTCGCATTTGTTTTCAGCCGTTGGCTCAATTCTAATTAATTGTTTTTAAATTTTTTATGCAATTTTTGAGTTTACAAAAAATTTAGACGCAAGTTTTGACCATCAAAGAATGTTATCTCATAGCTTTTGCTTTCAACGTAATTTAAGCTATATTTTTGAATTTCCAAAAATGTAAAATTTATAAAGAAATGTTGACTTTAATATCATGTTTGCGCGGAATTTTAAGTTCATTTCAGATTATGAGTGTTACTTCAAGTACAAGTACAGCACTTGAAAACCTATGTACAATACTTGAAGTACTTGTAAAGTTCTTTCTCCAGCCCGCACTTCGGGTCATACGGCCCGAAAGCAGCAAGACGACCTTAAGTATGCGGAGGCGGGCGGCGACGGGATCCAGGGGCGGAGCCCTGGTGGGCGGTTGGGGGGGCGAAGCTCCCCACTGAAGAAAAATGCACACATGAAATTGTTGTGTTATTCCGCCCCGTACTTCGGGTTATATGGCCCCAAATCAGCAACATTACATAAATTACCGAAGGCGGGATGGTCGAGATGACCGAATAACATATTCAATCATCTCGATAGAAAAAAAAGCCGTAATGATCATGTCACGACGAAGAACCGGACGGAAATAATACTGTCTGCGTGAATGTGCTATTCTTTTTTTGGCGGCCCAACACTAGGTGATTACAACCCTTAACGCGGAGCGAGCGCAGCGAGCAGAGCCCACCTACCAGTCGCAATTCCGAGCGGAACAGAGGGGAGCGAGGAATGCACGCAACAAGTTGTAGTGTTACTCCGACCCTCACTTCGGGTCATACGACCCGAAAGTAGCAAAACGATGTTAAGTACACAGCCCTGGGGGGGGGGGGGGGGGGGAGCCCCCCACTGGACAATACAAATATTTTTATTATAAGGAATAGGAATCGAATATAATTTAAGATGTTTATTGGATCAATCACGGAAGATAAGTTATTTATTTCACAAAGTGTAACGTAATGTTGCAACAGGTTACGCAGACAAAGACGAAGACTAAGACAGACCGTTGTAAACAGACAGGCAGACAGACAAACAGTTGCAAACAGACAGACAGACCGACAGACAGGCAGGCAGGTAGGCAGACAGACAGACAGACAGTTGCAAACAGACAGACAGACAAACCGTCGCAAAGACAACCTTTGATTTTTTTAATCGAGAGACGTTCCAGAGAGATCTTCGTCATTAACGATTTTGCAAGATATCAACGAAATTATTGTTACCGAGCTTTCCTTGTTATCGAATTTGTCCAATTTTTGGTATATCGGGTGGCTGAAGATCTTCGATAAGAATAGCCTGTGTACAGCTTCGGATTAAGAACTTTCAAGAATCCCGCAATTTCTTTTGGCATGCCGATCAGTTTGTTTTTGCCGATTACTTGATTGCGCAGTTGTGCAAACTGCGCAACTCCGCAACTCCGCGCTACTCCGCGCTCCTCTGCGCTACTTCTGTTAATTCCGGAGGTGTATGTAGGATTTCTTCTTCCTTATCACTCTCTTGGATGCCGGCTATTATTCTCTCTCCCTAAACAAGTAGGCGGTCCAGTTGCTGCACGGTTCCAGTTCACGATTCCCGACATTCCTAGAGAGCAATGGAACAGTACTGCGCATATGCACTGGTAGCCGGCCAAAAATTCTTGAAATTCGACTCTATGCACACGAGAGAAATGTAGCTATTACAGCGCAGTTAAGAAGAAAATAATTTCTAATGCTGTAAAATTAATTATCCCGAACTGGCACGTGACTGTGGTCAAATGTAAGAAAATCGGTCACCCGGAAAATATCTATTCACATGTAGTGCCACAAGATCGCCTAATCATCATTCGAAGAACGGGGCTCGCGACAGGGGGGGGGGGGGGGGGGGGAGCCCCCCACTGGACAATACAAATATTTTTATTATAAGGAATAGGAATCGAATATAATTTAAGATGTTTATTGGATCAATCACGGAAGATAAGTTATTTATTTCACAAAGTGTAACGTAATGTTGCAACAGGTTACGCAGACAAAGACGAAGACTAAGACAGACCGTTGTAAACAGACAGGCAGACAGACAAACAGTTGCAAACAGACAGACAGACCGACAGACAGGCAGGCAGGTAGGCAGACAGACAGACAGACAGTTGCAAACAGACAGACAGACAAACCGTCGCAAAGACAACCTTTGATTTTTTTAATCGAGAGACGTTCCAGAGAGATCTTCGTCATTAACGATTTTGCAAGATATCAACGAAATTATTGTTACCGAGCTTTCCTTGTTATCGAATTTGTCCAATTTTTGGTATATCGGGTGGCTGAAGATCTTCGATAAGAATAGCCTGTGTACAGCTTCGGATTAAGAACTTTCAAGAATCCCGCAATTTCTTTTGGCATGCCGATCAGTTTGTTTTTGCCGATTACTTGATTGCGCAGTTGTGCAAACTGCGCAACTCCGCAACTCCGCGCTACTCCGCGCTCCTCTGCGCTACTTCTGTTAATTCCGGAGGTGTATGTAGGATTTCTTCTTCCTTATCACTCTCTTGGATGCCGGCTATTATTCTCTCTCCCTAAACAAGTAGGCGGTCCAGTTGCTGCACGGTTCCAGTTCACGATTCCCGACATTCCTAGAGAGCAATGGAACAGTACTGCGCATATGCACTGGTAGCCGGCCAAAAATTCTTGAAATTCGACTCTATGCACACGAGAGAAATGTAGCTATTACAGCGCAGTTAAGAAGAAAATAATTTCTAATGCTGTAAAATTAATTATCCCGAACTGGCACGTGACTGTGGTCAAATGTAAGAAAATCGGTCACCCGGAAAATATCTATTCACATGTAGTGCCACAAGATCGCCTAATCATCATTCGAAGAACGGGGCTCGCGACAGGGGGGGGGGGGGGGGGGGGGGGGGGGGGCGGACCGACGGATTCCGGGGTCCAGGGGCTTCGACCCCCCCCCCCCCGCAACGAAATTTTTAACAAACACAACAACAACAACAACAATAACATCAATAACAAGAACAACAACAACAATAACAACAACAACAATAATAACAACAATAACAACAACAACAACAATAACAATAACAATAACAATAACAACAACAACAACAACAATAATAACAACAACAACAACAATGACAACAACAATAAGAACATAAATAACGACGAAGTCGACAACAAAGATAACAGCAACAGCGAAAACACTAATAACAGTAACAAATGCAACAATTGCAACATCTGCAATAATTACATCAACTGCAACCAACTGCAACTTGTAACCGCCCGCTCGAGAGGTGAGCGAATGCTGCCCTCTACAAAGGTAGAAGCCGTAATAATGTACATACGAGCGTAACCGCGACGGGGTACTCCCATCTAATAACGCGACAGGCGACGTCCGAAAACGTCCCAGTCGTCGTCGAGCGAAATCCGCGTACACACGTGTCATTCCAACGATCTTGGTATCCGACACGTATCGCCAATCTCATTATAAATAACAGCGCAGATTTCCCGCGTCGCGCAAGGCAGCCATGAACGAAGCCGGTATGTCTTGAACCTAGTAACTATATAATTGTATCGAATAAAACAACAAAAGAAAAAACAATGTAACGCCGTTTCCAATAGGCAGCCACCGCACGCACTCAATTGGACACATTCGGGCAATCGCCCGCTGATACAGCATTGGATTATCGGCTCTATAGACGTACGATTCGAAGAGGACTTCGCCGTATACTCCGAATCGAGGTGCTCCGAAAATTATCGGGGTGCATCCGACATCACCGCCGTTCCGACTCTTCTGCAACTCGTGGGACGACCGATCGCCGAGTGAGCCGCTCGAGTGACGTTATCGAGGGCCCAGCGACGACAGCCAAGTGTTGTGAAGAACGGGTGAATATTTACTCCGAAAAGACTCGCGACATTCACGAGTCACTCATACGGTGAGAACTTTTACGCGTAATACGTGGAACATTTACCATTGAGCCCTCGTGCTCGAATCAGGATTTTCGGTGGCTTAAGCGCAGTCGATTTCATTTTCCTTTCTGAAAATATCGTAATTACATTTTCTGTGTATTATCGAACGTTCGGAGAACGTCGATATCGTATCGAGCAGTGTCGCTCGACACTCGCGAGTGGTCGCTCGCATCGTCGCATTGTAATTTCTCTTATGTTTATTTTGTATTCGCGACAGGACAGTAATTCTTGATCGTTGTTTATTTCGAGCTCCGATAATTCGCCTCGAACTTACTATCGATTCCGTACTCAGTTTGGCATCGTAACGCCAATTGTACTTAATATATTGATTTACTGATAAATTCTCGTTGAATATCGTTCTCCCGGTGATGACCGGGGGGCGACATTCGCATAGTCGCGCGTCTTATTATCAAGTTTACGTCAGTAGTCGACGATCAGTTGTGTGAGGTAAACTACGAAAATAAATAAGAAGAATAACGAACGATATCGACTTGTCAGCACTTGAAGATAAATAAATAAAAAACCAGTGTTCTCGCTTCGCCGACGCGATCGTTTATTCACGCTGCTTCGCGGCAACAAATTCCTCATAAACTATTACTATGATAGTGCACCGACTATTACGATTACAAGTTTTGATTAATTCTTGTTGCTATCGTCAGTCATTGCAATTACAGTACCGAGCGAACTCATCATGACGTTCTGGACGGTTAAAAATATTTTCCCAATATTTTTCCGGCCTCCCCCGCGTGACTCTTTAACTTTAAGGTCAAAGAAACATTTTCTCGAAGAATATACAGTACCTAATTTTTTAGCTTTTTTTTCTCATGCTTTCTTTTACTTTTTGCATTTTTTCAGTTTATTAAGGTTTTTTTATTTTTAACACGTTTATTCTTTTATTTTTCTACCTCTCCCACCTGAATCTTCAAATACACGATGAAATACAACGTTTGGTAAAAAAAAATGTTTACTCGCAATTTGGGAAAAGCCCCAATTCTAAATAGTTAATTATCATTAAATGCCAAAAAAAGTTACTCTTATTTTCTGCTTCTTTTTCGTCGATATGTAAAAAAACAATGGTCAAATCAAGTGGTTGAAGATAACAGAGAAAAATAATTATTTTGTCCATCGAAGCGTCATAACTCCGACAATAAGGCCAAAAAAAAAGTTACTCCTACTTTTAGCTTTCTTTTCGTCGATACATAAAGAATCAATGGTCAAATTGTGGCGCCCCGGATACCGTAGTACTGCCATATCCAATAGGTCTCCGCTTTTCTTTCGGTCGCGACCCTTGCCTGTACGTTTTTACAGCGAATGCTGATGCGTCAGATTGTGCAGCCGGTCCTCTGCTAGTTTGAGACGATAAAACAAACTGTTCAAGTCTCTTCCTTCTTTAATACTGTACCAAACCATCTTGAAATTTTTAAACACGGTGTAAGACAGCTTATGATTCTACTCATCTTGATGTTGTCAGATAACTTCTCACTGTGATTTCCGATTCAAGCTTCGTAACTCTAGCAATATGCATTGCGACGGTGTCTTGTTCATTTTCGGCTGAAAATATTATTCGTATAGCTGCTCACCTCGATTTTCTTACCGTGAACTGACATTAACATATCGAACAATTCTTTAGCGCTTTTGCATGTCAACACTAGCAAAGTTTGAAGTTCTGCCCGTTGAATCGATGCACGAACAATAATCCATCTTCTATATTGACAGCATACAATATATCGTACGGAGACACTCCGGTAAAAAAAAATATTCGTTTGTCACGCGCCATTCATCTGGCTGTATTACACGGTATCTGGGCCCATAACCTGATGATAAAAAAATAAAAATCATTCGAATAAAATGTTTGTTTATTGATATAATTCTTTGTACACAAAATTTTTTACGATTCCATTGTGCTGCGGTCCTAGATAAATTGTCAGAGGTTCCCAAGAACGCATGCGAGAGAAGGCCACATATAATTGACCATGGTTGAAACATCTCTGCGAAGGTCAACACTAATCTTTTCGAATGTTTGACCTTGTGACTTTTTGATGGTCATAGCGAAAGCGACTTTCACTGGAAACTGACGTCGTTTGAATGTGAAGGGATACTCATTTTCGCAGTAAAGAGTGATACGATGCAAGAAAACTATCTCTCCGGTTTTGTCACCGGAAAGAATCTCACATCGCAAAATCGTGTTACCTAGATCTAAAACCAGCAATCTCGTACCATTGCATAAACCTTCGTTGATGATTAAATTGCGGATTAGCATGATGATACAATCTTACGGAGACGCAGTTCGTGAGGTGGCAAACTTGGGGGTGATAGCGTGTTCAAGTACTCGGGTAAGATCGTTTCCATGATTTCGTCGTTGTCACCACAATTTTCCGTGCTATCAACGCTCGTGTAGAGGTGTTCCGTAGCACTGTCGAATACGTCCATGACTCTGGAGTTGATATCTTCAACGTCGACGTTCCGAGCGGATAGTATGGCACATTTTGCTACTTGTTTAAACTTTCTTGCTCTCACCAATTGTCCGCATGTATCTGGAACTATGTCTCGATCTGCGCAGGATAAGCAACACGCCGGAACTTGAAGATTGTCATCTAGATCGTTAAGAAGTCCATCACCAACGTTGGGCAAAAATTGAGCGAATTCCTCTTCGTTGGGTAAAACTCTCATATTTTCAGTTAGCGCGTACTTCGAAAAGTGTTGCCACAATGCACTGTATTTGATTGACAGATTCACTGTTTTGCTGCGCGTGCCTCATACCAAGACAGGAAGTAGTTGGCGAAAATCTCCACCAAGAACGATAACTTTTCCACCAAAAGGTTTGTTATTGTTCATTATGTCTCGTAATGTTCGGTCCGCCACTTCGAGTGCATAACGTGGAGCCATAGGTGCTTCATCCCAGATGAAAAGATCGACGTTTTTCAAATACTCACCCTGTTTCGATTGCACTTTGATGTTCGATATGGAATCGGAGTACAAAGGTACTGGAAGTCCGAACGTTTTGTGTACCGTTTTACCCTCTGGAAGTAAAATCGCTACGATTCCGGTCAAAGCCATTGCACCGACGCATTTGCCTCTACCTCGAACAAGATTCGAAAGAGTCGTATATGTAAAAGTTTTGACAGACCCTCCGTGGCCATCGATATAGAAGCAATGTTGCTCTGCGTTGTCGTTATCAAGTGCACTTAGAACGGCATCGACAAAGGTCTTTCGAGTGGTATTGAGTTGTTTGTATTGTTGCGTGCCGATTTCGATTAATTCGGCAGACAACGCTTCAGGTTCGTCTTGATCCAAGATCGCTACTTGTTCCATCGACGGAAATTGAGATAGATTTGAACCTTCTCTATCAAGCGTACGAGCGAAATGCATATACGCTTTTCTTTGCGCTTGCTGCATACCTAGCCATCTGGCATAATCTTCGGATAGCTTATCTTTAAATTCTTCCCATAGTTCTTCTGGATGAATCGGTCGATAATGAAAGAGTATTCTTACGAATAGCCTTCGAAGGAACTCAGGCATCATCCTGTTATCGACGGCTGCCGGATAACAAAGAGGGCAGTGCGCGAGATGGCGATTCCGCGTATAAGCGCAGGTAATTTTTTTGTTTGCGAAAAAATAGTTATTCTCGGTGTTTGGTTTTTTATTACAAAATAAAGACGGTGAGGAAAATATAGAGAAGGAGCGAAAGCGTAGGTGTAAAGGTGTGAGAGATCCTTTACTTTGCAGTAAAGAAGAATTGCTTTGCAGCGATTTTGCGGGAAAAAAAGGAAGAGAGAAAGACTTTGCAGTCTTTATTTGGTGAGAGACTTTGCAATCTTTTTTCGGAGAGACTTTGCAGTCTATTGGTTGGAGAGACTTTGCAGTCTTTGGTGGCAGCTTTTGCAGCTGGAGACTAGTTGCTCGGACTTCGTAGCTCGAGAGACTGATCTCCTTCTGCGAGAAGCGGTC
This sequence comes from Cryptus armator, assembly GCA_963971235.1. Lineage (NCBI taxonomy): Eukaryota > Metazoa > Arthropoda > Insecta > Hymenoptera > Ichneumonidae > Cryptus > Cryptus armator. Next base: position 17,528,424 of record OZ020238.1, on the reverse strand, counting down.
CCTTATATACCCGGCTCGGCGCATTCGAGAACGTTCGCGCACGCGCCGAACCGGTGGTGGGGATGCGCCTCGCGTCGCGTCGCCTTGTGTCACTTCGCGAAGTTTCGTGAGTTTCGCGAACGTACGAGGACCTGCGCGATCCGTCGGTAACTTACCCTCGCGTCGTCGATTCGCGAAGTTTCGCGAGTCGCGAAGATAGGGTTTGTTTTTTTTTTAGTTTCCGTGAGTAATTCGAGTGCGTGAGTGAAAAGTTCGAGTGCGCGAGTGAATAATTCGAATGCGCGAATTATTCGTGAATTTCGTGTGCGGGAGTTACGGCGTATCATACGATTGACACGTCATATTAATTGAAGTAATTTCGCGAGTGACGTTTAGGTTACCCTCGCGACGTCGTGTTTCGCCGAGAGAATTTCATGGATTTCGCGCCGCGCCGAGGGAAATCATCGATTCAGGTAAGTAGTTTAATGTTTTTGTATGTTAATTAACTTGGTTTTTCTATGTTTCAGATGCCGGAAGGGCCGACAGGATGACGAGAATCGTTAACTTCGAGGAACAGCGATGGATCAGCAGGTGAGTTTTAGTATGCCAAAAAAAACTATATAAAACGCGTTATTAATTCGTTCGTTTGTTTTGTTTTGTTTCAGATTCCGGAGGGCATTCGACGAGGGACACCGATTGCCACGACGAGGGATATCAACTGCGACGACGAACGATGGCCGAGTCGACGAGGGACTTCGATGGGACAAAGCGACGATAGGTAAGTCTTACTCCGGTAAGTGTTTTGAATGCGAATGATTTTATAATGTGTTTCTCTTTTGTTTCAGGTTTCGAGGACTCTACGGTGAAATCGACGACGGGGCGACGACGAGGGACGACGCAGCAACGACGAGGGACAACGCAGCGACGACGAGGGATGACGCGACGCTGGAGCCACCGAGGGACGAAAGTAGAGGTAAGAAGGTAAAGGTAAAAGGTTGGTACTTAATCTAAGCTTAAATTAATATTTACAGTTTTTTTGTGTTTTTTAATCTATTTTTTTTCTGTTTCAGATTTGCAAGAGGATTTAGTTTAGGAAAAAGTATGCGCCGTAAGGGCGCGTACAACAATCCAGACTGCAGCTTCGTCTATTGCTCTTCGCCACTCGTCATCATCTTCGATTAAACTTAGCACTAAGCACGTTGCAATAAAACTTTCACATATTTGGCCATCTGCGGTCCTCAAGTCTTCGAAACTTTTGGCTCCTTTAACCTTTAACAAAAGCAAACGAATATGAAACAATTCGGTCTGAGCCGGACTTACCGAATACATTCGTCCGATTGCATGATACCCACGCTGTCGTTTTTCCCATCTGGAAAGGGTTCTTCCGTCAACGTTAATTTTTTTGTACACGTAATGCGATGGAATATCGGGATATGCGAGATGCCTTGCAGTCTCGTCCCGAACGTTCAACTCGAAGTAATTCATGAGCATTGTTACACCACTGATCGCATTTCGTATCCCATCTTCATTCATATCCACCGGAATCGTGACGCTGTGCTGGTTTGGCAAATGTACCGGAAAACGGATGACTGGATTACTTTTTTCCTGCATTTTGTTGTCGAGAATACGCCAAAACGCTTCATTTGGTCCCACATAGCGAGCTCCAATGTGATCTTTCACTTCGTCATGATCAAGAACCCATTCTTCACCACCTCCATTCTCATTGTTCGTTATTTGAATGGCGGCTGTATCATATCCCTTATAAACATACTTGTACAAAGATTTTGGAGCAGTGATACTCGTTACAACCTCCACATTGATGTGGGAGTTGAATGTTGGGGATAACGTCGGACAATATGGAACGACCCAGCGATTATCGACAGTGTATCCGCCTTGACGTTCGTATAGAGCTCCGGTGTCTCTTCTACGATAGTGCGGGTAACAATCTGCATCGATTGTTGTTTCTCCGCGAAATGATTTTGGAAAGTGTTTGGAGCATTTTCCATTCACCTCGCACCGTGCCCCGCAAGGTCCGTGGATCATGTTGCACATAACGATTCGATGCAATACAGGATTCGATTATGGATCAGGGATCTCCGCACAGATGACCATCTGTTGACCATTTCTGGGCTTGTTAGCTTATGTTTTAGTGTCACCAATAAGTGAATATGTAGCAAACCACGCTTTTGCGTCTCGATTGTGTATACGTACGCTTTTATTTCTCCAAAGAAATTTTGGTGGGTGATGAGATTGAGTAACTGTTTTTTTTTTCATATCGAAGACACGCGCGGTGAGATCTGGTCGGCCTGAGGGTTGTTAACCAGGAAGTAAATTTTCCTTGATTTCACGCCAGTTCGGATTGCAAGTCATCGTGATGAAAAGATCTGGCTTGCCGAACTTTCGAACTATTCCCAATGCGTCTTGATAGTGTTGCATCATATTTCGCGATGAGCCAGCGAAGGTCGAAGGTAAAATGACAATTCGTCCGACTCGTGCATCCGCGTCATGCGCAGTAGTATTTAAATAATCTATCAATCCAGTATAAATTTCCGCACGTATCTTTGCTTGATTTGACCTTATAAATTCGATGCGATCTTTCTCGACTTTTACATAATGGTCTACAACCCATTGTTGGTATAAACGTCGTCCCAAAAGAATAGCGTTTCCTTCATCGTTTTCGCGGATTGCCATTCGATGTCTTACATATGCTTCTCTTGAAATACGTTTAGGTTCATCACCTGTTTGTCTTAGATTTCGATGCCAACCTCGAGTACCAAACGGATAAAATAATGGATAGATCCAAGGTTCAACATTCGGATCCATGGTACTGACGAACTGTAGTTCCCTCGTCTTTTTGTTACATATAGTAACGTATTATTAAGGAATTTCTCCATCAGCGGTAGTGGAGAACACCGCAGCGACTTCGTTACTTCGTTGGAAGTTGAATCGTCGGCGATCCATACCTGGTTTTAACATGAAAAGTAATTGTAGTTCGCCAGCAATCTGGCGTGTCATTGGTTTCATGTACATTTTCGTTTCTTGTTGCAATTTCGTTGTTGCGCTTGTAATTCTTCGCCCATCATTTGATATGATTGAGCGACGATGTTATTGTCACGCATAATGCGATCGATTGCTCCTAGTAGACCTCGGTCGAGAGCTGTGTTTCGACGTTGCAACGAATCCACTGCTTCATTCGAATCAACGATAAATAGCTGACCGTAGCTAGGTAATTCGTTAGAAGCTGGATATAATGCTGTATTTATTTGATAATAAATTTGGCCATGAATTTTGAAGCAATACGGTCCGGGGCGTCTTCCCTCGAAGTTCATGAAATTGGCATTGAAAGACGCGAATGAAAATGAAGCGTTGGAATTTGGAATACGCTCGAAAAATGCGTTTGATTTTTCATGCGTCCCATTGAATAAAGAACCCAATTCTTCTGGCATATCCGGTAGGCGTTCGAGATTGGCTTTGCCATGAGAGCAGCAATCATGGAACGAATTTCACATGTTAGATACTTTTTCGTATGCGAAATGTGCAGCGTTACAATGTGTACAACGTTCGATCATGTTACCACCGTAGTGTTCTTGTACATTATCATTATTCGGTGCTATGGTAGGCAATGCAGCTCTTTGTTTGATAAGTATTTGTCGATGTCTGCGCTGTCGTTCAGCGTCAGTCAATGCGTTGATACATTGATCATTGTTGGGATCAGGTAGTGTCATTTCCTGATCTAGATTTATAACACGCGGGTCTTGTTGTAGTAATTCGATGTTGCACTCCTGTATTACAACTTCCCTTTCGAGTTCTGTGAGCAAATTTACTCTGTCTGTTTGGAATTCTTGAACTTCATTGTCGTCTATTACCAAGACCGGTATGCCTTGTGCTTGGATTTCGATAGGGTTCAAAATTTGATTGTTTAAAGCATTCTGTACAACTGCATCGAAATTACCACACTCTTGTGCATTTACACCGCATCGTTGTGTTAGTGTTAATCTATTGACTTCTTGTACATCTGAAACCACTCGATTGTCCGGTATATCTGATAATACATCTTGTGGATGTTTTTTCAATTTATCACGTCGACGTCTTTGATTTTCAGCGTTTTTTTCTAATTTGGCACACTTTAGTTCTTCTTCGTCTTCAGGGGTCAAATTAACCTTACGTCAAATTAACCTTACAAAATTCACGTTATCATCATCATTATCATCATTTTTATCATATAGTCATATTCGTTATCAATTCAAATCAAATCAAACGGTTAGTTTTATCAATATCAACGGTACACTCTTTCTCCTCGTCACCATCGACTTCATCAACAATTCTTCGTGTTCCTTGTGGAATCTTCACAGTAATTGTAATATTCACAGTAAAGGGTGATGTGTGTAAGATTAAATTTTTTTTTATTACGAAAAAGATTATATGAATTATATGCTTTTTTCTACACACACATAAGAAGTAATTAACGTCGGTCACAAAGCTCCTCCATAAGAAAGCTATACTTGACCATTTCTGGCTTCCTCACAGAGGCAAATTTGTAAGCAATGTTAAAAATAAAATGCAGGAGCAACATGCACAATCAATTATGCATAATTTTTTATGGTTTAGTTTTATTAAATGTGAAACCTTGCAATTTTTAGGGTTTTTCATACATGCAAACTTGATGAGGTTGAAGCTAGTAGATTAAGCTAGTATACGCGCGTAGAAGTTTCCGGACGGAACTGTATCAGACACAAAATCCTCGATCGTTGGAAAATACACATTAAGACCGTTTATTTTATAGTGGGCCAGCATTAACACGCGTGATTCTAAATAGTTACCCGTTTTTCATTCTGTGTTTATTTCATTTAAAATTAAATAATATAATGATCATAAAGTATTGTCGTATTGACGTCGGTTACATCCTCATTCTCATCGTCGTGCTATATATGCGTCGTTAACCTGGTTGTACAAAATGATATAATTTATTTTCAGGGGAATTACGTGATCAGTGAAGCAGGCAACACGTATGTACGTCGAGTGCGCGAAAAACTTGAGTGAACACCTACGTGTGCAGAAAAGAAAGGGCTTCCAGCAGAGAAGAAAGAAGTCAAGAAGAAAGGTCAGGAAAGGGCAGAAAGTAAGCAAGCAAGTGCAGCATATAGAGAAGGCCGAACGGACGTGTCGGAGCTCGGTTTTCGAAAACGCTGACGTGCGAATTCCGGGACGTGACTGGCCTTAGCCGGCCGAACGAAAAACGAGAGCGCAGAATATGAGTGATACCGAACACGGAAATAAAACAACCGACAGATACCGACCAACAGTAGGAAGCCGACCTAGGGTAAACAGTGTGGGAGCGTCTACGCGAAGAATTGCAACTCTAGAAAAATTCTTAAAGAGAAAAAGAGACGCACCGAACACGGACGAGGAAGAACGAGGAAAGGAAAAAATTGCAAACAGCGGCGAATAACGAGGAGGGACAGGAACCTCTACGAGGCAGTAACATAGCGCAGAAAATAGTAGAAAAAGGGCAAGAAAGCAAAGAAAAAATGGCAGAGCCAGGGATTTTTGAAATGTTAAGAGAAATGCAAGATTCACTAAAGGAAGTCAAGAACACACTAAGCGAGGCCAAAGTTGATAGACAAACAATAAAGGACGAAATAGAAAAAAGGGCAATTATCATGGAACAGAAACAAGAGAGATTCGAAGAAAAATTTAAAGAAATTAATGCGAGGCTTAATAAGGTAGAACAGCAGAAAGACGAGACCGGAGGCATTACAGAGAGACTCAAATGGTTAGAGAAAGGCGATGAGAGGAGGGAGAAAAGGGAAAGAAAAAATAACATAGTAATAAAGGGATGGGGAGTTCCAATTGCTGCGACCTTGGCGAAGGCAGTAGAAAATATGCTAAAGACAGAACTAGACATTGAGACTCAGGCCGCAGAAGCAAGGTGGATCAGAACGAACGGAACAAGAGGAAGAATGGTGGTAGCCACACTGCAGAACTGGGACGAAAAAAGGAACGTAATGGCTAAGAAAAGCAGAATGAAAGGGAAAAAAAATTTTATAGACAACGATCTAACAAGAGAGGAAAGAAATATACAAAAACAGATAATGTCACTCGCTGCGACCGAACGGGAAAATGGCTACGTAGCTAAAGTCGGCTATAGGAAGCTTACGGTGAATGGCACAGTGCTGGTATGGAAGGACGGGCAAGGTCTGAGAGAGAGATCTTTTTTCAGCAGACAAAGCTCTGCAAATCTCTGATCGCTCAGAGATCTGCAGAGCCCTCGGAAACGGGCCCAAGAGCTTCGCCGACCTCTGCGAGAACAGAGATCGAGGAAGCAGGGGCCGGAGAAAACATAAGACCAAAGAGGCACAGCATCAAGATTGTATTTTGGAACATTGCGGGACTAAGGAAGAAGAAGGACGATACGCAATTTTGGGATTATATTAAAGAATTCGATATTGTGGGAATGACGGAAACGTCGGTGGAAGACAAATCATGGGAGCAAGCAAAAAACATGCTACCGGAGGGGTACAGATGGAACTACGCATCCGCAAAGAGAGAACATGCAGCAGGAAGAAGCAAAGGGGGAATTATTACGGGCGTAAGACAAGAGCTGGAAGAAACCAAGGAAAAAGTGAAGGCAGCAGAAGGCATAGAAAAAAGAAGAGTAATAATAATAGGAGGAAAAAAATGGAGAATTGTAACAGCATACAAAAATGAAGAAGAAGAGAGATTTTGGAGAGAATTGCAGGAAATAGTGCCAGAGGTGGAGGAGGAGAATGTGCTGATAGGGGGAGATTTTAATGCTAGAATTGGAGGAGAAGGTAAAATAAACATGAGCGAAGACGATGAAGCTCGCAACTCAAAGGACAAAACGCTGAATCAGGAAGGCAAGAGACTGTTGGAAGAGACAGGGGACAGAGGATGGCACATTTTAAATGGCAATGTGTATGGAGACGAAGACGGACAATTTACATTCATAGGGCCGAGAGGATGCTCAGTAATAGATTATGCACTAGTGAATACGTACACTCTTGATAAGGTGCATTGCTTCCAAGTGGGGACAAGATCAGAGTCAGACCATCTACCAATAGAATTACTATTAAAAGAAGGATATGAACGGAACGAGGAAGACGAGAAGGGAGGGAACAGGATAACACAGATATGGACAGAGGAAGCAATAGAAAAGTACAGAGAACAAATAGCAGAGATTAACTACACGAAGCAAGGAGTCGAGGAAGGGCTAAAGGAACTAGAGGAAGCAGTGAAGACGGCCACGCAGAAGAGGATAAGCAAAGGTGGGACGAACAGGCCGGGGAGATACGCATGGTGGGACAAAGAATGTAAATGTAAGAAAGCCGAACTAAACAAATGGTTAAAAAAAACGCAGAAAGACGACACGTACATGGCAAAGTACAGACAGGTGAGAAAGCAGTACAAGAACTTGTGCAAAAAAAAGGAAGACGACAAGCGGAATGAATATGCAGGAGAACTCAAAAACATAAAAACCGAGACGCAAGCGTGGCAGTATATAAATAGAGAAAGGAAGAGAAGGACAGGAATAAGCAAAGATATCCCGCTAGACCAGTGGAAGAAGTATTTTGTAGCTTTACTAGAAGGAACGGAGGAGAGAGCAACCGCCAGCGAGGGATCCACCGCGCACGAGATGCAAGAGACGGAAAGCATAGAGGACCTGACGGATTGGGAGATCGACAAACAAATTAAACGACTTAAGAAAAAAAAGGCTCCAGGGGCAGATGGAATCTGGAACGAGACATGGATCTATAGCGAAGGAAGAACGAGAAATAGGGTCAGAGAACTGATTAGAGAAGTATGGCGAGGAGGGGGTTTCCCCAAGAAATGGTGCAAAGGAATAATCAGCCCGATACACAAGAAAGGAGACAAGGAAGACGTGAAAAACTATAGAAGAATTACGTTGATGAACACGCTCTACAAAGTATACGCAATGGTTCTAGAAGAAAGACTGAAACAGGAAGTTGAAACGAAGGAAATACTGCCAGAAACGCAGGCGGGTTTCAGAAGAGGAAGAAGCGGCATAGACAATATCTACATCTTGAACTACGCAGCAGAGAAGACATTAAAAGAGGCCGGGGGAAAGCTACACGCACTCTTCATAGACTTCAAAGCAGCATTCGACACAATAGACCGGCAAATACTATGGACGACGATGGAAAAAAGAGGAGTGAGCACACACTCGATAAGAAGAATTAAGGAGATTGTGACGTGATTTTTCGGAATCACCGTCACACATTAAAGAAACATCATATTTCTGAGGAAATTGAGACATTTACCGCTTTCGTTCCCGTTTTCTGCCTCTCCCAACGACTTAAAGATACCGTTAAAACTCTCGTGAGATATCGATCGAGTTATTGCTTTTCTTTCCGATTTATTACTCTAGTACTGCCGTTTCATAATTCTTCAAATCCTTCAATACAATAATAATTAAACAATTTGATATAGATTCCGTTACCGTTTTAGTTCCGTTAGTCGAAGTTCTCAAACTCACTTGGTGGGTCAAAGTTAGCAAATAAAAGCACAAGTGAGGGAGAGACTCGACGAAGAGTCTTGCGAATACGTGAAAGTCCGGTGCGAACCCGGCACCCTGTAGCAAAGTGCGTTGAGATCAGGCGGAGGTATGAGTTACAGGCGAGGATGGAACACCTCGCGCTGCATTAGAGTTGAGAAGAGCCTTGTATCTCACGCATTGACTTTGGGTAGCGATCGCAAAGATTCTTCAAATCCCCGCTCTAGTATCGTCTTGATTCGGTAAAGTAACGTTATGGTTGAGAGGGCAGAAGTTATCGATCTAGATCCCGAAAATAATTATGATAATTCATTACGAATTTTCGTAGGCAAATCGACAGTCTACCGAGAGCTGCCCTCGAGGTAACTCGGGCCTCTCTCGCGCTCCCGCTGTCATAGGCTTCGGCCTATTGTTCTCGCGCTCGAGCTATCGACGTGTCGCGTGATCGCGGCGTCTCGCTTGAGTTGCCGTGGATCCCGATATCGCTCTCGCTCTCGTGTTCGTACGTCTCGTCTCGTTCGAGTACCGTCGACTCGTGTGTCTCGTGTGTGCTATCCTCGGCAGAATTTCGAAAGGAATTCTTTCCGAGTTGATAATTCGATTGATGCGTTATTATTAACGTTCTCCAGTTATAGTGCATATGGTTGAGTTCTCGTGGCATCGTCAGATGCAGTTCCCGGTCCTTTTTGGATAAATTACGCGCTTTCGGTGAGTTTTTGATTTATCGGAGTTATCGTTCTCGTGTCGCGCTCGCGGTCGCTTGACTCGCTTCGATCTTTCGATCGGTTGAGTGCTCGCGACTCGCGTGCGTGCGATCTCGTGGCCTCTTAGCCAAAATATTAATTTTTGTTCTCGATTAACGTTTCTCGTGTGCTATTCTATTGACCTCGGATCGCGACCCTTCTACCATAACCCGCATCCTGAGCAACCGTGCATTTCCGCAACCGTTCGCTCTCGCGAATGCATCGATGTTAGTTCTCGTTTCCGTTTTGTTGTGTCGTTCGTTTCGTCCTTGCGGAGGTCGTCGTGGAGGTCGTGGAGGTCGTCGCGAGGGTGGGCGGCCGAAGGTGACATCAGTTTTCGAATTCGCGTTTTGTTTGAGTTTCGATTTCGCTCCTTTTGAGTTTTGAAGTATTTTTGAGTAAAATTTAGTGTTGCGCTTGAAGTCTAGAAAACCCGTCACAAGATCTATGAAGAAACAAAATGCCAAGTGAAAGTGAACGGGAAAGAAACGGAAGAATTTTGGATCAAGAAGGGCGTTAGACAAGGATTCCCGCTGAGCCCAACGCTATTCGCAATATATATAGCGGACATAGAAGAAAAACTGCAGGAGGGACAGGTAGGAGGCATCGTCATCGGGAGAAAAAAGATCTGGAAACTAGCATACGCGGATGACATTGTGGTACTATCGAAGGACGCGGCAGAAATGAGAGAGGTGATCAGAAGACTGGAAAAATGGGTACGAAGAAAGAAGATGACACTGAGCGTAGAAAAATCGAAGATAATGGTATTTCGGAACGGGACTCGATACACAAGAGAGGACAGCTGGATATGAGAAGGAAAGGAGATAGAAGAAGTAGACGAATTTAAATATCTTGGTTACCTGTTCACCCGAAAGAATACGGAAAAAAGACACATAAAAGAGAGATGGAGAAAGGCCGTGATAGCGATGAAATAAACATGGGGGATAGACAAGAGAAGATTCGGAGATGACTACGGAAGAAGAATCATGATGTTCGAGTGCCTGGTGAAGAGCGTAGCCTTATATGGGGCTGAAATATGGGGATGGACAGAACAAAAGGAGTTAGAAACAATGCAAGACAAATATCTCAGATGGTCCCTAGAACTGGATAGATGCACGCCAGGATACATAGTCAGGGAAGAAACAAAAAGTGACAAGATGAGGATAGGCGCGGGAAGGAGAGCATTGAAATACGCGGTAAAAATAAGAACAGAGTCGAATAACGCGATCTTGAAGGAAGTACTCAGGGAACTGGACACCATATGGACAGAAAAATCAAAATGGGAACACAAAAGGTCAGCATACTATGAAAGACACGGCGTCACAGGGGAGAGGCAGAGGAGGCAGATCGAAGGAGGAGGAGACCTAATACAGGAGATAATCGACCAGGACAGAGACAGACAAAGACAAGAACAGCAATTGCAAATACAGAACGCGAAATACAACCGGAGGTATAAGAACATAGTAACACAGGGCACCTCGGAATATCTTAAACGAAAGGGACACAAGGGAGACCAGAAAATAATTGCAAGATTCAGGTGCGGCAACGAAGAAAAGGCAAATAGATACTGGGAACGAGAGGAAAACCAAATCTGCAGAATATGTAAATCACAGCCAGAGACACTCGAGCATATGAAGGAAACGTGCAGGGAGGAACTGTGTTGCGAAATGGACACGACGGAAATCCTGAGCGAGGCAGGGGAAGGACAACTATGGATGAGAGCAGTTCTAAAGAAAAGATTGCAAAATAATAATAATAATAATGTATAATGTAAAATGAATATCGTGTTAACCCCTTTTCAATGCCGAAAGGCAAGAAAATAAACTTATTACTACTACTACTACTATATAATTTATTTTCATTTTTTTATTACATGTCCTTATGTGATAACGATACAAAGTTATGTGTCAAAATAGGAATTCAAATTCGTCACGTAATACTTATGTTCTGCGTAAATACGCGGAAGCATGTAATCATTACAAATATTACAATGGCATGAAGTAGTGTTTTGTCTCAATCACTCCAGCATAATACTTTGACATTAATAATCACAGAGTCAGACAAAGTTTTTTTTTCTCAAATTCGTTGAAATTCGAGATAATTTTTTTTGTTTCTCACGAAGTACTCGAAGGCAGTACGTATACTCAGTTAGCGGTATTCGAGGCCCCGTCTCCTCCCCGTTTATACTCCTTGTACTTTCGACTATCGACGAATTCGAATCGATTCTTGAAAGCATCCTTGGCCATGGGTATCTCCGATCGAAAGCAATTTAATAATTCATTAACCGATCGTTTGTTTGCCGTGTATAATCGAACATAACGTGATTCCAGGCGTGTTTCTTTTTATCCGCGTCGATACATATCGATCGGCATTGTATGAATTATTTATAGCTAAGTTTAGAAACGAAAAAATACGCGAACATAACGATTTTATGATTCGGCGACCCAAACGGCGATCGGACGTATTGTTATATCCTCGAGCAATGCGATACTGCATTGATGGAGAAAAGTGGTAGAGAAGTGAGATCTTTCAATATCTCTTGAATTTTCGTCGGTACCGCGGAATATCCGTAATTAATACAAATTACTTCGGTTCGCACGCCGCTGTGAAAAACGATATGAGCTCTGTGCCACGTTTCGTCCTCGGGGAAACATGGCGCCGCATAGCGTGTTTGACAATCAAGATTGATTGGGATTCGTAAATTCTTGAACTTGGCAATGACGTTCAACACATAATTGGAAATGCACATTCCCAAGGTTTTTCTCGTGATTTTCGATCGCTGTTGCTGTTGCCATATCCAACCATAATATCTATTACAGTTAAAATAAACGTATGACATTTCACATAATAAATTTTAAATATTTGAAATAGTCAAAAAATCACAAAACGAAACAATATTATACCTGATTAATACGTTGTAACGTTTCGCCTTTTTAGCCGATCTGCTTCTTCGGCTTCTGACTGACGTTGGGATTCGGGGCGAGCAAATAATCTTAACGATATGGTCAGTTAGGTAAAATCACTTTATTTATTCAAAAATAATCTGAGAGCAATTACAAGTGAGCTTATCACGATTTCGCCCAGTATTCGTTGATTGGTTTCCGATTCTAAATCAATCCAGATCCCGTGCACTGTACCGATCCATTGATTCAGCATCCATGCTCCAGGCTTCGATCTTCCGTTCAATCACGTTCGCTGTCGTCTCTCTAACCCGCGGTAGCTAATCTCACAGGCACGTGTGGTCCTTATCCACACGGCCGGTACCTCGAAAGTACAAAGGCTTCTGCGAGATCGGGATTTAGACAACGTCACCGAAGTCCAATCGCTACTCGCTTCCGGCTAAGTCCTCGGGTTAAAGTGCCCTGAACGCGTTCTACTGACTCTACTCGCGAGCTACGGGAAGGTTCTTCGAGAGTTTGATTGCCTTCGTCGCCGTTGGCATCAAACCTCGGTAAGGAAGATGAAGAGAGTACACGAGAAATCGACGTCCCCGAAGATTTCGTCAGACCCACAGGAACACGAGTTTAAGTGTGGTACATGAGGGACTAACGTCACCGTAAGTCCCGTCAGACCGACAGATTACAAATTTTAATAAATGGTACACGAGAAACCAACGTCACCGAAAGTTTCATCAGACCAGGGTGTTACACTTGTACGTACCACCGGTATCTTCTTCTTCTTGACTTATCTCGTCCTGCCTCGTCTGCTTCTTGATATTATTTTTCGATCCCTTCGTCGTCTCGGCTGGCCTGGATATAGGGCTCATGGAGGTATATCGCTTACGAGAAATGTGTAATTCTCTATGCGACACCTAGCAGTCATATTGAGTATTGTGCGACGGTTGACTACCGCGAGACTCTCTCTCGCTAGACACCGAGCCCCTTCCCTGTGCCGCTGTCGGCTCTCTCTCTATACCTGCCCCGCGTCTATCTTGCACCGCGGACTCTCTCGCGCCCGTCGAGCCCTCGCCGTCACGTGAAGTAACGAGTACGTTGCAACGTATAATGCTGCGCATATGCTGCACATGACTTGCCTCCGTATCCAATTTGTCTCGATTCCTGACGATGCATTGGATAGATTGTCCTGTTAGATTTGTGACGACGAATTTGAATTGGAGCGCATCGAAGTATCTCTGAAGTTTTCCAAAATGTTGCACGCATCCAATAATGTCACTTAATTAAAAAAAAAAAAAAAAAACCATGAAAGCAAAAATACAAAGCCGAAGGTTGAGGCATTATACTCGACATTGTTTAAATATTATATAAATGGTTATAATGATTGACTATTCGTTTTAATTTTACGCAATAATTGAAGGTTATGTACAAGAAAATATTAATTATGTTATCATAGAAATTTGTTAATTTTTACAACTGTTAGGTAAAATGTATTTATTGTTATTGGTATTTTTATTATTCCATTATTTCATGTTTTAATTTATTATTTAATAATATAGAAAAGTTATACGACTAAACTTACACAGTTAGATCGCCTATCACCGTATCGTCGGCCATTTCAGCGGAGAAGATATAATCGGTTGCTTGTTTACTATAATTAACCATTTTCGTCTAATTTACTGAACCGATTCTTTTATTAAAGAATAATGATATTGTCAATTAATAATGATTAAATTTTCTTACACCGGTAATTACGATTGTACAATAGAATGGCGACAATGGATAATGCGAAGACAACTGACAGCGGTAAAGGAAGCGGCGGCGGCCGGGCGGAGGTGATTTAGCGGTATTTGTTTCCATTGAAACTATCGATATATTAAAAGACGCGGCGTGGCGTCTCGACGCCAAGTAGTTTAAAGAAAAAGTCTGCGTGGCGAAGCCGCGCGCGTCGTGCGCTACCGTGTCCTTATACGCCAATATCGTGCCCCCTAAACTTTGACATTTTTTTTCTCGGAAACGAGACCTTCGGATCTAAATTCTAAAGACACTTTCACCATATAAATCGAATACAAGCTTTAAAATGCGCGTGGAGTCAGCCCGATCGGTGCGCGAAATGATGAGATATTCGGGCGATATAGCCCGAAAAATCGTCACTTTCATTATAAAAATTTTTGTTCAGAGATTTTTTCGACTGTCAGCTGTTTGTCCGATGTCCCATGACCTGCGTGTTGTGTTCGTGCGTCCATGCGTGTGCCGTGCATACACGACGGTATAAGCGGAACGAACGATCAGCGGTTTGCAATTTTCCAAGTTTCAGTTCGTGAATACAGCAACTAGTAATATCCGTATCCGCGATCCGTAAATAGTACACTCATACTGAGTGATCGAAAAGAAGGTTAATTAGAGGTTATTTATAATTTCATTTCTTCGTGAAAATTAGTAAAAAAAAAGACCCTCTCGTGCGGCTAAAAAAATGGGTTCGTCTGATAAAATTGTTTAAATAATCGCGGGCGAAAGGTCATTTTAATTGATAAATATTGTGCGTATGATACAAGAAAAATCATGTCATGCGGATTCTTAACGTTTTCAAGTAATAAAACATTTTTTATAAATAAATAATTATAAGATAATAAATAAAAAAAGGAACGAAATTAAAAAAAAAAACATTTTTTTGCAAAAAATGTAAAAAATGTCGCCAAGTAGTTTAAATAGTTTTTAAATAGTTTTGTGAAAATAATAAAAAATCATATGAGCCAAGTGAAAATTAAAAAAAACTTGGCGAGTCCTTAGAATACAAATAAATGTAGTTGCATCGAAAGAAAGGACGAGCAAAGTTTTTTTTTATTTTTATACTTTAGCGATAAAACTGGGTATTTAAATTATTCAAATTAGTGACGATTTTAGTCTTTATTTTATTTTCGTTTTCGTGTGTTGCATATTACCGAAAAAATAAATTTAATTTGGCGAGTGATGTTGTATTGACAAGCAGCACTCAATTCTCGCATAATAACAGTCGATTGTATAATATAACTTTATTGAATTTGTCGAATATAAGTGCGAAATCGATGAACGACTATTGACAGCAAATAAATAAATACCAGAGCTGGGCAGTACTTCAAGTACCCGGTACTTAGACGGTACTTGCAGTACAGTACTTAAAGTACTAAGTACTTCCAAAGTACTTCAAGTACTTGTACTTAAATATTCAAGTAATTGTAAGTACTTCAAGTACTTATACTTGAATATTCAAGTATTTTTGTTGTACTTAAAGTATTTTTTTAAGTACTAAGTACCAAGTAGTTTCATAGCGTAAATATTTGCGACTATCTTGCTGTATCGATTAGTATGCATTCATATTAACTACGTTTTTTATTTGTGGAGAATCATGTCGAACCACGTGATCGGGCGCTCACAACGCCACTGACGATTGCAAGCTTTACGTGTACCTCGTCCCGATTTCTTTCCGCCATTTGCCGGTCAACCATAGAGGGACTTTCACGTACCTGCGACAAAACACTGTCCTAACCTACTTTTGTTACAATTCAAAGAACGTGTGATCGTATACTTTTTTTCGTCAACGATCGAAAATACCTTTTCATCAATGTGAAATGGAGTTACATTCTCCACTCGAAGAAGTGAACAATCCAACGAAGAAAAAAATCAGTTTACGACTGTCTCGTAAACACGCGACAAACAAATTAATTTCTGTCTCTGGACAAAAAATCGTTTCTCGACAAACATCGCCGAACGACGATCGACGAAACATCGAACGCCGTAACTCCCTCGCCGCCGCCGCTGTCGCTCCGCCATCGTCGTCGACGTCATCGTCGAAACGTCGTACGTGCATCGACGAAAATGAGAATTTATCTGGTGTTTTCGATACAACACAATTACAATGTTCTTTGCCACACGTGTCACCGGAAGAAGTGGCGCCGACGCTTCGTATGTTGCGTAAGTTATCAATTGGAGTAAAATGCATCGATACTTAAAAATGAAAAATAAAAAAATATCATACGCCTAAAATAGTGAACATTGAATGTTCTGTTTTTATATGGATAATTATATTGAATCTGACAAACCGTACACCCATAGTTCGCCACGTTGCGTCGTTTGAATCACCTAAGAATCATGTAATTATAAATGGAGTCCGATTCGATGTTACGATGAATGGCAAAATTTAATTAATCGAATAGATTGAGCGTAAAAAGGTTTCATGTGCATGATTTCATGACATCGAAACAGCTATAAGTCAGAATAAAAATATTTTTTATCTGAATTTTGAAATTGACTAAAGTGTCGCATATTTAAAAATTGAATCGTTAATCGGGTGATCAAAGACCGAAGATACGGTAAATTCGATAAAGAAAAAAGGCCTCTTTCTACTACTTCAATGTTCTTAGTAAATGGGGTTTAATAGACAGAATTCAACTGATAAATATCCTAAATTGCAGGAGAATCGCTTTCGCCAATCACGCAACGATACAAATCGAGAAGGAGGATTATTACTATCGCCGCAACGGATAGTGACTCAGAGGATGACGGAAATCGATCGGAGAATACTCGACGCTCAGTTAAAAGCAAAAATCAATTCATATCAAAGATTGGAGAAGATGAAGAAGGTAAAAATCGTTCCAACGACACTTCTTCGGGAATTGGCGCTATGAACGAGCCTTGTACTACTGCTGCCGACGTGGCAACGTCTTCAGAAATCGATGCTATGACTGAACCACCTACACCGTATGCAACACCGGACATACTAGAGAAAATTAACAATAGCGCTCTTCTAGACGGCACTTTCTTCCGAGTGTGTGCGAAGATCACAAATACAAAGCATATACAGGTTTCTTGTCAGTTTTGTAAAAAAGATAAGGTACTCATCGGATCGTTAAATGTGTCGACAAATTTGTTAAGGCACCTCGAGCGGGTTCATCCAAAAGAACACGAAAGGTATTCGACATATAAAAAAGAAAAACAAAGATCGAAAAGGGGAATAGAAGCGCGTCCGGCAGGATCGACATGCGAACCACCTACAAAACGACGAAAAAGAATTTGTAAGCGCGGTGAAACTCAAAGCCTCTTCGAAGATCGATTATTGAAATTTATAATCGAAACAATGTCACCATTGTCAATTATCGATCATCCTAGCTTCAGAGAGCTTTTCCAAGAATCCGTTGATGTTGCGTCCGTTAGCCGTCGTACAATAACGCGTCGTCTCTCTGAAATGGACGAACAAAGACTGCGACTTACGAAAGAATCTCTTTCCAAAACTAAGTACGTATGTACAACGGCGGATATATGGTCAGCCAAAACGCGAAGCTTTATAGGGGTAACCAGTCATTATATAGATGACAATTTCGAGCGTCAGTCATATGCTCTAGCGTGTCAACGATTCAAGGGCTCTCATTCACACGACAAAATCGCTGAAATGTTGTACGGCATTCACACTCAGTACGGCCTCGATACTTCATCGACCGTTGCAACGGTTACAGACAATGCGAGAAATTTTGCGAAAGCTTTTAAAGAATTCGGTGTCGACTTCAAAACACCGATGCTTCAAAGATCATACGATTGCGATTACTCTATCGAGGACGAACGACATGATACGGAGGATTCGGAAACAGAGATGTCCAGTACCTCGGATGAGGATACTATTGAAATACCCACATCAATTATTCTGCCACCGCATCTCAGGTGCAGTTCCCATACTCTGAATCTCGTTGCGACCAGTGATTTCGCCAGCGCGCTGAACGAAAATAGAAGCTTACTAGAATGTCACACTAGAACTCTCAATAAGTGTTCTCGCCTGTGGCACAAAGCAGCATTGCCAAAATCGGCTGAGATAATCAAAGATACCGTGGGGCACACCTTCAGCTACCCGATAGTGACAAGGTGGAACTCGCTGTTTGACTCTTTAAGGCAGATATTGAAAAGCAAATCTCACTTGTCATTGTTGTTCGAGCTTTTGGGATTGCAGGATTCGCTAACAACCAATGATCTCTCGTACATTGAAGAGTACTGTTTGGCTATGGAACCAATAGCTCGAGCTTTAGATATATTGCAAGGAGAGGGAAAAATATACTACGGATGTATTTTACCGACACTCATCACGATTAAACGAAAGCTCGAAAAAATGTCGCTGGGCAGTTTGAAGTACGGGAAAATCATCGCAGATGCGTGTTTACGCAGTTTAAACACTCGATTCGAGAGTATCTTATTATTCGAAGATTCGGCAACTATCATAGCATCAGTTTCTAACTCAGTATTCAAGCTCAAGTGGTTTCACGCGGTGAATACAAAGTACAAACTACAAATACCTCTTTTGAAAATAAAAAAGGTATTCACGAATGGAGCGAAAGCTTCAAGTATCAAGCCGGGACAGAGTTCAGGACAGAGTTCTTGTTCGATATCTTCGTTTCTGCGAGTGACAAGCGATGATTCTCAGATATATCAAACGGATAGTCAGGACAGTGAGGAGGAAGAACCCATTCCGGATGACGCGGACGTTCAATTGCTGACGTATTTACGGGATAGAAGAACGGACTATTCGATGCTGAAAGATTATCCAATAGTGAAGGAAATTTTTCTCCGATACAATACTCCTCTCACATCTTCGGCGCCAGTCGAAAGGCTGTTTTCATTTGCAACCATTGCAAATGCACCAAGACGACACGCTTTGTCCGATGCAAATTTCCAGAAAATTGTTCTTTTGAAGAGCTTTCTTCAAAGTGGCAGGAAATTAGGCTCCAACTTCCCAACTTTCTGAGTCGGTGTAGGAATATGTATCCAAAGATTTTGTAGAGTTATGTTAATACAAGCAAATATACAATTATTCTGATTACAACATAATTGTAGTATTTATTGAAAAAATATGAAAAGTACTGGACTTGAGTACTTAAAAAAGTACTTAAAGTACTCAAAAGTACTGGGCACTTCAAGTACCCAGTACTGGCATTTTTTAAATACTTAAAGTACTTCGAGTACTTAGTACTTAGTACTTATTACTTAAAAATGTACTTTGCCCAGCTCTGATAAATACATATAACATATATATGCATATACATTTTATATTGAAGAAAAAAAAAATCAAATAAATGATGAACAAAAAAATTCATTTTTTTTTCGCTCCCGGTGGAATTTTTGTTGAAGAAGTAACGTCGAACTTAAGACACCGTAGAACTAAACATTGGGGGGATTAATAAAATTCTAATTATCGACATTGACATATGAATATTCGATACTCCTTCCGCTTTGTCTTCGTCGATCGGTGTTCCCTCTATTATTTGTATATCCCTCGCGACTTTTACGTACGGAATTTCACCATCGTAATTTAAGACCCCGACGACGATGATTTTGCAACCTTTTCTTAAATCGATAGGTAGTTTGATAGCGTCAGTCACGCGGATTGCCAGTTTAAGCTGTCCAAATGTGATGGCACCGATTGCGTACATCGCATCACCCGTTTTATGTTTTGTTTTTTAAATAGCATTTTCAGATGTCCCTGGATTTCTGCGAACAGAAAAACAAAGCGAAATAAAAAATTAAGTAGCAAATTAAATTACGTGTATTTGCATTTATTACAAAAAGGCGGTTGGTTAAAAATTTTATGGGAAGATTTTAAATAATCAACGATCTTTAATTTATGATAATTTTGTTTAACTCATAGAGAAAGCTTTTCAATTTTACGGAAAAAAAATTAATATTCACCGATTAAATGCCCTTCCAAGTCGCCGACATCATCCCAAGTAGTCGGTTGTGCTGTTACATCCCCGTAAAGCCACCACATAGCGCCAAGACACAAGCAACCCTCCAAGCATGTACGCAGGGTTCTAGCGTAGGCAGTAACTAAGGGAAGGGGGTTGCTTGGGCCTCAGTATGCGTAGGCGATAAGAGATCCTTCCAGAAAAGTAGGAAGTGGTAGACGGGAAGTTCGGGCCAATGAGCTACGAGAAAATTTGTCCTCTCCGACTCCTACGCGTAGACAAAGATAGTATACACATTAGTATATAAGACCGAAATCTTGTACAGAAAATCAGGTCTTGTAAATATTTCAACCTCTTCGGACTGAGCTAGAACTTGTACGGCTCGTCCATTTTTTCAAGTAAAATAGTTTTAAATGTAATCTTGGAATTCTTTCCGAGCTGCGCGGACCACCGCGAGCTCATCATCATAACCTTCGAATCCCGATGAGTTGCGCGGACCACCGCGAACTCATCAACAAATCTTCAAAACAATTCCCAGATGCGCGGTTCACCGCGAGCTATAGAATCATTTTCTAAAATCCACCGGGCTGCACGGTCTACCGCGAGCTCACTGGATATCTTATTTTTACCCAATACCGGAAATTGCGCGGACCATCACGAATTTCTCTTTCCTTCAAACTCAACAATTCCTTATTATCCTAAATGATCGCCATAATATTCAAAAACTACTATTCAACAAAATTATAGTACAACCAAATCACCAAGCCCGCATCCCAGACTAATTAGCTTCTGCTAAGGTCTAAAACAGGGCAAATTCATTGATGTTACTCGGACGTAACACTGCGCGCGAACTTGGGGCTTCGGCTGCGATGTAAACACCTTTGTCAATTATTTCTGTGTGCTGCTGAATCGGCAATTCGTATGACGTACTTCCTATGTTGTATACGGGATTATCGATTTTTTTTGCAACCGCTCCGTTCAGTCGGATAATCTAAAATACATAAATTATATATTTTTTTTCAGTAATAACAATCGTGTCGTAAATATCACATTAAGAAAAACGTAGCTATCCAAAACAATGGAAGAAAAGGTAGAAAAAAAGATTTATAATAATTCTGTGTAAATAGAATAAAAATTATGTTAATAGACTAAATAATGTTGATAAAACGGTATATGAAAGAAAAACGGACAACAATTAAATATAAAACGCTATATTAAAAAAAAAACCACAACATATTTAACATATATTAAAAAAATCATGTTTTAAATTTTGGTGGTGCATGAAGAAAGAAATATTTTTCAATTTGGTTGGTACAAGCTACTTATTTTTGCTACCGATTAGAAAATTACCGGAATATTACAAACCTGATTTATTTGGACTATTTCTTTTACACGGTCCTCTTGATCCTGCCACGCGACACACTGAACCCGCTTGCCACAATCGTTGTTCAATACAAATTTTATAAGCGTATATTTACGATCTTTTCCAACTATTTTTGCACGTTCTGCTACGTCGATATATCCGCAGATCTCACTAAAAATTGCAAACAGAAAAATAAAAAATTATAAAAATTTCTTCAACGCTCTGCAATGAAAGTATCGCATGTATAAAAACAATTTTATAAGATTTTTTACTTCGACACATGAGTTGAATAATTTTATAATTAAATAAAAATGAGCTTTTTCATTATTATTAAAATATATCAATTGTAGAAATTTTTAAAAATTTTGGAGCAAATTTTTTATTTTATTAAACTTGATTATTAACAATAATTATTAAGAATGAATATTAGAATAATAAAAGAATTTTACGCAAAATATACAATTACAATGAAAATTATCGATTAGGCGTGCAGAGCAATTTCGAGGGTATGGATATTTTTTCTATTTTTTTATGTATAAAATAGTAATTGCCATTAAATTTGAGATTTTCATACAAATATCGAGTTTATCGGAGAAGAGGACGAGTACTGGACCCTCGATATGCAGAATCCGACTCGCGAAACTATTATTTTCTTTTATTCGTTTAGAAAAATGTCGATCGCGGCTTTGACGAGAGAAATCGCTATCGATACTACCGTCCACGGAGTCAAATCGATTTTATAAGGGGGTCGTTATAAATTAAAAAATTTAAAATGATTGAAATTGAATTTCTTCAATATACAAATAAAAATTTATTTTATAGTGTTATATCATGGGATTTCCATGATAACGAGCGTTGCTATGGTGTGTATTATCAAATGTTTTTGTTAACTGAACAGCGTAAGTCAGTCGGTTAACAAATGTCGAGAAGACAAGTTGTACTTTCGTTTAATAAATATTATTATATAAAAACGACGGATTATTTATTGAAGATTGCTACAATTATCAGAAGTGGGATAATAATACGAAAGTCGCGTGTGTTTGAATGGTGAATCTGGGATTCATCGGTCGATTCAGGATAACGAATTTTCTTGATCGATAAGTGATTCGAAGTAAAAAAAGTCGGCACGGATCCGGGATTCGTGTTCGTATTAAAAATACACGCTAGCTTTGAACGTTGAAAGCACGTCCAATAAACGAAAAGAGGGCGTCCGAAGAAAATACAAATCGAGGCCGTGATTAATACACCGACTCAAAGGAGAGAAGAAATAATGGATCAGACTCCGATTCCATCGACATCGGGTCAGCAAAATAATATGAATGAAACTCCGACGAAGACTTTTCTATCGGAAGAAACGGGCATCAGAGAGGTTATGGATGCCCAGAATTACAAACGTCGTCATAATCAAAATATTACGGAATATTTCTATGAGAAATTGGCTAAATGCAATCCACGCGCATGGGGAAGCGCGAAACGATGGAGTGGATTATCGACGGCTTGGACGATTCTCGATATCGAGGATATTTGGGACCTCTTTCGCGATATGGGGAACCTGCCGATCTTCTACCAGATTTAAAGACTGGGAGCACGTTTATCAAAAGCAACGTTTCGACGACTCCGAAATCGACGAGCGTAAGAAAGGATATGAAATGTTTCAATTGTAATGAAACCGGACACACAACAAAATTCTGTCGTAAAGAAGAAAATGAGAAGAAATCATCGTCATCTTCAGTGACGAAAGAGAATCGAGAATTTTCTTGTTTTAAATGCGGTAAGGTAGGGCATTACGTGCGGAATTGTAAATCGAGTAAAAAAAAAGAGGATGTATCGAATCAAAGTATCGAAGGGGAGAAAGTCTTGCACATCGCAGGTAACTCTCACGCGAAGTTCTTTAAAACAGCGTTACTAAATGATAAGAAAATACGTTGCTATGTCGACTTGGATAGTGGCGCGACGGCGACACGCAAAGAAAACGCGGATAATTTGGGCTTATCGTATTACGAGAGTCATATCAAACCGTTGACAGGGTACGGGGGTGGAGAGGTTACTCCGATCGGAATATTGACTGCTAACATCGAGATAGAGGGAGTATCGATGAAATGCGAGGTTTACGTTGTGCCGAACGATGCGCAAATTGTTCCTCTATTGATAGGGCATTCATATACCGAGCAGCCGAACGTACACATTCTTAATAGCATGGGATCATTAAATATATCGAACGATATTCGCGATCTCTGTCAGATCGAGACGTCAAAATCAAACAAAACAAAACTCGTATCACTCGATGATATAAAAATTCCGCAAAACTATTTGGAATATGTGAATGTTGTGGGTGATATTCGAGAGAGCGATTTATTGATAGAGGGTCGGGTTATAGAGTACGGAGACGCGATACCTCGATGTATAATTAGTACCGATGAAAGCGGTGGTTCGAAGATACCGATTATGAATTTAAGTGACAAGGAGATAAACATTAAAAAGGGACAAACGATTTCCCGTGGAGAGATATGCGAAGAAAGGGAATTGACACAAGAATTCAACACTGCTGAGATAACTAAAGATGAAATTGATTCAGATCTAGAGCAAGAAGAGAATTTGAAGTTAACCACAATGATGAATCAATACAGGAGCGTGGTATCGAAAAATGTTTACGAAATGGGAAGAACGAACGTAGCGGAGATGGACATCAAGTTATCTTCCGACAAGCCGGTGTTCTACAGACCGTATCGTTTATCTTATTACGAGAAAGAAAAAGTACGGAACATGATAAAAGATTTGAAAAAAGCTGACGTTATCGAAGACAGTTTATCACCGTATGCGAGTCCGATCATACTGGTTCGAAAGAAAAATGGGGATATGCGACTATGCGTAGACTACAGGGCGTTGAATAGGATAACGGTGAAGGACAAATATCCTATGCCGCTGATAGACGACCAAATCGACGGATTGCGAGGTAATCGGTATTTTACGAGCCTTGATTTGTTCAACGGATATTATCAGGTGCCTCTATCGAGAGATTCGAGGGAGAAAACAGCTTTCGTAACCCCAGATGGACATTATCAGTTCAAAAGAATGCCCTTTGGACTGTGCAATGCGCCAGCCGTCTTTCAAAGAATGATTAATCGTATTTTTCAAAATAAGAATGGAAATTTGGCGATGACGTATCTCGGCGATATTATTACGGCCTGCAAATCTTTCGAGGAAGGCATGGAGAAATTAGAAGCTGTTTTGTTACTTTTAATTTCGGCGGGACTGACACTGAACTTAGAAAAATGTCATTTCTTCAAGAATAAAGTTGAGTATCTGGGTTTTGATATATCTCAAAACTGAGTCGAGCCGGGAATAGAGAAAATAACAGCGGTCAAGATGTTTCCAATCCCGATGGATGTACGAGCAATTCGAGGCTTCATGGGATTAGCAAGTTTCTTTCGCAGGTTTGTGAAGAATTTCGCATTGATAATCAAACCCTTGACTGATTTATTATCGAAAAATGCGACATTCGTGTGAAAAGAAGAGCAGCAAAGTGCGTTTGACGAAATAAAGCGGAGATTGACTTTGAGACCGATATTGTCGATTTACAATCCTCAAGCGAGAACCGAGGTTCATACGGATGCGAGCCAACACGGTCTAGGAGCGGTTTTATATCAAGAACAGGATGATAAGCGCATACATCCGATATGCTATTATAGCAAGAAAACAACGAAAGACGAGTCGAAGTATCATTCTTTCGAACTGGAGGCTTTAGCGATAGTAAACGCTCTGGAACGATTTCGAGTGTATTTGATCGGAATCGAGTTTGTCATAAGAACAGACTGTAATAGTTTAAAGATGTTGGAAAACAAACGTGATTTGAATCCTCGAGTTGGACGCTGGTTCGTGAGATTAGCCGAATTTAATTATCGGATTGAACATATGAAAGGGGAACAGAACGTAGTCGCAGATGGACTGAGCAGATTCCCCGTTGAACCGGAAGAAGAGACACCGATCGTTGG
Organism: Cryptus armator; assembly: GCA_963971235.1. Taxonomy (NCBI): domain Eukaryota; kingdom Metazoa; phylum Arthropoda; class Insecta; order Hymenoptera; family Ichneumonidae; genus Cryptus; species Cryptus armator. Next base: position 17,503,220 of record OZ020238.1, on the reverse strand, counting down.
TATACCAATTTTGAGGATAAACGTAAATACAAATTGGATCGCGGCGATGCAACGTTCGTCTCCGGAAATCTTAGCAATTCGAGATAAATTGGAGGAAGGTGATCAAGAAACGCATCAAAAATTCAGTATGGCAAACGCAAGAGTTTACAAGATAACTAAGGGCGGTGGAGATTATATGTGCCAAAAGAATTACAAAGTGAGTCGTGGCGTTGACGCATAAAAGTTTAGCTCATCTCGGAATCGACAAGACGTTGGCAAAACTAAAAGAGAAATATTATTTTCCCGGGATGCGCGAGTTCGTGACGACCTATGTGAATCGATGCATAAATTGTCTCTATTATAAGCCTCAAACGGGGAAGAAAGCCGGATTTTTACATCCAATAGATAAAGGAAGTGTCCCTTTCGAAACGGTTCATGTAAATCATTTGGGTCCACTTGTCGAGACAAATCGAGGGAACAAATACGTTCTCGGGGTAATTTGCGCGTTCAGCAAATATGTAATTTTGCAACCAGTAAAACCACAGGTTCAGACGAGACGATAGAGGAATTGCGAAAAATTATATCTCACTATGGGAAACCAGGCAGAATAATTACCGATCGAGGTGCAGCGTATATTTCGAGTAAATTTTAGGAATTTTGTATTCAAAACGAGATTGTGCATGTGACGGTAGCGTCAGGCACACCGCGAGCGAACGGTCAAATAGAAAGGATTAACAGTATCATTATAAACGGTTTACCTACAATAACTCGAGACTTAGAAAGTGGCGACTGGGACGAGAAAATTTACGATGTACAATGGGCAATCAATAACAGTACCCACAGAATTACTAGACGAACACCAGCCGAGTTGATATTTAATTATAAATCGATGGGAAGACATGACAGCTTAATGACAAAAGAAATCAGAGAATTAAATGAGGAAATGGTAACAGAATTAGAAGGAGATAATGTTTCGGATTTGTTAAAAAGAAATAAAACGATGATTTGCGAGCAGTTTAATAAGAAAAGGAAGGCAGCCAAGAAATTGGAGTCGGGTCAGTTAGTACTGGTAAGATACGAAGCGCCTGCAACGGGGACAAGCAGAAAATTAACAGAAAAATATCGTGGGCCGTATGAGGTGGTTAAAGAAATCGGTAATGATAGATATCTTATCCAGGACATCGAGGGCGAACAGCAAAGTGAACGGTTTTATAAAGGGATAATCGCGATAGACCGATTGAAAATAATACCCAGCGAAAAATGAAAATTGTAACAAAAAAAATTCATTATCTTATCGTCGAGGACGCCGATATATCAGGACGGCCGAAATTATAGTGTTTTATCATGGGATGTTCATGATAACGAGCGTTGCTATGGTGTGTATTATGAAATGTTTTTGTTGACTGAACAGCGTAAGTCAGTCGGTTAACAAATGTCGAGAAGACAAGTTGTACTTTCGTTTAATAAATATTATTATATAAAAACGACGGATTATTTATTGAAGATTGCTACAATTTAATAATTTATTTAATAAAAAAATTAAAGTATTGTCTGGTGGGGAGACAACGTCCAAGACTCGATTACTCGTGAATTTCACCGGACGAATTAAAGTTTTATCGGTATCCTTTTTGGGGCGGGATTTTTTATTGATAGTTGAATTTTGCAATAGGATTTCTTTTGGATGCGACATCGTTTACTTTAAAAAATATTCTAGTGAATCGAATATATAACAATTTCACACTCAATGTCGTCGAATTATTAGATTTCACAAATCGTAATAATACAAAAAACATCGCGTCCTCTTCTTACAACGTTTGTCGTTGATGTGGCTATGTGCCGACTTATTTATTGGCATGACAACAAAAAAACAATTGCAGGAAAGTACGCGAAGAATTTTGCATTTTCATTATCGTAAAACAAAAATAAAGCTAATAAACGAAACAGAAATACGATATTACCGACATACCACTCACCCGACATCTGTAAGTTAAGCATCCGCGCCGCTAAAAGCACGACTCGTTTATATTTATATTTTGATTTTTTAATTTTTTAATCTATACCTAATTCCGCCGTTAGCATTGTAAGCTATGATGATTTTCACAAAAAAAAAAAAAATTCTTCAACAGATAGAACAGCGTGTTCCATGAAATTCGTGAAATCGGACAAAAAATAAAAACCCTCGATGTGGAGCATCCGTTCAGAATAGAGTAGAGTGTTAACAAAACGTTATCGTAAGTTTGTTCTGTAGATAAAGATTGCCGGTCGCAATGACGACGAATTTCGCCACCGCCGTCGCACGAGGATGAGAAGTAGAAGACGAAGTTGAAACTTAGAAAATTAAATATCATAAGTTAGACTGATCGCCGCGACGAACTCGCAAACGGTAACAGATATCGCGAGAGCATTCGTCACCATAACTCTGCTGACATTGGAAGCGCGAAAACAGCAAAAATTCTCCCCAGCTGGCCACCCGCTGGTCGCGAGATCGGCGGATGACCACGCCGGAGAAGTCAGTCCCGAGATAACGAGAGCGAAAGCTAGTCTCGGATAAACTCCTTGAGTAGCTCCTGCATAGCAAACTTAAAATCTTTCTTCGGAAATCCGCGGTCTAAAGAAATCGTTTGAAAGTCGATAAGGCCGAAGGGAGCCAAGTTAGTGTTTTGCGTCGCAGCGGTCAGTCTTCTCGTGCTAGAATAGTGTTTCAACTTTACGCCACGAACAATCGAAAACTGTCGTGTAGAATGATAAGAGAAGTGTACGATAGATTAGAAGAGCGCGAGAGTGAGTGTGGCGTGAGAGAAGAGAGAGTTGGTGTGTAAAGAAGGTGTGAAGGAAGTGAGTGAACGCAGACAGCAAAATATATGTACATCATTGTAACTTTAGCCGGTACGCGAGTGTAAGAAAAAAGAGTGCCTATAAATTTTCCTGTCATTTTATTCGAAAACAATTTTTTTTTATATAATAAAACAAAATGCTATCTCATAAAGATCCGACCGTCATCTCTACAATCATTAAAATCACTCAACCAATCTCAAGAAACGTCCTGCACGGGGCGAATCAGTCCGATCCCCATAAAAATAAATATAAACTCTTTGCGCTTCACGCGAGGAGGTTTAACTTGACTCCCGAGAACGCTCCGGGACGTAACACCATATTAAAATTGCGAGTTAGCGAGTCATATAGCATAGAGAATGCATTCGCGTTGGCATGAAAGTCGTCAAAGATCCGGTTCTACTCGTCCCCAGATGAAATAAAAAATATTAATTTTTTCCGACAACTATAATTATTGTAGAATTAGACGATAATTATCGGCGATAGGTATAGGATAGCAGTATAATGGTTTGTTACAAATCTATTTATTCTTAACAAAGAATTGGCAAAATTTGTTTTCGGTTATATTTTTTTCGTTAAATTAAGTAATATGCTTATCATCGAAATGCATATAGCATAATCAATGAGCGAACAGAGTGAAATCGTAAGAATAATAGAAATAAAAAGTTCGACGTTAGAATGGAAAAAAAAAATTGATATCAGTTAATGATATGAAAAATTATACTGAAAAAATAATATCATCTTGCAAACCGTATCGTATATCGATATATACCGTATTTCATGTCGTTATTATATATAAAAATTATAATTGTAATATGTAATTAATAATATTACGCTGAACACCGGACGCTGGACGCAGAATTTATCGAAAAAATAAACCGAGACAGTAAAACGAATTTTTTTTTTTTTGTTTTCCCCTCGCGGATTTTTTGTCCAAGAAATAACGTTTAACTTGAAGCGCAGTAGAGTTAAACATTGGGGAGATCAAAGACCCCTTTGTTGTTTCCATCCGTAAATGTTTCCTCCTTTTTTTTGGACCGGATTCTGTCGCGAGCTTCACGTGATCTATAAACACGAAAATTCATTAGCGTATACTTGTATTTGAATTTTTTTACGTTCAAATAACAAACTAAAAAAATCGGACACGAAGCAGTTGCTACTGGCGTTTAGCAACTCGTGACTTTCTCATCCGAATTGTTGATAGCGTGAAGTTAGTATTGTGTTGATATTTATGTTTTTAGTGGAGGAGTTTAGTTTTCGAACCCATCTATTTTGTCCTCATAATTGTAACTGAAATTTTGTTAAAATTTTGTTGATCGCTTACAATCAGCGTTTGCCGCTGAAATTTTTGAACATTATGTTACAAACCATAGGTGGCGAGTCGAACTTTTGGCGTCGATCACGCCTCTCGCGGTTGAAGATCGACCTATACCTCGACGTTACCTCTAGAATAGCAAAAGTTTGACAGTTCGCGATGTTTTTCCGTAATTTTTATTTTTCTTTATTAATGTTATTGAGAAACGTAGTGTGCACATTTTTAATTCACAATTCGATTTTTTATTGCAAGGATGATTTTTATTGCAATGAAACATGGTGTATGTGATAAAAACTGTGTATGTCTGTATAACCTCAAAAACTTTTTATTTCGCGTTTCAAAAAAATCTGATTTTCTATATCAAACTCAGATTTCATATGTTAAACATGTGTACTGAGTTTTATAGTTTTTATTAATGTCTGTATAAAGTTATTGTGTTTATACCAGCAAAATTGATATATATGTACAGCCAGATAAATCATTTTCTGGTGTAGACACAATAACTTTACGTAAACATTTTCTATCGCTGTGAAACTTTCAACATATCTTCTACATGTGCGGTATGAGTTTGGCATTGAAATTCAGAGTTTTTCCTCCGCATTTACTAGTTATGTTTTGATAAGTTATGGCATTTTAACATTTTTTTAATTTTTAATTTTGAACATCGCAGCCAAATAACTAGTAAATGCGGAGGAAAAACTCTGAATTTCAATACCAAACTCAAACTCCGCATATAGAATTTATGTTCAAACTTTCATTGCGATAGAAAATGTCTGCGGAAAGTTATTGTGTCTACGCCATAAAATTTGATACGTACGTACAGACGGACCGACATCTGCGTAAAATCCCTTTTTTGAACTACTTTTGATAAAAAAAAAACTATTTGGGTCATGGAATATGATAGATTGGGGCACAATTATGAGGACAAAAGTGAGAAAAGATTTTTTTTTTCATTTGATCATGTTGAAAAGAGTTATTTAGTCCATAAATTTGGCCGTTATTTTTCTCGCGATTACAATACTTTCTCTTTTTCATACTTCGTATGGATGAGAAAGTAAAAAATACCCATCTATTGAAAGTCTTTTTATAATGCCGGTATCATTCCAAGAATACGGTTCCGGGGATGTACTTGTTACTTCATCACCTGCGGAATTATAAAAACCTTTATTGATGATCTCGCTGTGCTCGTGAATAATAAGTTCGTATGGTGTATCTCCGATGTTAGACTCATAATGACTGATTCTTTGCGCCGAAACTTCACTCAGATAGATAATCTGAAAACATATGTTGTAGTAATATAAATTTTGTAATAAACAAACAATCGTGTTATAAATATCAAGTCTCGACGCCAAGTACATAACAAATTTTTTTTTAGTACGAGGCCGGCCGAGCCGCTGCCGCTTCTAAGACTACGCGAATATGCCGGAAGTGAAACTTTCAATCGATGTTTCTTGAAATTGAAATTTGCGATCGAATTTTCGGCAACACTTTTATAATATAATTCCGCCACGATCTTTCGAACGCGCCTAGTTGTGAATAAATCGGTGTAGTCGATGCTGAGATATCGACATCGTGATCCGAAAGGGATCCGATCAGCGATAGCTCAGCTGACGGGAGTGTGTAGATGAGAAACAGAAGGGCATCCTCTCCGATCATATAATGGGTTATTGCCATGGACATATGGCCGCCTGCTTCTCATCTACACGTGTAGATGAGAAATAGAAGGGCGTATCTGATACTATTTAACCAGTAAAACGCTGTTACATAGGCCTTTATGTTTCTCATCTACATCCTCTGGGCTATATGTTTCTGTAGATGAGAAACATAAGGGCGTATTCCAAAGCGTTCTACTTGTTAAATAGTATCAGATACGCCCTTCTATTTCTCACCTACACGTATAGATGAGAAGTAGAAGGCCGTATATGAATGAAGTTTACCCATTATTAAGTGACAGATACGCCGCTTTGTTTCTCATCTACCTCGGCTAGTCAGCAGAAGAATGTTGCGTCTTCTGCTGGCTAGCGCGGCAGTTTTTCCGTCTTCGTGCTGTTAGTCGGCCGGTTAACTAACCTACTATTTCATCGCAATATTGAAATTATAATTTAAAAAAATGTGATTGTTTTAATGCGAAATGTGATTGTTTTAATGCGAAATATGATTGTTTTAATGCGAAATCGTTTTTGAATAAAGTGAAAAAAGTTATTTAGCCATTGCTTTTTCGGTGCGTGAGTTAAAAAAAAATGAAATAAACGAATGAACGTGACAAACGTGAAGGAAGCTAGTGGAAACAAAAACTTAAAAAAAATTAGTTCTTTCACATTACTAAAAAACTATTGTTTTTAACATCTTTGTTTTTTAATCTGTGTTTGATTTCCAGTGTAGTTTTTTGTGGAAAATAAGTTTGTTTGTGTCTGCAATGCGCTACAAGATGACACCGTACAAATTAAAATTCTTCGGCAGGTTGGTTTTTTAGTCAAAAAATGTTTGATACTCTTGTCGAAAGGACAGTTTGTATGTCTTTTTCTTTATCTTTTCGACAGAAGGACCCCGTTGTCTCATTCTTCGACCCTCGTGACAAAACAACTCCTTCGGCTCATCCTTCGATGGTTTCGACCAGTGATTGCTACCATTTTTGTCTTCGTTTCTCTTGACGAACGGATATTTCTATTTCTTCCTTTGATTCTCTGTAAAGAATGTTAAAAAGAAATGGGAGAATCCTTTCGTCAAGAGAAGCGAAGACAAAAATGGTAGAATGTACTTGTCGAAAGCATCAAAGAAAGCGCCGAAGTAGTTACGTGGTCATGAGGGTCGAAGAGTAAGGCAACGGAGTGCTTCCGTCGAATGGACCGAAGAAAAAGTTACACATACAGTTCTTTCGACAAAAGTATAAAAGATTTTCTGAGTAATATATAAACAACCTGACGAAGAATCGTAGTTTATACAGTATATCACTCTACTCGCTGTGTCAAGGGAACGATTCCTGAGAATTTCTTAATGGTTGTCAATATTGCCACAGCGACACAAGAAAAATGTTTTGGATTAGTCGCTGCCATCGACATAGCAACTAGAGCCTAAATTAAACATATAATTTTATGTAATATAAACTTCAATAATCAATATCTCTCTATATATATAAAGTTACCGCCGCTGTCGCCACCGCCGCCGTGTCAGGAATCGATACCTACTTATGAGACACCCGGTATATGAGACCCCTTCGATCGAAAATATTCTGTCCCCCTTAGCGGGACAGAATAATTTTCGGGGGGAGGGGGGGGGGGAAATATTCCGTCCCTCTAAGGGGGACTTAGAATATTTTTCTCTCTCTCGCAAAAATATTCCCCAAATGGGCCTTAACTCAAAATATTCTACAATTGACGAGCGAGCGCGCAGGCCCGGGGAAACACATTCTAAGTCCCTCTTAGAGGGACTTAGGATATTTTTAGGGGGGGAGGGGCGTAGGAGGGGAAGGCCTAAATATTCTAAGTACCTTCAGAGGGGACTGTTTAAGCAAAAATACAAAAAAAAAGCGGCGGCGGCGCCGGTTGGTGAAAAGCTGCGGCGGTGATGAGACATTTTTATAATGTCGATAAAAGGAATGCGAGCGCGCGAAGCGCGCGAGCTCGGGGAACCTCTAGTATTTATTATAATATTATAAGTAATATAATTAAAATATAATTTTAATTATTTCAATTATGGAATTTCAAAAATAAGAGAAATCTCCCAAAACTACTTTCTTTTTTTTTTTTAAGTAAAAAACGTACGCCAAGTACATAAAAAATAGTTATTTCAAAAAATTTCCTTAAAAAAATAGTGATATCGTATAAGCCAAGTAATAGACATTGTAAATAAAAATAAAAAAATACTTAGCACGTCCTTTTGTTTATAGCAATTAACTAAATTTATTTGAATTTCAAGGACGTGCCAAGTATTTTTTTATTTTTATTTACAATGTCTATTACTTGGCTCATACGATATCACTATTTTTTTAAGGAAATTTTTTGGAATAACTATTTTTTATGTACTTGGCGTACGTTTTTTACTTTAAAAAAAAAAAAGTAGTTTTGGGAGATTAGAATTAAGCCGATGAAACGAATAAAAAAATCTATTTAGAAAACAAGTCACATAAAATAAAGCAATAGTTATAAAACGCTATGTTAATTGAAAACGAACAACTAACAAATTAAAACACTAAAAAATATTTTTGAAAAACTATGCTTTAAATAAATATTACTGATTCCGCAAAAAAAAATTTAATTTCCACTTTTCGCCTAAATGTTATTATATACATACCTCGTGTTTTTTGACAATTTCTTTCACACGTTCCACTTGCTTTTCCCACGCGATGCACTGAACACGCCTGCCGTAATCGTTGTTCAGTACAAATTTGATCATCGTAAACCTTCGATTTCCGCTGAGAAGAATAGTTTTTGCACGTTCTACGACGTCAACATATCCACAGATCTCACTAAAAAATACAAATAGAAAAATAAACAAGCGCCTCAGCGCCCTGCGGGCGCAGAGGCTCTTGTTGGTGGGCTCCGCCACCCAAACCCCCCGAAAAAGGTCCCTTCGGGACATTTTTTAAGGCACTCACAGGGATACACGTCGCGCTCCGCGCTCCGTATCGAGTATGATTACACTTTGCATTATGCGCTACGTATCGAATATGTTTATACGTCGCGCTCCGCGTTTCATCTCGGAAGAACGTATGGGGGAAAAATATTTATCAATTATGTAAATTGATTCATCGTTTAACCTTCATCGAATAGAAACATTTCGTTTTTATACAAATTGATTATTATTATTCACAACTGATATTTCGTTTTTGTTTGACGATAAATTGTCCAATATTCAGGCACGAGACAAATATAACGAATTGCATCGTATAGAACTTGATCAAATTAATGTAACGAATCAAATCATATTTAGTAAAGGTCGTTTTATTGGCTTAACACTTATGACCAAATTTAATGGGTCTCAAGAGACGCGGTAGCGTCTCGACGCTACGTACTGAAACAAATTTTTTTTCGTGGCGTGACGCGCTACAGTGTGTATCCTACAGCAATATACTGGAAGTGTATAGTGCATGCAACTTTCGATCGATATATGTCAGGAACCCTACAACGAATCGAATTTTAATGGACACTTTTATAATGTAATTTGGGGTCAATCTTTTAAACGCGCCTAGTTACTACTTGGTTCAGCCGATTATGAGATATCAAGACCGAAAATTTCACAAGGTCCAAACGATTATAAATGTCCCAAATCTATATGTCATACGTCTACATCAGTTACTTCATCGAATCGAAGAATTTGCGTGGTGGCGCGCTCGTCGCCACAGGCGACTCAGCTGTCAGTTGTTATCGTCGGCACGTATTTTTACGGCGTGAAAATTTTTTTAAGTGTTTCCGAAAATAATAATTATGTATTGCGGATTGTGGTTTAGTGTCTCGACGGAAAGAAAAAAAAAAAAAAGAATTACGTGTTACGTGTTATACGTGTGATTTTATATTGATTATAACTTTTCTTTGCGATCTCGAACAACATAACCGGCAATCATCAAGGGGACTATGTGACGTGCCGTTCGCCCGGTTTTGTATATAGAATTAATTTTGTTCGATCTAAATTATCCGATCCTTCGAAATTAATTTTAAAGATAAAATTTTAAAAACAAAAATTCATTACAAACAATAAAAATGTTTTATGTGATATGAAATTCTTGTATTTTTCGCTTCACAGTACGGCTGTCATTTGCCGTATTTCGACAATCACGACCGTCTCCTTCGAAGTTTTACTCGAGATATCGACGATACGTTGCCAATGATATACAACAAATCTGTGAGATTAATGAATCTTCAAAGAAAAGAAAAGATGAATCTTCAATTTCTCCATCTTCCGTAATGACGGAAGATGGAGAAATTGAAGATTCATCTTTTGTCGCAGCGGCAAGTCGTCTTGAGATACAGAATAGGAAAGTCAAAGTCAATGAGACGAGAAAAATGTTCAAACAAATGGAAAACCCTACCGATGGACCATCGATAAACTTGTCTCTTGATTTTTCTCTCGACTTGCAGAGCATCGGGTACTTCGATGTCCCCGGCATCGAGTTGACGAGGTACACTTGCTAACGACAATATACAAATAACTCGATGCCCGGGGCCATCAACGACGAATCGCTGCAATATCAACGCTGCGACAAAAAAATATTACCTTTTCAAAAAGAATTGAAATTTCCCAAAATATTTTTTTCAAAAAAAGAAAAACGGTAAGTACTTTAGGATCCAATTGGCAAATATTATTTAAAAAAAAAATGACCGAAATTTTATAGGCCAAGTGTAACAGAAAAAAAAGGATTCTATATGACAAAAAATATAGTTTTTTTTTTTGCAAAAAAATTGCTATAAAAATTGGCGTTTCAGTGTTTGCAAGCGTCACAATAAACCACTGACATTGGAACGCCAATTTTTTACAGTAATTTTTTTGCAAAAAAAAACCAATATTTTTTGTCATATAGAATCCTTTTTTTTCTGTTACACTTGGCCTATAAAGTTTCGTTCATTTTTTTTTAAATAATATTTGCCAGTTGGATTCTAAAGTACTTGGCGTACCTTTTTTTTTTTTTTTTTGAAAAAAATATTTTGGAAAATAAAACAAACACACAAAATATTTACCAACACGAACACCATTACCATTCGGGTCTAATGTCCCCTTTAAATTCATCCCTTTAAATGTTTTTTTCTTCTCTAAAGTACATGGAATCATTTGTTATTATCTCTGGACAGGAGCCGAAGTATTAGAGCCGAATATTCGAAAAATTTGCTTTCTGTTACGATTTTCAATGAAATTTAGTCGATATTAATTGTTGTAGCAAAAAAATTATATCTAGAGAACGAACATAGATATCGTCTTGGTTCTTGTCGTGTATTGAAGAGGAAGTAGTACGTTATTCAAATAAAAAGTTGTAGTATCTTGGATGCGTCCAAAATATTTAAAAAAAAAATTCAATTTCTCGATGAATTCGACTGCGAGGGCTCCTCGACTGTCGATATATAAGAGAATTCGGTTATAACACTTTAAGCGTTTTTTTTTCTTCCCCATAATGGACAGAATCAATTCGTTATTGTCTCTGTACGAGAGTGAAACATTGGAGTCGAGAAATTCGAGAAATTTTATTTTTCTTTGTTTTGAGATAGGTATATTGAAACAATTGAAAAAAAAATAGAAGGGTGGAAGAATTCGAGGTAAAATTTGAATTTTTTTTTTTAAATGTTAGAGATTTGAAAAAATTAAATTGCAGTTTCTCAATATTTAAAGTAATATACATTAAAAAATGAAAAAAAAGCTGAGATTTTTTTTCCTTTCAAATCATTCCGCCACAGAATACTAACCTCGTGGCGTGTGCGAACTTTATCACGTCTGCTATGTAATTGTCGTCGGTTTCCAAGGTTTGACAGATAGAATGAATGGAAAAAAATAAATAGTCGCGTTTTCAATTTTATTTGGCAAATTGCAATAATTTTGGATATTCAATGATTCTTCTTTGTCAAATTATAACCAAGTTTTTCAGTGCACCCGCGAAATCTACGATTTTTATTATGAATGTGAACAACGTATTGTAAAATATTGTGAATGATTTTCGTTCAAAATATATTATTTTCGAAATAAAAAGGGCTAATATTTGTCAATCAATGTGTGATATTTCGTGTTTTATTTTTCGCAACCAAATTTTCTTTTTTGACATGATGAAAAACTGTTTTTTGGAAAATTAAAATAACATAACCTTTAAAATAATTCCTCACTAAAAATAACTGTAAAAATATTAAGAAATGTCAGAATGTCTTCAAATTTGCTGTGCATAGTGTTTTCAATGCAATGAAATATTTCTGAAAATTAGAAAAAAATTCGTTTGTAGGTTTCAGAATTGCAGCGCCGTACGGACATTTGACGGGAGAAAATGGATTTTTAAATGGAAAATGACTGAAAAAAATGTTCAGAGACGTCGGAATGTCTTCAAATTTGCTGTGCATAGTGCTTTTGATAAAATAAAATAATGATGCGAAAAAGAACAAATTTGGTTCGTAGACTTCATAATTGGAGCACCGTACGGACATTTAGCGGAACAAAATTGAATTTTTATTTTGGAACAACTCATTAAGGTAGCTACAGCACGCGGTGTCCATTTCGCCTAAATTCGACGAAATGGAGAGGGAATTGCAATCACTTCTCGATAGTATAAAGATCTGAAAAAATGCATGCATATTATAGGTACTGAAACGATTACTTTAGCATAATAATAATTGCAAAATGTTATTAACGAATTGTTGAAAAAAATAATTGATCAACAAATTTATGGTAACTCACCTTTTTTTTTTTATGAAAATGATTCGTTCATTTTTCTGAAAACGTATGAATTTTTTCAGATTTTTATCTTTGATTTTTTTTTTATGATTTTTTTTTCATTAAATTCATTTATTAATATAAATGAATAGAAAATACCAGAAATAGCTGGGCAAAAGCAACCAGTACCTACATGGTATACGTAAGGACAGCAACGGAAAAAGTCAGGCGAATACATAATATGCTAGGACTAGAGCTCCCCACGAATATCGTACATACCAACCAGCCCAAGTAATTAAGTACTTACGTATACCACGTAGGTACTTGTAACTTTTGCCCAGCTCTGGAAAATACGCATCAATCGACCGCTCCTGAGTCGCGGCCCCGGCTCCTCTTATCGCTAATTTGTACCGCTAAGCCGTTGCAGGCTTAAAAATATGGTCGATTTTTAGCACAGTCGGAAAAAAAGTATCGTATGCCACACGGGAGGAGCGGATTTTCACCTCGTGTGAGTGCTGCCCTCGCTGCGCTCGGACCAGCAAATCTCACACTCGGTAAAAATCCCGCACTTTCCTCCCTTGTAGCATAATGTACTATTAATTATTTATTTCATTTTATTCATCGTTACTTTTACTTTAACTCGCGCTGATCAAGAATATCTAACTTTAAACCTGCGTTTAAAGGCATGAAATATGGTCTTTTAAGCGCAGTCGGGAAAAAAACAATTTAATGCTAAGGTGGATGTCCCAGTCATCGTCAATGTGTGCTTCGACTATAGCAAAATATATATTCAAAGTATACGATTGACGATTACTGGTACACTGACGATGACTGGGACATCCACCTTACTTGACGATGTTTTTTTACATTTTTTGAAAAAAAAAAATGTTAAATTTTGTTGTATGAAATACGATGTATCGTACGTTTCACATATTTATGTTAATGCTTTATTTATTGATGTTATTCGAGAATGTAATGCAAATGCTAACAAATATTTTAATCAATCATCGACAAATTGCGGCAATGTTAATTATGCATATATTCAGCGTATATATGATGATACATGTTGCGCGACAAAGAAGAAAAAACAAAGAAAACGACGAGCCGATTGTGACGCACGTTTATTGCAAATAATGGGTGATAATGTTTATTATACAAACAGCAATGATTAATGCATTGTTAACGAAAAGCACATTATGGTCGCCTTGCACTGTTCAAACATGCACATTTCTAATAAAAATAAGTAAACAATCAACGATTTATGATTATTTATTAACTTTTATCTCCATATTGTAATTTATTATACAAGCCGTTTTAAACAAATACTGAATGATGATTAAGAAAGGAGAATTGAAAGTTCAATAATTTTTTTATTAATATTGCGTTACATTTTTAAAAAATGATTTCTCAATCGCGATGAAAAATTATCTTGAAAAAAAAAATCCTTAGACGGTGAAACGGGCATTTTTCGCAAAAATATTATATCATTGACGGTATTACTGCGTTTGCGTCGAAAAAAATATATTTTAATGAAATTTTCCGATATCCATGGTAATCGATTTTTTTTTTCGCGTAATTAAATCGAACAACTATAGCGCGCAGAGTCTACATTTTTATTTCGTCTATTACAGTAGGCATTTATTTTCCGTAATTAATTTTACTAAAGTTGTAAATAATGTGATTATTTCCATTAATGCCGAAAACTGTTATATCCTCGAAAAATGGAAAATTAATTTAAAAAAAAATTCTTCGCTCCATAAAAATCGATGTTAAATCAATGCGAAAGGAAGAAAAAAAAATTGTAAATGAATCTAAACTTCGTTGAGGAAAAAAAAACTTGTAAACAACATTTGTCGCGATGATGAAAGCGTACGTGAGTCATATTTCCCGACATGACTTTGAAGTCTGATGATAATGGTGCAACAAAGCAGGAAAGAGAGAGAGACCGGTCAGCCCAACGAGGGAACGAGCAACAATGCCCATCAGCAAGCCATTATGGTATTATGGTAGGGTGAACCATCAAATTACTGGATTGATCGATACGCCATGTATGCCGCGTGCTCGCCCAATGTCTGGGGCCCCCCTCGATCCTCTCCGCGTTAGGACTTAGTTGGCTTAGCTGGTAAACCGGCGCAGCCACACAATTTTCCCGACTCTGGCCCTCCTCTACCCGTAATCGGTGGCAAAAAGGGTTAAAAATAAAATGGTGGATACTTGACGCCCTTGCCCCACCTGCGCCTACCTCACTGGCACAATACGCTAGAGCTCTTATTCGCTCAGGAGCGTACGATATAATGAGGCAAGAAAAGGGTCTATTTATCGATGTGTTTAATTATATATTGTTTTTCTCAATAATTTATACCAATTTTTACCAGGGAGAAAATTTTAAAAAATTACAAACTTTTTAAAATACGATCGAAAATTAATTCTGGTTCTGTGGCAAGGAAAAAATGATCGGTAAACTATTAAATTCTCTGGCCACACAGTTGATAAGACTGATCTATGTGAAATTATTCATAGAAATTATTAACCCTTCCCCCAAATAATAATTAATATCAATGATATAATCAATAATAGTAATTTTTCGACGAAATTTATCGTCTTCGACAAATTGTGGTTTAATAAATTTCAAAATTGTGCTTTGTTGATTTTTATTGCCTCGTCTTTATATTTTATTCTATTTATAATTGTCTATACCTCTGGATTGTATGGATGGTTTGTGAAATAATAATAAGATGATAATTGTAAACAATGTTTAAAATATTTGAGTCCATTGAAAGGCTATTTATTATATGTATATTATCACATCATCAGGAGAGTATCTTATGAACGATTTAATAAAACTTAACTAATTTTTTATGTCGCGTTCAGTGCGTCGATAAATTTATTCAACAATAATAAACATGTATTTGTACGTCTTTTCGAAGTAACAATCGCTCATAAGGGTCATGAGATGCGTGTTTAAAATAAGAAATAAGTGAGCAGTTTGTGTACGACATTCGTGCATCAGTTTTAGTTCCTCGTTAAGCTTTTATAATACCTGTAATGGACATGAAAAATAATATTCGCGTTGCGAGGGGATTAATGATGCGAGGGATACCGTGGTAACCCTTTATCATCCTTCACTGGTTGGGAGGCGGCGCTCGGAAGAGTAACCACCCATCCAAGATATTTTCCCCTTCTAGAAGAGCTACTTAAACAAGTATGCGCTACGAACTCACAAGTTCGCGGGGTGCCAGTACAGTATATTGTAGTAAAGGACCGTGAACACGTTGCTTGGCCGTCGTTCGGATTCTCAAGCATGCGGAGCGACCAGCGGAGGAGCAAGGAGGGAGGAGGGTAGATCGAGATGGAAACGCCTAGCCGTTAACATTGGCGAATCGGAGCTTGCGAAAAAACATTGCTTGTGCTGCGTTCTAACTGTGATACGTGCGAATTGTATCGGCAAGGATAGATCGCAGAGAGGAGCCGCGAAACTCGGACGCTAGTTTTATCCATACGAGACGACCGTGATATCGTTTTAATCACAAAAAACACCTGCCAGTGAATAAACAAAAAAAAATCGATTTAGATTGTCTTTTTTTCGTTCGAGGCTCTTATATTTTAACCGCCATCAAAAATGTTACTAAGGTACCTGTCAACATTTCACGCTAAAAATACGATTAAATTTTTTTTCCATGATTATTTGGACATTTTTCAGCAACATCTTCGATAAATGAATATCTGAGAGTCTCATTAAAGTATTCTTTAAAAAAATAATATTTTCATAAGAATTTTTCGGTTTTGGGATGTTAAATGTATAAAAACAATATTGTAATAGTGTAATAGTTAAAAAAAAAAAGTAAAGGGTTATTTTTAGCCCCAATACTACATTTTAAAAAAAAACAGTAAAAAATGTCTACCAAATACATAAATAATAGCTTTCAAAAACATCCCCTTAAGAAAATTGTGCAACCCTATGAGCCAAGTAATAAATATTTACGTATATGCAATTGTAACTATGAAAACAATTTCAATTTGTTCGAAAATAAAGATAAAAAAATACTTGACACGCCCTTTTGTGTGATGCGATTAACTAAATTTATTTGTATTCCAAGGACGTGCCAAGTATTTATTCATTTTTATTTTGGAATTGACAGACATTTATTTTATACTTAACATTGCATAGATGTAAACATCTATTACTTGTCTCATATGATTCCACTATTTTTTTACGAGGATGTTTTTGAAAGCTATTATTTATGTACTTGGCGTACGTTTTTTTATTTTTTTAAAGAAAAATATAGTTTTGAAAGACCTCACTAATAAGAGAGTCATCGATGAAAATTTATGGAGGAGAGACAACCCGGCATAACCGGAGATGAAAATAATAATCACATAATATTAGACAAAAAAAAGTTATATATAATAAAACAAGAGAGACACAATTCCTAACCTCAATATACATAAAAAAAGACTAATTAAAGAAATGAAATGAACAGTGCACATAAAAATAAAACAAAATAGAACATCGATGACTACGAAGCTCGCTAACAATACATTCTTAGATATTAATAAGCTTCTGAAGAGGACCCTGACCAGGGTGGAAACGTAAAAATGGATTTCGCTTAAACAAAGGAAAGAAAAAATCCCCAACAACAGACCCCTCCGAAGCCGCAGCAATAAAAAGAAAATTCAAAAACATCGGTCACAGACTTTCAAAAGAGTTCAGTCTCAGTACATTTTTATGTGGACATAATGTGTGGAAATTGCGATAAAAAACTATGCAAGGTAAACATACAAGAACAGAATACGCATAGAAAGACGGAACAGTGGACTATAGACATTTTTTAGAAAATTTATTTGCATATTCTCGTTGATTTCTTTTCAAATTTTTTTAATTAAATTTTGTTCGTTCTTTCGTAGAAAACATTTGAGGTGCTAACACATTTTTATGTTAAAAAATGGCTATGACTGTTATAAGCTCTTAGAAGCGTAGTCGATAAATTTTATCCTCATCTATACCAGCTGGAATGGATGAGCAGGAAATTATTCTCATGTGTACGAAGGATTCTTTCGAAACACTCTTATAAGATCCTGTCGCTCCCACTGAAAAAAGAAAAAGTGTCCGACGGAATCAAAGTTTCATCGGCGGAAGATTTTTTCCTCGTTTCAGACCAATCAAAAGAATAAACTCTTTTTACTGACCGACTTTAGATTATATATGAAACATTTACTTTCTACGGATGGGAACGACAGCAATACTCCTACAATTGAAAAGTTCGAGTTAATGTCTCAGCGCACACAAAAAAAAAATTTCATTCATCGACGATCAAAGCGAGATTTTTAACTAGGAATATAATTTTTTTTAAATAACACTTTTCCTAAATATTTAGGCGGATTATAGTGTTGGCAATAAAAAAATTAACCTCCACAAAATCCACCAAATCTTTTTAATGACTTTTTCAATCAATCGAGATCATTGTATGGATAACTCGCGTTTCATTCCCGAATCCTTGAACGTTGACTGTAAGAGGGTTTAGAAAAGTCGTGGAAAAAAAACCGTTGTTTTTTTTTCGGTCACAAATTTTACACAATTATAGAAAAATTATTTTCTCTTTTTAATCGTAAATTTAATTCGTGTTTTCCCATCAAAACATGTTTTCGTTCGTGAATAAATGAAAGAAATCCTGTCAAGTATCACACAAAGAATGGTAGCCGAGACAGCCGACGACAAATGAAAGGGCAGTAGTGTACAGCACTTTACATGTTCAATGATGTCACATAAGTCTTTCGGTTTTTCATCTACATTTGTAGATGAGAAGCAGAAGACCGTATATTCACGGCGTCTACCCGTTAAATCGACAATAAGTCAATTAATGCGACAATAAGTCGCATTAATTACTCAACTACAACATGTGTGCTTTTCAGAAATTCATTGGGATACACAGATACTTTGCGTCATATGCATTTATTATCGATAATATATTTTTACATTTACGCTTTGCAAATAATATATATTGGTACCAAATATAAATTTGCATTTATAAAAAATACATATTACAGCTTTAATACTTGTTTTTTTTTTAAGTTTAATTAACACACTTCCTAAATATCAGTCTCGGGGTGTTTTTTTATTGTTTCAATAAAAGTGTCGATTTCGAAAATTAGAAAAAAAATGATTCCGGTTTCTCGTGTCTTTGACTTCGAATTATGCGTCGTTTTTAACGAGAATGTGCGCTTTACCTGATTTTATAAGATTTTTCCGGTACAGCAGACAGCTAGGTCTGCGCATATTACGTGTAATATAGCTATATTATCAATAATGTTTCAAATAAAAAGCATTTTATTGACAACAAATGAATAAATGCATATGACACAATCTGTTTCTGTTTATGCGAATAAATTTCTGGAAAGTATTGTAGTTGAGTAAATCAGATTTCTCGTGTTACCATTTTTTGTCTCAATTGTATTACCTCGATAGTGAAAAATAGTAATTGTCATTGCGACCAATATTTATTTTAATTTAATTTATTAATATTTATATTTTTTTGTTTTGTGTACCTCGATCGTTCACTCAATCACAGCCGGGTCAGGTACATCCTATTAAAAAAAATATATTATCGGAGCTACGAAAATCAATTTTTTATTTTTTTATTTTAAGTTATGTTGCACGAATTATATGACGCATTAATTCAACTGAACAAGATAATTGACTGTATTGTGTTACGGAACCGTTGCGTCGTTCGTGTATGAGAAGGTATCATTAGGTACATTGCATACTCAAGAAAATTCTTTGTATTCCGTGGGCGACGTTGAAAGGATACCTCGCCGCCTTGAAGACGGCCAACTTTACAACGCGACTCTTCCGCTATTTGGACTCAAATCGTCGACGTTAATGCTTCCGGAAGTCCGCAACGAAGGAGAAATTTCTGCGTCGTTGAGCACTTGCTTTTCATTGGCTCTTGTACCGCTTGAATCTCTTCGCATGCAGCAGTGATATTCGGTCACATGGAAGATTTCTATGAAGTCAAACGTTTGGAACGTGCATGTTTCACTTTTAGCAAACGGCCCGTTAAAAGTTTGGCATCTTTTATGACGCTTTCAAAAAGAATGAAATTTACTTCGCGTATGACGCGGATGCGAATTTTTTGGTAGTGCTAATTTGCCTACATTCACTGTTAAATGGTTTGCAAAAAATGGATTCACAGTAAAGTATTTGCAATAAAAATTGTATTCAAAATCGGAGGATATTTTTTTCGGGTACAAATGTGGAATATTTAATCATTTATTTAATTAAGCATGTAATAAATTATCAAACTGAGTATTTTTTGTACCAGTTATTTAACTGGTATCAAATGTTTCAATAAAAATTTCGAACAAAAATAGACCTTAATTTCGTCGTTGAAAAAAAAAAAGAACAAAAAAGAAAATTGCAAGTAAACCGTTTAAAATGGCTGATTTTCACGTGCGTCTTAGCGGGGATGAGTATACTGTTACAATCGCGGAACTACATGTCAAAGCGTAAAAAGTCGATAGCAATCTCGAATGAACTCTTATGCGCTGATTCAAATCGATGCGGTTAGTACTATAAAT
Source organism: Cryptus armator (assembly GCA_963971235.1). Lineage (NCBI taxonomy): Eukaryota > Metazoa > Arthropoda > Insecta > Hymenoptera > Ichneumonidae > Cryptus > Cryptus armator. Next base: position 17,483,182 of record OZ020238.1, on the reverse strand, counting down.
ATATGTGGCGTGCGTTAATAATGGAATCATTAATGTAATACTGTGTGTAATTAAAACTGACAAATGATAAGGATAATAATAAAGTATGTTTGCTATGAATAAGTAAGAATATATAAAGATATAAATGTTGAAGCCGGATAACAATCTTTCGTATTGGATAAAACAGTAATTGCCGGGATATATAATGCGAGAGGAGCTATTTCGCGCCGTGAATCTTTGTAAGATACCCTTTTACACGCCTACATTCATAAACTATACTTTAACATACTTATAACGCACTGTAACATAATTATTAATACCTATGCGTATATATGGCCAATTCGCTATTATAACGTTCCGCATAACCGGAGAGCACATATACGGGCAAGTAAAACATGTGCTAACACTTAAAATGATGACGGCAGCAATAAGTTACTTCACGAGAGCCGACTAAACGGGATAATGGAAAATCAATTTTTTTCCAGAAACCCGTTGTATTGTTTTTCGCTACTTTAAGGTAGCTACAGCGCGTGGTGTCCATTTCGCCTAAATTCGACGAAATGGAGAGGGAATTGCAAACACTTCTCGATAGTATAAAAATCTGAAAAAAATCATGCATATTATAGGTACTGAAAAGATTAATTTGGCATAATAATAATTGCAAAATGTTATTAACAAATTGTTGAAAAAAAAAATTGTTCAACAAATTTATGGTAACTCAACTTTTTTTTAATAAAAATGATCCGTTCATTTTTCTGAATACGTATGAATTTTTTCAGATTTTTATCATTGGTTTGAATTTTTTTTTATATGGAAAAAAGGTGTAGAAAAAGACAAAATATCGTCGAATTTAGACGAAATGGACACCACGCACTGTAGCTACCTTAATCAGTATTTCGTTAAACCGATCGTTGCGCGTGTCATTAAGCATTGATAACGTAAACTATGCTTTATCCCATGGGTGAACGGCCGAAGCCAAAGGTCAGGCGAGTCTCAGAGCCGATGGTGCCAACATTGGCATGCGAGTTTGGCCCAACCATCGAGGAAGCCTTGGATGATAACCACCTGCCAATGTTGGGAGCCAACATTGGCCCGAAGATCGCTTGCCGGAATCGTCCGATAATTGGCAGTCAAATTAAGACCAACATTGGTCTATGCAACACTCGCATAGACCAACGAAACCTTTATTTTACGGACTGATACATATTAATTAATCGCTGAAAAAACACATTTATATTTATTACTTTTTTTGCGGTTCGAACCCGGGATCTTGCGTCTGTTGCGCGGCGCCTTACTTAGCTCACTCGACTATTAAAATCTTGTGGTTGATGTTTTCTTATACTCTTCTTCTAGTATCAAGCAAGTTAAACACGTATCTACTAACTTAATAGTTATATAATTGTGGTTGTGACTATGAAAAATGAAAACGCGTTCAATTATTTTACACGTAAATCGATTACTTTACCATCGATTCGATCGACTCGACTTCTACTTTTACGTGACTTATTGTTTAAAAAAAATATCACGGATGCTTGGAGAATTGTCAATTACGAATTTGAACAATTTCTTAATGTTTACAATAAACAACATGTTTGTTAAATAACGATGTGCTAAAAATTGTTAATTGACAATATCCTTCGTTTACTTATACGGCATTGAATTATTTTGTTCGTCCATAGATCGTCACCCATTTTGTATTAATAGTTAATTAAATCAGCAAACCAACAATTGGTGAGTTAATATTCGACTAAGCATTTGTCTGAAATCGGCAAACCGATGATTGACAACCTACTAATCGGCCGAACATTGACCCAACATTAAGGCGTCGAATGCTCAACGAAAGTCTTTTACAAAAATTAAAAACTTCCCGACTGAAAAAGGAGTATAATTAAGAAATTGTATTACCAAAAAAAAATGAAATAACAATTGATTAATCACATGTTATAGTCGAGCGATTTCTTCGTCACTGAGTATGGAAATCTCCCGACTATAACATATGAAAAATTAATTATTATTCCACTCTTTTTTGGTAATACAATTTCTTTATTACACTTCTTTTTCAGTCGGGAGTTTTTTTTATTGTAACAAAGACGTAGCCCTCCGTGTATTTAAGGTTATACTCCACAGAGATCGAGTGCCTTACGAGTCACCCGGAATCGAAAAAATATTTCGCAGAAAATGACGCCCAATCTTCGTTATATTCAAAGGACTATTTCGTAAAATGCTCTTTTCTGAACGAATATTGAACTAATTTAAATTCTCTATCGCAAACGACATTAACCATACGTCATAGAATCGTTGTATTAAATTCTATTAATTAATTTTCCACCGTTTTCGTCATCATACTACACAGCGAAATCGCTTGACTCCGTGAAACGCACAATTCCCGTCTTTTCGCCCTGGCGGCAGTCGGGAGTTATAAATAAAAGGAATTTTTTTTTTCAAATACTTTTTTTCACAGCGCGTTTGACTTATGATTCAATCGTGCAAAAACATTATTTGAGAAACGATTCCTTTAGTTTTCATTGATATTTATTTTAAAAAACAACATTTAATTTTAATTAAAAAAAAATTCATTTCAATAAATAAAATTTAATAATAATAGTAATAATAGTAATGAAAATAGTCTTTTTCATTTAATTTAATATTGATAAATAAATCAAAATTAATAAATAAAATTTTACCATCTTTTTTACAGCCGATACAAAAGTTCTTTCAACTCGCCGAAAAATGTTGTCAGTATGTCGTTTCAGATATAAATGATTTCCTCGTCGGTCATTGACGTTGAAATAGAAATAGTGTATTGTACCGATGCTCGGTGAAGTGCTCGTGAAAACGATGGGAACAAAATCTTGCTGAATTATCGTGAAAGGATTCAAAACACGAGACGCCAATAGTTTCAACACCGCATCGGTGTGACTTCTAGAAAGCCGATTACTCGCGAACCGGTCATTGCTAGGTAGCTAAGAGATGAAGAATAATATGATTCTCGTGGGCCCCAGCAGTTGCGCGGCGGTGTCTCTCGATGGTGTACGAGAACCTCACCGAGAGAGTCCGCGGAGTATCTAATTTTTCTCATGAGTAGCGCAATAATTTGCCTCGCGTTTACGATCGGCAGCGCAGTTCTCTCGTTGGCCCATTGAGGAACCGAAACGGTTCGTCTCATTGGTCGGGAGAGGGACACACGTAACGCGTTCTTCGGGGGGCGGAGAGGGGCATCGTAAAAAATGCATTTACAGAGTCGCACGCTTGCCCGACGCGAAACTCCCAAGCGAGAGAAAAGGCGCAACTTTGCTATTAAAGGCACAGCAGCACCGTTTTTACGATCACGGCGTGCGGTTTAACTGCTAAGTAACGATAATTGATATCGCACCGTATCTGAGTTTGTTGCACGGCGAAACCGGAGAGACAAGAGAGTCGGAAACTTGTTTATGTACCGCCATCGCGCGAAACGAAACATTCCCCGAGCGAGCTATAACGTCCTCACAGTATTACTTAGGTATATAACGTTAGTTTATGCACCAGCGACGCGTATGATCCATAACTAAACTATCCGTATGCAGAATGGCCAAACCCGCCAACGATATCATACATTAGACGGATATTAAGATGTGAATCGGTCCAAAATAAAAACAAGAAATATTGATGTATACCCACAATTTAAAATTTCTTTATGAACAAACATAGCAGTCCGTAATTCCCTTAAAAATTGTCTCGAGAATTTCGTTTTATAACTTACTTAATATAGACCGGGATAAACTATTTGTTTTATTGAAGTAAATTCATTTAAATGCAATAGAATACATCTAAATACCGGCGCGATACAAATCTATTACAATTAAGTCATTACGCGATCACGAAAGGTCTATTTCACCGGTATTTAAATATGTTCTATTGCATTCGAATTAACCTATTTAGGTCAAACGACTCATTTTTACCGGTGCACAGTTAATTACGAAACCGAAGGTTTTTGATGTCCCAGAAAATAAAAATTTTATTACGTGTTTAGTATTTACACGGAGAGAAGAATCTACTAGAAATTATTATGTCATCTGGTAAAATTCGACGGTGGCGCCACCTATGACGAAAATACTCGATATTATGAACATTTTTACCATATTATATGGAATGGTTTATGGTATGGGTTATGGTATGGTTTATGGTATGGTTTATGGTATGGTTTATGTTATGGTTTATGGTATGGGTTATGGTATGGTTTATGGTATGGTTTATGTTATGGTTTATGGTATGGGTTATGGTATGGGTTATGTTATGGTTTATGGTATGGGTTATGGTATGGTTTATGGTATGGTTTATGTTATGGTTTATGGTATGGGTTATGGTATGGTTTATGGTATGGTTTATGGTATGATTTATGGTATGGTTTATGGTATTGTTTATGGTATGGTTTATGGTATGGTTTATGGTATGGTTTATGGTATGATTTATGGTATGATTTATGGTATGGTTTATGGTATGGTTTATGGTATGGTTTATGGTATGGTTTATGGTATGGTTTATGGTATGGTTTATGGTATGGTTTATGGTATGGTTTATGGTATGGTTTATGGTATGGTTTATGGTATGGTTTATGGTATGGTTTATGGTATGGTTTATGGTATGGTTTATGGTATGGTTTATGGTATGGTTTATGGTATGGTTTATGGTATGGTTTATGGTATGGTTTATGGTATGGTTTATGGTATGGTTTATGGTATGGTTTATGGTATGGTTTATGGTATGGTATGGTATGGTATGGTATGGTATGGTTTATGGTATGGTATGGTATGGTATGGTTTATGGTATGGTATGGTATGGTTTCTTTTTATTTGTTTTTAATTCACATAGTTTTTGTAATTTTCAACAGGTGGCGTCTTGACTCCGCACTACCAGAAATTTACGATATTTTTTACTAGATATATGGTAAATTGTATCAGATCCTTCTCTCCGTGTATATATAGTGTTATATCGGAAATAGGTATATCTGACATGATGTATTTAATTTTGCTCGTTCCTTTATGGTAAAATTTATCGTAATTTGACCTTAAACTGTAATTTAGTAAGTAATTTAATAATAATAATTTGGAAAAAGAGGCTGGCCGTTCTATGCACTTTCTAGTGAAGCCAAACCGTTAATACCACCACCACCGTTAATTACCATTCTAAATATAGTGGAAAAAATGTATTTCGCCAAATGGGTGTACCGAGAAAAATAGTTTATTACGTTCAAATAAATAAGAACATTAGAATACCATATACACTTGAATGAGATATTGTAAAAAACAAATTTTACGTGTTATAAATAAACCGTTTCTTTGGATGCAATCGGATGCACGAAAAGTATTTCACGATAAAAATAATTTTGCAAACATCAGAAAAATTCTCCTGTGAAAAATGAGTGTAATAAACAAAATTGTAGTCACTTAAAAAAGCGAAGTAACAGATAATTATTGGCATATTACAGTCGGAAGATTTAGTATCTTATTTGTCATTGACGTTGGAATGTCCCGACAATAACAAACGAATCATTATTTGGTATTTCAGCTCTTAAATAACACAATGTCTTTATTAAACTCGATTTTTCGTTAGGAATGCGTGCAATTTTTGTAAAATTATTTTCTCTTTATCCTTTTAATGAAAAAAAAACGGGAGAAAAGTTATTGATTGTATATAAATATTGTATCATATTACTTCGCACATTTAAGGTGCACGATGGCTAAATTAGACGAAGATATTGTAAGAAATTACGGTTCTTTTTTTTCTAAGTTCTTCGTTCATAATTTTTTTTTTTTATTTCACATCGACTTCAATCGTTTAGATCCAGACTCAACAACGCTACGGGTATTATGATTGAACGCAAGCTGTGAAAATCGATAACCGAGTACAATATCCTCGTAAAATGTTTTTTAACAAAGCATCGAACAATCAATAACACGTTAGCTTGTGGAAAGATAAGTTACCTCATCTCAATTTTTTTTCTCTACCCACAAGTACTTGTAGCCCGTTACTATTATTAGGACAACGTTCCGAGTGACCAGATATCTTACAACTACTTATGGCTTATAGAGTATCGCGTTATATGACCTGCGCGTAGTTTCTGATATGATCGTCACGCAACCCAAATTACAAAGTTACAGAGCCCGATTCTCTACCGTACAACTCCAAAAGTCGCAGGTAATGTCCAAAAATAATGAAAAAAAAGCATCGTACAAAGTTTGGTCATCGCGTTTTAGGCACCGAAGGGGACCTCGCGAGTGTTCATCGGGGAATGGAAAGAAGAAAACAAAGCGGCGTTGGGTTGGAGAACAAAAAAAAACCGTAGACGGACGAAACGTAATATCTATTAAATTATTCACAGCCAGTTACCAGCTCGTCAGACAGTCCCGCCTCTTCGTCCGTTTTTTACCGATGGTACCTTACACTCTTTCTGTCGACGGCGCTCGACAGAGTTCTTTCTTCGTCGAACGAAACTTCTTGTCGCACTTCTACGTGTGCCCTTTTACTGACAATTCCCCGAGCTGCGGATAATCAACTTGACACAATAAGTGATTGTCTCGACGGAAAATTGCAAATCATTTATCCCAGATTTACCTAACAATTTGTAAAAAAAAATATCACCTCATCGCGATTGCGGAAAATGATGCCAACAATGATAGATAACATTCGAATGCTCGAAGATTGCGGGTACCGAGAAAAGGGCATTTTGCTTCGTAAGCACACAAGATACATTAAATAAAAATACAAAAACCTTTTTTCACAAAAAAGTAAAAAATTACGCCAAGTACTAAAAAATACATAATAAGAATTTCTGAAAAAATTATATAAAAAAAAAAGTTGAATTAACATGAGCCAAGTGATTGTATTAAACATGATTTTTTAATGAAAAATTGTTTATGGTTGTTTTTATACAATTTTTCATTAAAAAATCATGTTTAATACAATCACTTGGCTCATGTTAATTCAACTTTTTTTTATATAATTTTTTCAGAAATTCTTATTATGTATTTTTTAGTACTTGGCGTGATTTTTTACTTTTTTGTGAAAAACAGTTTTTGTATTTTTATTTCACTTATTTTTGAAAAGAAAATGATTTAACTTTTTTTTAATCATTTTTTCTAGATAATTGTTTGTTATTTTTAAGTACTCGGCATAATTTTTTACGTTATCAAAAAAAAAAGTTTTTCGATTTAAATTATAGTTGTCTAACCTCAAACTGTCACTCGCGTTACCTTCGATTTTTTTCTATACGCGCATTGGCGAAAGAAAATTCACTCACGTTCCAATTAATAAATCATGTTATGAAAAACAAAAATGAAAAACTATACAATATGTCGAAATGTATTCGAAAGGCACGACAGCTGGGCCGTCGTATTTATATATATATATAATTCGAGCCGAGATCGCGACGTAGACATGCGCACTACGATGGGTGACGCGGTGTAACAGGACACATTTATAATAAATCGGACCCTACGCCGGTTACGATGCTGAGATCTTTGCGTCCGCTGAACCGATGCGATCGCAACTAAGCGCATTGGAAAGCTTGAGGCCGAATTATATTATAAAAATTTCATTAAAAATGTCCTCCGATGTCTAATTGCCGAGGAATCACCGACCAAAGATTTACTTCCGGCAATCTCGAGTATAAGTGGAGCGGTAGCGCCACGCTAAAAATTTTTTTTTAGTACTTGGCGTCGAGGCGCTACCGCGCCTCTTGATAGTTATTTTCAATTCATTCAAACAAATCAACTCTGCTTACTTGACCCTTTTTTATCTACTGAACCGAAAAAAAAGCCTTTCGAACCAAATTAGACTTTGAGGCACATATACGATGTTCGTACATTTTCTTTATCGTATTCCGTTAGATTCATAGAAATACGGTCAACAAATTAAATGAATTAATCGATTCATAAAAAAAAAGAAGAATAATGGAAAAAAATGTAAAAAAGTGGCATTGAATTAAAAAAAATCGAAGCAACGAGCAAAGGTAAAATTTAAAGATTCGGCATGAAAAACGCCGTAACCGAATCGTTCGGTAAAAAAAAATTTAACAAAACGACATAAAGCGTTCGAAACGTCGTAACCGCGAAAAAAGAAATACGACGTAGCCGCAAATATTTGATTCGTTTATCGACTTTATCGAGATTCGATCGTGGCGCAGAGAAACATCGGCAATCGAAACTCGTCGCTATATACAATATACACTTGCACAGGGGCGTACGGGGGGGGGGGGGGGGAGGCGATATACTTTTTGTCGGTATTGAGCTCCTCGAAGCGTGGAAACGGGAGCTATATCGGTAGCTTCTCGCCTCTCGATCACTAATTCGACGCTCAGACACAAGAAATATAAAAAAAAGAAATGAAAAAAAAATAAAGATAAAACGTTTCAAAGAATTCTTTGAGGGTCTCTTCGTTTTGGTTTGGAAGAAATAGAGAAATGTTGCAATGGCCGCGTGGGATCCCGATAACTATCCCGGTGGTCCGTTTCACCGATGATCAAACTTCGAGGTTCTTTTCCACGTCTAAAAGAAATAAAACAACTTTCTTGTGTATCTCTTCTATCCTGGATGCCATTCGCACCTAAATCTCTCTCACAATATTTCATTTGATCCTCTAATAAAAATTGTTTTTTTTTCCAACCGGGCAAACCGGTTTAGAATTTCCCACAAAATTAGAATCATAACATAATGTCATCGAACATTTTTATCACATATATAACATTGTTATGAAATGTCGCAAAAGCGCTATATACACATGAAAATATCTCGAAATTTGCAAAATTTCAAACGGAAACAAACATTAAATATTACCAGAATTTCGACTGTCAGCTGTTTGTCCGATGTCCCATGACGTGCGTGTTGTGTTCGTACGTCCATGCGTGTGCCGTGCATACACGACGGTATAAGCGGAACGAACGATCAGCGGTTTGCAGTTTTCCAAGTGTCAGTTCGTGAATACAGCAACTAGTAATATCCGTATCCGCGATTCGTAAATAGTACACTCACACTGAGTGATCGAAAAGAAGGTTAATTAGAGGTTATTTATAATTTCATTTTTTCGTGAAAATTAGTAAAAAAAAAGACCCTCTCGTGCGGCTAAAAAAATGGGTTCGTCTGATAAAATTGTTCAAATAATCGCGGGCGAGAGGTCATTTTAATTGATAAATATTGTGCGTGTGATACAAGAAAAATCATGTCATGCGGATTCTTAACGTTTTCAAGTAATAAAACATTTTTTATAAATAAATAATTATAAGATAATAAATAAAAAAAGGAACGAAATTAAAAAAAAAACACATTTTTTTGCAAAAAATTTAAAAAATGTCGCCAAGTAGTTTAAATAGTTTTTAAATAGTTTTGTGAAAATAATAAAAAATCATATGAGCCAAGTGAAAATAAAAAAAAACTTGGCGAGTCCTTAGAATACAAATAGATGTAGTTGCATCGAAAGAAAGGACGAGCAAAGTTTTTTTTTATTTTCACTTGACTCATATGATTTTTTATTATTTTCACAAAACTATTTAAAAACTATTTAAACAACTTGGCGACATTTTTTACATTTTTTGCAAAAAAATGTTTTTTTTATTTATTTTTAAATATTACCAGAATATACTTCCTCGAAATAAACTTGAGGTTTCAATTTTATCGATGATCATTCGCTTTAATTTTAACTCAACTTGAACTCGAAATTTGCAAGATTTAGAACGTAAACAAGCATTTTTCAAAAACATTCAATGTTCGATGAATTCTTAATTCCTTGACAGATTGATGCGAAATTCAAACTGAAACCATATTTAATAATGATCTACTTGTCCAAATATGAATTCAATATCTTAAAAATTGCGCGAGTTACAGAACGGGAACAGACATTTTTCAAAAAATTCAAAATCCCATTAATTTTGAACACTCTGACGGATTCCTACCAAATTTAATCCCAAATCATATGCAACAATTTAGCAAAAATTGCAGACGCTAGCGTGCTAACAAAATCCTGCCACACATACACACGCGCGCGCATAAACAACAAACAAAAAACCGAAACGAAAACGAAACTAAAATCTCGAAAACAATTTATTTACGAAAACAAATTGATCATTTAAACTCGAATAGAAAACAAAGTGATAAGAAAAAAAAGACATAATTTTATCAAATTAGTTGGGTCCATATAAAATCTTGTTGAGGTCAAAGATCTTTCGACAATAGACAAGAGCGTGAATAATCGTTACCGATACCTATAGACAATTTAATTGATTCTCGGATGATAAAAGTTTTGTATCGCGAGAGGTAAGGAGAATTGTATTATTCCATTTGGTCCATCAGCAACGAGGAACGTCCGCAGCCTCCGGCACAATCTTCGAAAGTCCTCACGCAACAACCACAGCCCCCACGGCGTCTCTCACCGACGCGTTCCCCGTTCAATTCGCGTGACAAGCCGAACAATGAGCTCCTATCTCGGCGGCACTGATGCTCTCGATACGCCATCAACGCCTTAAACATGGAACGAAACTACAGTGGACCACCATCATCGAGAACATCGGCTACTTCCTCTCGGCATTTTACCCGCGAAGCCGCCAGGTAGAAAATCCTATATACCGAACGAGAGACCGCCACGAAAGCGTTACCCGGCGGGCATGATGCACGTCGGTTGTACCTCGTTATGAATTAACCCGCATCCACAACTACACATACTTATTTTGTCATATTTGAGCGACGTGTGACTCATTTTAAACTAATTCCAGTTTCACCGTTGGAGTTGAAAATAATTTTATAAACATTTTTTTTTTTTTCTTCATTTTTGCGATAATAATTCAATTAAGATAAATATGTCTGGGGGAATCAGATGCTCTCCCTACCGTAGATTTTCTACTTTATAGTCCTCGCATGACAGTGATTGGCACAGCGGCCTTATTTTACACTAATTTGTCTGTCTAATTCTAACCAATTAAATCAACTTTCACCGTCTAAAAACGTCCAATAATAGATTCATGATCCATCGTCAGACGCGGAAAATATTTATCAACTTCTTTTTTTTTATTGTACTTGTGATAATAATTCAATTGCGGCAAATATGTACGATATAAGTAGTCCTCTCTACCGCAAATTTGCTTCTTGCTTTATAGTTTTCGCGAGAGAGTGATTGACACGACGCATTTTTCGACTTGCGATCTTAGCGACTTATATTTCAAACTCAAATTACCCTGCGCGCGCGCATTCAAACGAGACAGCATGTATAAACGTAGTAGAAGAACATCGCGGAGAAAACGCGCGGATGAATATAACGCGTACCGGCACCGCTGGCTGCTGGCTGGAATAGTCAGTGATGGTGATGGCCGTTGTTCATTTAGCGATTCGCCACGCGTCCAAGTGGGAGCCTCCGGCGAGGGCTTCTTCGCGTTCGCGATATCTCTCCTCTTTGCGCGTACCTTCATGTATATAAATTCTTATATACCTAGCGTTCTATTGTTTTGTTTTGTGTAGATATTTTTCTTTTTTTTTTTTTAAGTCTTCGCAAAGGACGCCATGATGGGTAGACACACTGACTTTGAAGGGGAACTCGCATCGTTACCATAGTTGCTTGTGGATACAGGAAAAGCTATGGTAAACGTGTGGGGGCTTTGTTTGTTAAGTTTTGCCGACAGTCTGAACTCTCGCAAGTCGAAAGTTTCAATTCCGAAAAATGTTTCCACGGAAAAATAGGAAATTAACTTTATTGATTGGAATAATCACACGTGAAAACACCTAAACCCGCATGGTTTATTCCAATTAAATCGGTTGACCACATTTTTTTTTTCCTCCGGTAGAAAAATTCTTGAAACCTTTGTTAACCTTATACATTTTTGTGCCGACTGAAAAAAAAAACATACTTTAGCGAACATGAAGAAAAAAATCATACACTACCTTGGTCGTCGTGTAATGTTTTTAAAATTTTTGTAAAATTTTGTGTTTTTTCACACATTTTTTTCACATAAAAAGAAAACATTCAAAGTAAATTGAAAAATCTGAAAAAATTCATACGTATTCAGAAAAATTAACGATTCATTTTAATCAAAAAAAAAAGTTGGGTTCCCGGAAAATTTGTTGACCAATTAATTTTTTCACCAGATTGTTAATAACATTTTGGAATTATTATTATGCAAAATTAATATTTTCAATACCTTTAAGATGCATGAATTTTTTCAAATTTTTATACCATCAAGAAATAGTTGCAATTTTCTCTCATTTTTGTCGATCTTATGCGAAATGAGCGCGAAGCGACATATCTACCTTAAATACTTGAAGTGTACGGTGCAGTATTTATATGACATCGATCGTTTTTTGCTGTTCATTTTTTTGTAATATTTACTTCTGTTCTGTTTACTTTTCCTTCGAAAATTATGCAATAAAAAAAATGTTATTAAAGAAAACAGAAATGGTGTATATAATGGTGTATATAATATATGGTATATATCAACAAAACTGTGACATCAAAAAAGAGTAAAATAATAAACAATTATTCACTTGTTATACTCCGGAGATTCCAGGACTCATTTATCAACTAATCTAACGACTACGGTATTTATTTGTTATTTCACTATTTTTACTGTCAATACACTTTCTTTAAAATTATTTAATTTTTCATTCTCCACGTAATTGAGCGAAATCTGCAATGCAGGAGATGAGACATTCTGCCGGTAAGCGTGAAAAAGATACACCTTACGAAAGAATTGACTGTAGAACAAGTACTGTATTTCACCGAGTCCCGGTGGCACGAAAGAAAAATTTAATTATCACTATCGGAGTCGCTCCAGGAGGTTATTCGTTCAATTCGAGACACCTTTCATTTCGACGCAAGAGTTTCCGTGCGATGCCCGAGGCTAACTACACGCATACATAATGCGGCACATACACGCCGTATGTAGATTAATATCGCAAAGTTTCCATGTTGTCCGGAATCAGAAGGATGAACAATATGCGCGGCCGTTTACTCGGCTCGTAAAGTATTTGGAGTCATGCGTATGCTTGAGCCGTGTCTGTGCGTGCGTCGTGGGCACACGCGCCGCGTGCCGCCACGTGGAAAAGCCAGCAGTTCGCCATGCAAACATCGGTACATAATATCGCTTATACGCATATCCATGGATGTATTGCATATACTATAGCGCTACGTGACGGCAATGATTGCAACGTGTCACATCCAGCGTATATTTAATTAACAGCACGATTCCAGTGATACTGAATACACGGAGAGACGTATCTAATACAATTTACCATATATCTAGTAAAAAATATCGTGAATTTCTGATACTGCGGAGTCAATGACGCCACCTGTTGAAAATTACGAAAACTATGCGAATTTTTACCATAGGATATGGTAAACATCCCCATAAATGTGGTAAAAATTCTCATAATATCGAGTAATTTCATCATAGGTCGTGCCACCTTCGAATTTTGCCAGATGACATAGTCATTTCTAGTAGATCCTTCTCTCCGTGTAGTCGATATCGTCTATTCGCTTGTATATTCATTTTGCAACGTGATTTTAATACAATAGTTTGCGTCCATTAGTTCGTTTCATATTTGCAAAATATTGCAAATACACTAATGCATTTGCAATTTGCATTTTTACACTAATTCGCGGATCGTTCGATTTTTTGTTGTTGTTTCAATTTCTACTATCAAATAATTATAGATTACACTTTTTCACCGGACGAAGGTGTTGAATGTCTTAAAGCGATTAGTTACTTAATTATAGAAACAAAGAGTTATATTAGTAAGAGTCAAGTTTTATAATTGGCATCAAAAAACGCAAGTCATTTTGTATACTGTGAGACAAACTATCTCTGGGACTCCAATTATTTACTGCAACTTTCTGTTTTTGTTGCATTTCCGTTGGACCATTTAATTGTATTTATTTTTTCCAAATTCTTTATCGACAAAGATGTCGACAAAGATGTCTTCACGTATTCTACAACGAAACTTTTATTGATTTAACCCTTTGTTTATGTAATAAAAAAAAATATTTTTAAGTACATGGCGTAATTTTTACTTTTTTGTAACAAAGTCTTTGTATTTGAATTTAACTTACTTTGAAAAATCTTAAATGTAACAAACATTTTAAGTGATACGATTTTTAGTCGACTGACCATTCAAACAAATTACGTACATATGCATATTCCGACTTCTTTTTCGGCTAATATTTTCGCTAAACTACGACGATAATACATGCATAATTCATGTTTTTATTGCAGCACGTACCCTTAAAGGTAGCGGTTAAAAATCGCGAGAAACGAAATTTTAATCATCCAGTACAGTTCACAAAATCCAGCACGTCCATAACATTCACGAACAATAAGTACGACTTAACTGTCCAATTGTAACGAATTAAGGTAGTTATGTCGTTTCGCGTTCATCTTGCATAAGTTCGAGAAAAATGAGAGAAAATTGCAAATACTTCACGATGGTATAAAAATCTGAAAAAATGCATGCATATTAAAGGTCCTGAAAAGATGAATTTTGCACAATAATAATTCCAAAATGTTGTTAACAAATTGATGAAAAGATAAATTGGTCAACAATTTTCCCGGTAACCCAACTTTTCTTTTTTATGAAAATGATTCGTTTATTTTTCCGAATACGTATGAATTTTTTCAGATTTGTCAATTTGCTTTGAATTTTTTTTTTATATTGAAAAAATGTGTGAAAAAACACAAAATTCCGCAGAACGAGACGTAACTCTTCATAACAACAGCGCATCGTTGAGCTCATCTGGGATGTTGTGATTCCATACCACAACTGCACTCATGCGATGCGCTGCAGAATTCTATCCTTTCATATATGTTTATTATAACTCGCAACGAAACGAAGATCCGCGGGATATGAAGTTTCCGGCACGCGCAGCGATTACCAGATCTTTGCGCGTGGTGTGGATTTTGTACCTCGAAACTGCGGAATCGAAGATGCTGATTCTGCGAGATTGTCTTCATTCTCGCCCTTCCGAGGATCGCGAAGATTCTAATTCCCTGATCCTGGCATGACTCCGCATTGATAATCCGCAATGTTTCCGTCGATACATTGTTAAACTCTGTTCATTTAACAATTTCAAATCCATTCAATATATTTTCATACATTTGCTTCACCGAAATCATTTTAATACATTTATTTCGAGACCTGTCTCATGCCTTTTCAGGTATCGAGCTCCGCACTCCCTCTCTCACGCACGTAACACTGTCGTAGACTCGTCACAGGACAGGACACATTTACAACGTAAAGTGACTCCGTGAAATTCAGACCCCGATGTCTCAGAATCGCTCGAACCAATGTAGACGTAAGTAGGGGCTTTCGAAATATTGGCCCCGAATTGTATCATACAAGCGTCAACCAAAATTTGATCCGTTGTATCTGAGATATGCCAATCGAAAATTTAACATGCGGCATGTTAGACTGTAGCTTCACGCCACCTTTAAATAAAATTCTCTTTTTAAGTACTGTGCATCGACACGTTTCTGCGTCTCTTGATAATAATAATAATAATCATAAAATAAATAAATAATTATTTTTAACAATTATTAAATTGTTGTTATTATTATTTGCCGATATTTTTTTATGTTCATTCGAAAATAAATATCGACTATTTTTCTCCGTGTAAAGGTGTTCAATAACGTCATACTTCAAGCACTTTTGGATTAAAAGCGTTTATTCGACGTTAAATTTGCATATTGATGTCGTTTAGGCTTTTCGTTGAATCTTCGAAATATTGTACCTTTCAACTTCGTAATTTTCTTCGCCGTGTTTCAACTTTATTATAATTTCATAGTTTCCTTTATAATTTACTCGATTCTCCGGGTTTCGCAAGTTTTTCGAAATGTTCTCACGAAACAGAGTTCTCGAATCGCTTGCAGTCTCTGCGCAGTAGTTGATAATTTGATTATTTGCGTATACGGAATGCGGTAGCGACGCAAGTAATGCGAACAGCACATATTTTATAATCATAATTGAAGATAAATATTGTCGAATATATTTTCCTCGATAAAACGACCTTTGATGGATGGTAATATTGTAATTTTAATATTATAATGTAATATTATAATATTGTAATATAAATTCCGAGTATGCGTAAGTGGTATGCATGAGAAAATGTTCCAAACAAAGTGTATCGAAGAATGGATATAAAACTGTACACGTCATGATCGTGAGAGAGAGAGAGAGACAGAGAGAGACAGAGAGAGAGAGAGAGAGCATTGTTCGGAAATGGACGAAGCGAAGCGACTTCCGTTCACTTCTTTAGCCTAACGAGCTCCGAGCGCGAAGCGATTCACACCGCTGTTTTTCTGTACAGCCTTACGCTATCCAACGACTTACCCACAACAAAGCTAACCGTAAGGGATCGAGGGAATAAAGTGAAAAAAATTAGAGGGACCACCTTGGAGGTTTGTTCGCTCGTGTCCGAAAGTTTTTGCTGACCGGAGGACCAATCTGACTTTTTGGACACAATTCCGTATCGACGAGCGACGAAGCGCGGTGAATCATCTGGAACCATGCTAACAAATCGTCACATACAATATTATTCACTAACCAATATGTCAACCACTGCTTTACCATTATATTTTATTTTCATAATATTTTAATAAAAATAAAAAATAATAATAAAAAAAAAATAATATAAATAATTGTTATAATTTATTAATTATAACAATTATTTTTATTATTTTTATTTATTTTTTTTATTTTTTTTAATTATAACAATTATTTATATTATTATTCTCCCCGGGTTTTTGCACTGCATTTATTTGAATAACAACGAAAATAATTAACGTCTCAGTTCTCTTCTTCGCATTAAAATTGTTAAGGTACCCGAACGCATGGTGTTCATTTCGCATACATTTGACGAAAATGAAGGAGGATTGCAAACACTTCTCGCTGGTATAAAAATCTGAAAAAATGCATGCATATAGAGGAAAGATTAATTTTACATAATAATGATTTCAAAATGTTAATAAAAAATTGTTGGAAAAAAAAATTGTCTAACAAATTTACCGGTAAGCCAACTTTCTTTTTATGAAAATGATTCGTTAATTTTTCTGAATACGTATGAATTTTTTCAGATTTTTCTGAAGACTTTGCATTTTTGTCACATTATTCCCATATAAAAAAAAATTCAATATCTTGAGATAAATCTGAAAAAATTCATACGTATTCAGAAAAATGAATGAATCATTTTCCTTAAAAAAAAAGTTGGGTTACCGCGAAATTTGTTGGACAATTTTTTTTTTCAACAATTTGTTATCAACATTTTGAAATTATTATCATGTAAAATTAATCTTTCCTCTATATGCATGAATTTTTTCAAATTTTTATACCATCGAGAAGTTTTTGCAATGCTCTCTCATTTTCGTTGAACTTATGCGAAATGAACACCATGCGTTGTCTTGGATAAATATATATATATATATATATATATATATATATTTTATATATATATATATATATTTTTTTTTTTCTTGTAAGAAAAATAGGGGTATGAAATGAAGTTATGTTGAACACAGGGAGCTGAATGCAATAAATTGTCGATTTGGTGAACTAGCTTCAGTTATTCGGGTGTGATTAACGCTTGAATGGCGTGGTAACTCTTCGGATTTCCGAGCATATATTCCGAAGGAAGTAGGAGGGGGAGGGGGGGCGCGAAGGTCGGTCATTCCGAGGCCTGAGATACAAGATTGTGCTGAGAAGATTTTTCGTGTCGGGCAGTGTACAACGAGCTCTCAGGAAAATTAGTCAACCTCTTAACGCTCCGGCAATTGCGGACGTTCCTGCTAATTACGGAAAAATTGGCGGTCAGTTGAGGCTAATGGTCGATCACTGTAGCGCGCGCGATTACGAAAAAACAGCTCTGCAAGTTTTTCTCGTAACTCGACCGACGCGGAACGACGCCGTCGCGAGGGGGAAGAGATCCGCCGCGGTGAGATTCAATAATTTCGTCACAGATACGCTCGTGGCCCGTACCCGATGTCGATGGTACCGCGTATCGGACGATCGAATCTTCTGGATAAAACAGCGTCGATTATTATTCTCCGTATAGCGCGCCGCGAAGAACCGACTCACCGAGATTGCTGTGGCGACTAGTGCGCGTGCTTCAACGGGATAAACTGTGAATAATTCGATTTCACTCCCATTCGCGGGCCTATAATCCCTCCTCCCAAACGGCTATGTACTTTTAACTCGACAACAGCCTCGTTCCCACAACCCTTTCGTTAATATGAAATTTCTTGCCCTCGCTTTTTTCGTTGGTGTGGCGTTTCTTTTTTTTTTCTCGTTCACGAGACACGATTCTTCATTTGACCGTAAATCTTCGAATTACCAAATAATTCAATCAATAAAAAGCCCAAGTGAACCGAAGAGTTCAAGGTCGATCATCGGTATCGAAAAAGCTCCCTCGTTTTTAGGCACTCCCTTAAAAAAAAATTTACAAAAATTTAAAAACTCCCGACTGCAAAAAGAGTGAAATAACAATTAATTATTCACATGTCATAGTCGAGCGATTTCTTCGTCATCGAGTATGAAAATCCCCCGACTATAACATGTGAATAATTAATTGTTATTTCACTTTTTTTGCAGTCGGGAGTTTTTAAATTTTTGTATTTTTTTTTATTTAATCCTTTTTAAAGATGTTTTTATTGAAACCTATACGTCCGCGAATTTGAGGTTATACCGCATAGAGATCGAGCGTCTTGCGAGCCGCCGGGCGTCGGAATTTTGCATATTAGAGGAAATTTGACATATTAGAGGTTAACGTAGCGTTTACACTCGTTCGGGATGCCACCGCGAGGTTACGTGTCGTGAGAACTAACTGTTCGAGATCGCAAAGTTAGGCACTCACATGTACATTGCATTTTGAGAATGTAGCAGTGTATATCGTTTATGCGATATTTACGAACAGGCATGTTTACGAAAATGTTTTAAACTCTTTTATCTCCGCGGGGACACAACACATTGTAAGAATTCATAGATATAAACCGAATGTCCGGTCTACAGAAGATATATCGCGAAAACTGTTAAGACATTCTTTGTCGTTTTGACAAACACCGGTTACAAACTTTCGAGGTGCGAGTGCCATTACGGATCGAAACGCATAACTCCCGTGTTTTTGCTCTGCGGGTAGTCGGGAGTAAAAAATAGGCTGAGAGTGTCTATTTAAATGACCATCCGTCCTCTTCAAATGCCTGTACGTTGGGATGTCGCAGCGCATGAACCAAAAAATCAAATTTTACATTGTTGAGTTCAGTGGACATCTAACATCATGCGTAGTGATTTTTAAATCCCTCCGATGCCGGAAAATATTTTTTTTAGCTTGCGATTCACTAAAAATAGCTTTGTCGCTGAATTTATCCTCTAGGACGTCCGTACGACGCTGTAATTTTGGAATGTGCCAATCAATTTTGCTCACCTTCGCAGGAGTGTTTTATCACACCATGACTATTGTGCACAAACATTTTGAAACTAACGCGAAGCCTTTTATTAGTTGTTCCAAAATAAAAATTCAATTTTTGTTCCGCCAAATGTGCGTACGGGGCCCCAATTATGGAGTCTACGAACCAATTTTTTTCTTTATCGCAGCATAATTTTATTCTATCGAAAGCATTATGCACAGCAAATTTAAAGATATTCCGACGTCTCTAAACATTTTTTCCAGGCATTTTTCCTTAAAAAAATCCATTTTCTCTCGTCAAACGTCCGTACGGCGCCCCAATTCTGAAACCTACAAACGATTTTTTTTCTAGTTTACAGCAATACTTCATTGTAATTTTGAAGACATTCTGAAATTTTTTAATATTTTTATTTTACAATTATTTTTAGTTGGGAATTATTTTCAAGATTATGTTATGTTAATTTTCCAAAAAACAATTTTCCATCATGTCAAAAATTAAACTTTGGTTGCGAAAAATAAAACACGAAATATCACACATTGACTGACAAATATTAGCCCTTTTTATTTCGAAAATAATATATTTTCAACGAAAATCATTCACAATATTTTACAATACTTTAGTCACATTCGTATTAAAAGTCGTAAATTTCACGTGTGCATTGAAAAACTTGGTTATAATTTCACAATGAAGAATCATCGAATATCTAAAATAACTGCTATTGGCCAAATAAAATTGAAAAGCATGCGACTATACATTTTTTTCCATTCATTCTATCTGTCAAACATTGGAAGCCGACGAAGGGACATTTTTCGGGAATTTCGGGGGCGGAGCCCACCAACAAGAGCCCGCAGGGCACTGAGGAGTTTTTTTTATTATTATTATTTACCAGAGTTATGTTTTGGATAGCTGAAGTATTGTTAATAACTCGTCTTGTAAAATTCGTAATTATATCTTCTACGAGTGGAGAAAAGAGTTTTTCGTCGATATATTGGGAAAATGAAACAAAAGCAATAATTCGTTTATCAATACGATAACCAATAGAATTATTTATCATTAGCATAAAATAATTCATAATAGTTATACAAAACAGCGACCAAAAAAAAAAGGTTTTTTTTTTTTAGCGAGAGAGGGGGTGAGTCGGTTATTTCAAGCAAAATACGTACTTCATTTTTCTTCACTTGTTCACCTTTCATCTATGAAAAAGAAATATAAACCCTTTTGCGGCCAAATTAACCAAGCCACCCCCCCCCCCCCGCCCCTCTCTACCCCCCTTTAAAAAACAAATGCAAAATAACATTATTTTACAATTGATTACAGATAATAGGTGGTTTTAATTTATCCATGAGCACCACACTCACTTGTCCTGAATAATCGACGCTGTGTGGTATCGTCTATCCCACAAATTCACCGTCACTTCGCGCGTGTAGACTCCAGCCTTATAATCGGATCGCTGTAATTCGGGGATAGCCCAACGACCTTCGTGAAAGATATCGAGTTAAAATCAACCGCCAAAGAGATTCCGTGATACCCTATTAACCAACTTTTTACAAATGTGGCACCAACTTCGTGTTATATAACATATAAACAATATTAGATACAGTATTTTTTTCCAAAGAATCGCGCTTACCATCACGATTCAACCTTTTCCGGGTAACTTGAAATCCGGCTTTGAGCAACGCGCGTTATCAGTGAGTGCGTTTGTGTCTTGCTCAGTATGAATAAATATAGGGATACAAGTGGCAACACGGCATACACCAATACTTAGGCGGTGTGCGTAGTAAAATAAATTAATAAGCGGACGAATTAATTACGTCGAAACACGTAGAGGTGCTAGAGAGAGAGAGAGAGAGAGAGAGAGAGAGAGAGAGAGAGAGAGAGAGAAGAGAGAGAGAGGGCGCCATTGACGGTATATACGCGTGGAACGATTAAGGCCTACCCTAATCAACGGGATAAAGATCTGAATGCGGGTTACCTACCGTCGGTCTTAGTATGTATCGTGTATTTGCATTTATCGTGTACATACGCGGCGGTCTCTTGACGGGGCAATGCGGGCAACGCGCTAGAGTCTCCATTGCCCCTCTCTCCTTCGTCTCTCTGTTCTGGCCGGCTTGATCATCAGCCGGTTCTACAAGCATTCGTTTCGTCCATGCGGTCAAGTCTCTTCGTGATTATACATATATATGATATATGTATGTACATATACAGTATAAGACCATACGCAGGAAAGGCTCTCGCGCCGCGGTAACTAATTTAATGGCACCAAACATGCACATTATTTGCATAATTACACAGCTCGATGAACACTCGTTTCTATTTTCTCGGAGCTCAGGGGAACGAAACCGAATATTTACGCGGACTTTTGAGCGATTCCACGTGTACTGTCGCTCTTGCGCGATTGTACGGAAATCCCGATTATTATATAGAGAGGGAGAAATGAGAAAAAATAAATACATAATGTTTTGCAGAGTCAACGATGAGGCGGCTGGCGAGTACTGTGCACATATCGCTTTGACATTAGAAATATGTATATAGCATTATCGAACTGAAATACTTGCTCCTTTCAACTGCACGTCGTGTGGTTTAAACTTTTTTTTTCATTTATGAACAATGAAAACGTTGACTTTAAGATTGTGGACATTTTTTGTGGACAGAAAAAGAAAATTAAGTTTTCTTTATACGAAAAATTCACTAAGACATCGAGCCAAGATATTGAATGCAAATGACGCAAGGATCGGTCGAACTGTGGTACGATTTCTTTGTCTACGAAGAACGATGATGCGCCTACGCAGCAGGTTTGCGAAGATGAAGATATTACCGTTCCGGAAGAAGTCGGAAAAAATAAAAGAAAATTTTGAAAATATTGTCGACAGTATAATCGATACTTTGAATAATTTTAAAAACAGAAAGTGATGCGCGAATTCAACACTTTTAATTAAAAAAAAAATCACATGCTAAAAAATATTTCGTATAAAGATCTACTTTTGTTTTTCTTTGTATCATTCGCAGGACGGCCATCAACGGTGGTCATTTTTTTTATTACTGATAGTTCTAAAACGGCCATTGCCTTTGAAAAAACAATTATTTTTTTTATTATCAGTCTAAACCATTTTGTTTTTAACATCGTTTACAAAGCTCGTTCATGAGAAAATTACTTAACCAATGTTGCTTTCCTCATAGAGGAAGCTTTGTAAATGATGTTAAATAGTACATTATGCTACAAGGGAGGAACGTGCGTGACTTTCACCGAGTGTGAGGTTTGCTGGCCCGAGCACAGCGAGGGCAGCACTCACACGAGGTGAAAATCCGCTCCTCCCGTGTGGCATACTATATTTTTTTTCCGACTGTGCTAAAAATCGATCATATTTTTATGCCTGCAACGGCCTGGGAGCACAAATTACCGAAAAGAGAAACCAGGGCCGCGATTCAGGAGCGGTCAATTGATGCGTGTTTTTTATTTATCAATAAATAAGGTAAAAAAAATAAAAAATAAAAAAAAAATTAATGAATTAATTATTTATTTTATTTTATTCGCGTTTTCTTTTACTTTTACTCCCGCTCAGCTACTTTTACTCCCGCTGGTCAAGAATAGCTAACTTTAGACCCGCGTTGCAGGCATGAAATATGGTCTTTTTAGCGCAGTCGGGAAAAAAACAAAATGCGGAAGGGATGTACTAATCCAATTTGCATTATTTTTTTCTGTTCAGTTATATATCTTCAGACAATTATATTTATTTATACAATTAGAATTATCGAAGAAGAGCTAATCCGACTGCTCAATGTGAGCGCGGAGCCCCATCGTGATACAACACGCGCGCGCGCATATGCTCTTTCCAACACAACTTTATTATTATGAGATTATACTTTCTTAAAATAAACTTGGTTTCTTTTTATCGATGGTTCAACTTTCACTCAACTTCGACTAGAAATTTGCAAGCTAGAACGCAGTCAAAGCTTTTCAAAAAAAGCCCAATATTCGATGAATTCGGAATTCTTTAACGGATTCACGGTAAATTCAATCCGAACCCATATTTAATAACAGTTTACTTGCAGTTTAAATTTGAGTCCGATATCTTATAAATTGTGCGAGTGAGAGCAGAAAATAGTAGATTGTGGTACCAGTATGGGAAGGCAGATATTCCACAAAGTTTATGAAGCGGTGCAAGAGCCAAATCGAGCGCTACAGTGACACGAGGCGAAGCCGAGTGTTGCTTGGAGGCGAGTTAGTTCGCATGTCGAAAGAGTACAGGAGTGTAAAAATAGAGGGGAGAAGTGTGAAATAACGAAGGAATTTGAGGATCTGCGCATGCGTAAGAAGATTATTCCACGCCTTACCACAATAAGCATTTTCCGCCACACTTTACAGGCACGGAACGAGGGACATTCCGTGCATGAGTTCTTGAAACATTTTTCAAGAAACTCAAAATGCTCTAAATTTTGAACGCTCTGACGGTCCGCACCAAAATCAATCCCAAACCATATCTAACATCAGTCTACTTATGGTTAAAATGTTAGCTTGGTATCTGAAAAATTGCGGACGCTAGCGTGCTAACAAAATCGTGCCACACATGCACACACGCACGCACGTACGCACGCACCATACACACATACACACATACATTTTTTTTATTTTACGGGCAGTTTTGCGGGCCGAAAGTGGTCGATTTCGTGACAGTTGCGAAAAGATAGGTTCGCGCATGCGCAGTTCGTGATTGGTTCACTTTCGTCCCTTGGGACGAAAAATGATAACCTCACATTTCACTGTCCGTCCCGCAAAACTGCCATGAAATGCGCCGGTTTCCCCTGCACTCGTTACGAAAAGCATAGTGTGCAACTTGGGCCGAACTGGCGATTGCAACTTTAGGCCCTTGAAGCACAATATACTATTTTAAATCACTTTTCGCGGCGTTTTAGACAATTTTTAGTGTACTCACATGAAAATGTCGAAAACAAATTTTTTCAGGAAAACAAAGCTTCCTCTATGAGAAAGCAATAATTATTTTCGTGTCTAGAGCGACGAAAAAAGGTCGATCTCGACGAGTGCGAGAAAGACCGATTTTCCTCGTACGCGACGCGAACCTGATTTTCTGCTGTTTTTCCCGCACGCCTTGCGGTAAAACGGGCAGAAAACTATTTTTTGCGTTGAAAGACATATCGAAAACGATTTCCTACGTTTGAATTTCTTTTTACAATAATTTCCAGCGTATATACAGTTATGACTGCACAGATAGGCTACGTATGTAGCGATGTGCAAGATCTATTATTTAGGATGCAGGTAGAAATAGTGTATGTATAGTAAAAAAAAAAAAAGAAAACAAAAAAAAGGAAAAAAAGTGAGAGGATCCGTGATGGTTCATTGGCATTCTTAACCAGCTGAGCGCAACGAATCGGTCTCTCCGATGAATTAAGCGACTAAACTGTATTTAATTTCCCGTGGAAATGTGCTCGCTCCCGCTACCTAGCGCGCCATTCGTCGACACATTTTACCATCTCTGCTCTAAACTTCGCTATAGTTATCAAGAGACGCGGTGGAGTCCCGACGCCAAGTAATTAAAAAAAATCTACGTGTCACGACTTACGTGTTACGTGTACGTTTATGTAAATAATAACTTTTCTTTGCAATCTCGAACGACATGACTGGCAAGCATCAAGGGGAACATGTGACGTGCCGTTCGCCCGGTTTTGTAAATAGAATTAATTTCGTTCGATCGAAATTATCCGATCCTTCGAAATTAATTTTAATGATAAAATTAAAAAACAAAAATTTATTATAAACAACAAAAATATTTTATGTTAAATCAAAATCTTTAATTTTTCGTTTCGCAGTACGGCTGTTGTTTACCTTATTTCGACAATCGGGATCGTTTCCTTCGAAGTTTTACTCGAGACATCGACGAGACGTTGCCGATTATATGCGACAAATCGGTGAGATTCGTTGCGAAAGATGGAGAAATTGAAAATCCATCTTTCTTCGCAGCATCGAGTCATCTCGAGACTAAGAATACAGAAGTCAAAGTCAAGAAGATGAGAAAAATTCCCAAACTGATGGAAAACCCTACCGATGGACCATCGATAACTTATTGTCTCCCGATGTGTCTCTCGAGTCCAGAGCATCATATCCGCTCGGCAGAGCATCGAGAACTTCGATGTCCCCGGCGTCGAGTTTGCGAGGTACTCTCGCTAACGACAAGACGCGAATTGGCAACTGCACGACGAATTGTGAAATTGGCAAAAAAATGTTATCGATGGATGTCGATTAGAGTACTTCGGGGTGCGAGAAGAAAGCAGCTCTACGATCGCTTTATAACTCGATGCCGGGATCATCGACATAGAGTCGTGGCAATAACGACATTATGACAAAAAAATATAATCTTTTCAAAAAGAAGTGAAATTTCCCAAAATATTTTTTTCAAAAAATAAAAGGTACGCCAAGTACTTAAAAATCCTGTTGGCAAAGATTATTTAAACAAAAAATCAACAAAATTGTATAGGCCAAGTGTTGCAGAAAAAAATGATTCTATATGACAAAAACAATTGTTTCTTTTTTGCAAAAAAATTGCTGTAAAACATTGGCGTTCTAGTGTTTGCAAGCGTCACAATAAACAACTAGCTTTGGAATGCCAATTTTTTACAGCAGTTTTTTTGAAAAAAAAAAACAATCGTTTTTGTCATAGGGGTTCACTTTTTTTCTGTTACACTTGGTCTATAAAATTTTGTTGATTTTTTTTTTAAATAATTTTTGTCAACAGGATTTTTAAGTACATGGTGTACCTTTTTTTTTTAAAAGAAATATTTTGGGAATTTATAGTATAGTTCGATGTAGTTTGTACACAATGGATATCGAGGCAAATGTGTAGCGATCACTCTTTTTGTTTTTATTGTTTCATTTCATTTGTACGCAATATTATCAAGAGACGCAGTAGCGTCTCGACGCCGAGTAGTAGTAAAAAGTAATAAGTCCCCGCAGCAAGCGCGCGTACGCGTGTCGATGTACCCTCATGTACTATCATTTTTTTCCCATAAATTACAAAGTGCATTAAAAAAAAATTACACTATTATCATATAAATCGAGTATCAGATTTTCAACGAACTTTTCAGCATCGTTATCCGTTAACATGTTCTCGAGATATGATAATGTCGCCCAAAAAATCCACACTTCCACGACGTTTTCCTCAGCCTGTCCACCTGTCCGATGTCCCATGACGTCACAATTACCTCTGTGTTGCGTCGGTGTGCTCGTGCGTGAACCGACTGACAGCGGGCCGCGGCTGGGCTACCGAGCATGCGCCAAATTATTGATCGCTCTATTGAGCCGGCAAGTATATATGTCAAGTGCCGACACGTAGTTAGTTGAGTGTGGATGTGTTATATGGCTTCTAATTGGTTTAAACAATCGAAATTCTTTATTTATTAGTTTAAGGGAATTTTTCGGGCGACATAATGGTATCTCATTATTGCGTGAATCGATCCGGTTGATTCTGGATTCATTTTAAAGCTTGTTTTGGATTTATATCGTAAAAGTGTCATTGAAATTTTGAGTCGATGTTTTGTTTACAAGAAAAAAAAAACTGTCAAACTTTGGGGAACACGATATTGGTAAAGACTCGGTAGCGCTCGACGCGGGCTGTTTGCCTCGCGGGCTCTTTTCTTTAAACTAGTTGGCGTCGAGACGCTGCCATTTTTGTAAATAGATTAAATTGCAACGTGGTCGTTCGTTCAAATTTCCGATATCACAGTAATGTAAATGAAGATATACACAACAAATGGTTAAACAGCAATGCGAGTAAAATCAAGATTAAGATAAATCTATCAAAACGACGATTCAAGGTTAAAAATACATTTCGATAATGCTGACCACTGGACCGCCCCTTCACCCCGAGTGATTAGGACTATTCAATTTCGAAGACTAACGTACGTTGTATTCATCGTTCATCATCTTCATCGTTGTTATTTACTGTTTATTATGGGAATGTTGCGACCAGGTGTAAACGCGTCTGTTGAATTGGCATACGGGTACATTACGGAGTACATAAAATTCACTGACTATTAATTGACCCTTCGAGGGTCACTGTTCCCATAAAGACAAGTGGTGGCAGAAACACGGCACGGTGGCGGCAACGATGACACGATGTGTCGACAGAATTCAGCTATGTACTGCAGCATCTGATACAATTGTGACGGCAAGGCGTGCGGTATTCCTGGGGCAGTGTGCGGTCACAGTTCCAGCACGTCGTGGGGCTGCACGGTATCCTAGAACCGTGGCAGCACAATGCCGTCACAGTTCCAAAAAGTACGCTTTGCTGTCAGAATGCCATCAGATGCAGCGGTACATAGCTAACTTCTGCCGACACATTTTTCTTTCTGGGATTGTAGTCAGTTATTTATTTGCTCGGTATCGACGAGCATTTCTCGAGTCTCGACAAATTCCGATTATTTAAAGCTCGAACACGCAAAGAAAAGTATTGGCCGAGATATATAGAACTACATATCTATCCCAAAAATATCCGAATCCCTACTTAACCGCATCTTCTGACCTACTAAGATAAAAAATTCAGGTTTATGCTATTTTTTATTTTTTGCGCCGTCGTTAAAAATATAAAATTAACTTCAAGTCTAAAATGAGTATTTTAAGTGAATAATAAGTAATAATTTCTTCTTTGACGAACATTTTTTATTCGAGATTTTCATGGAAATGTATTCAGAATGTTCCAAAACGTCGAAAAATCACATTTAGAAAAAATGTCCGTCCGTATGTGTGTGTGTGTGCGCGTGCGCGCGCATCTTTTGACCTCATAACTTAAGAACGGTTTGAGATATAAAGCTGAAATTTATACCACATGCTGGGGGTCAAGTCTCCTTCTTTGGTCCGATTTTTATGGAAATCGACCGAGGCGATCAATTTTTACGCCATATTGATTTTTTTTTAATGGTGGTGGTGCTCTGACACGTTTTTTGAGATATCAGGTTGAAATTTGGTACACACTTGGACTGTATTAAGACAATGATCGGGATTGAATTTCGGAAAAACCTGTTCAGTCGTTCAGATTTTACGCCATTTTCAATTTTTTTTTAAATGTTGGTGGCGCTGTAACTGACACATTTTTTTAAATATCGTGTTAAAATTTGATACCCACTTGGACTGTTATAAAACAATAATCGGGATTGAATTTCGGCAAAATCTATTCAGTAGTTCAGATTTTACGCCATTTTGAATTTTTCAAAAAATTGGTAGTGGCGATCTAACTGTCATATTTTTTGAGATATGGGGATTTTTGTATCAGTTTTTTTTTCCAAATATTTTTCCATCCAGTTATATTGTTACAGAAATCATTACATGTATATTACCCCTGTATCTATACAGTGACGCGAAACAATTGTTTTAAAAATTTTTATCCATCGAGTTGCGAATTGACGATAATTAATTTTTTGATCATGCTTATGATGCGGTAATAGCTTTACGCAAAAAGGCAATTAGTCACAAAAACCGAATAACTTCCGACTCCGTCATGTGACGGTAATTTAACGGTGCAAACGATCTCGTCATTTAATGAGCTCTGTTCGCTGTGTGTACAGACGTGTGTGCGGCCCCGTCGCGAAGCCCAAGAAAGCGCGCGGGGTCTCGTTACTCAGAAAGGGAGAAGAGGGTAGTCCGCGCGCATTCGATTCCCGCGGGAGCCTTGGCTCCGGCTTAATGCTAGTAATCAGGCCTGTAAAGCAGTAATGTTTATACTGTAGTCCCCGAACGGGCGTTCATATGCATATGCATACACTCTTCTTGCGCTTCAGATACGTGACATCGGTCTGAGCGTATAAGAGAGATTCGCCCCTCGATGTATTTTGCCCATGTTACCGTGTGTGTTCATGCCGACCGGCTCGCTCGAAGGTTCCGTTCTCATTGTGCGGATCAGCAGTGAAGGGGAGGGGGCGAGGGCACGTTATACTCGCATGCATCCTACGCGTAGGCGGTACTACTCCATGCGGCGTTCGCTGCACAAACGCTTATGATTTGCGTAGACCGGGATACACAATACTCTTGGACACGCATGCGCGTACCTATATATACGGCGCTCGAACGTATTTTCTTCGAGCCGTAAAATGTTAAAGAAAACAGCTCAAATCAAATGTTTTACATTATAATATCTGGGAGGAAGTGTTTTTTTTCTCTTTCCGTGGAATCGGAGAAAAATTCCCGCACTCATGAAACGGATCGAAAAAATTCTCATGACATTGGGACAAAATTCGCTGGAGCGAATTTCTAAACGTCTCACAGCTTAGAAACGATGATGACGAATGGAATGCGGACTCTTGTTTCGCTGTACACGCCCCCGGAGGTGCATTCGAACAATGGGGTATGCAAAAAAATAAAATGGAAACTAGCATCTGAAATGATGGAACAGAGTGTCTTTCTAGTCGCTAATGGGTATGACTTGGATGGAAATTCTTGGGGAATTGTGGGTGATGATGGGAGAAGCGAAAGGAGGAGTTCAACGAGCGTAAAACACTCTGTCATCTTCCTTGTTTCAATGTTTTTTTTATGCCATTTTGCATGAAAAACTTGAAAAAATAAAGAATTACTCATAATAATCAATTATATATATTAATTATTCATTATATATTAATTCATATATATATTAATTATTAATTTATTATTATTTTTATATCATACATGTACTACAATGTATATTAGAATAACAATTTTTATTGTTTATATGAATATTGTTTTTATTTTACGAATATTTCGAGTGAAAAAAAATCCATAAAAATTATTTTGCATAAAAACAATATTTGTGGCTGAAAAGGTTTTTTCTGAAGCTATAAAAATAACTGAAGGAAGACAAATGAAATGATTCGAATAAAGTAAAGTATAGAACAAATGTTTCACGAAGCATAAGAACACTGAGTTGAGTAAATGCGGTGTATAGACAGTAGTTATTATTGCCATTGCCACTGTGTATATTGTTTTGCTGAAAGGCAGCATTATTCGCATGACCATCAACACATATCGGACTGGAGAAATATACATTACGATTAATTTTATTTCCGCGTAAATTGTAATACGCCAAGTGGTGTAATGCGTTGATCCTTTTGACGAGTAGGTGTTATGATGACGATAATAAATATGGAAATTGAATTATTTCAATTCCTATAGTTTACTGTATTACATTGCCATTCGTCGTGATATGTTGTATTAAATAGTATGTAAATTATTATAAAAAATAATAATTTATACAATGACAATAATTATTATTATAAAAAATTATAGTTTAAAGAAAAAGATTAATTTTTCCATGTATGTTTACAAATAAACAGTTCCGTAGAAATTATACATTTTCTCAATCTCGCTATCATCCATTCACCATAAAATTGCAAGATCTTTCACAAACTTATCGTATACGACATCCCGCGCGTCTGACCCACACAAATTGCGTACTATGATCGCGGTTTCTGCGAATAACGTCCCTCTTTCCCCGAAAGGTCAGCATTACCAAACACGAATTGCATAAACAAAAGTCCCACTGTATATTCCCACAAAAGCGAAAAAAAGAAAACTTCCTCACGCCCAACGGCGCGGGCTCTATCATTGTCTAGATAAGCTTAAACTAATATATGTATTCATCGAGAAAACAGAAAATAAAAAAACTACTATGGATTAATGTATTTATATCACCACAAGCGCATCAAGCTAACATCAAAAGCTCCGAATACACACTGACTAATTTACCGATATATCTGTCTATACAGTCTACGCTCCGTATTCTTAACTCGACGGGACCGGACCCGTTCCCTTTTCTGTATTTCCCCTATCGTCCGTACTCCCGGTCAGTTGCTGCGAATAGGGGCAACGAGGGGTATACGCGTCCGTAGGAACGAAGCCACCTTGTAACTGCTGCGCGTGCGCAGTTTACATTTTACGAAATAGGCTCTGCTTGGAGTGGTGAAAACGGACCTCAGGGGAAATACAGTTAAGAGAACTCGTTGTCATGGTAACGAGTTAAAATAAAGGATCGGTTAAGTTAAGAGGAGTTAAGAATGCGGAGCTTGGACTGTATTATAATTATATCTCACCGTCGCCACCGCCGCCGTGTTCAAGTATTTCTAAGGGGTCTCATGAGACCCCTTAGAAATAGATTCTAAGTCCCCCTTAGAAGGACTTAGAATATCCCCCCTCCCGGGTGTCTCATACCTACGTATCCCCCTCCCCCCCCCCCCCCCCCCTCTCAATTCTTGAACACGGCGGCGGTGGCGACGGTGAGATATAATTATAATACAGTCCAAGCTCCGCATTCTTAACTCAGGGGTCTCATAAGACCTCTTAGAAATAGATTCTAAGTCCCCCTTAGAAGGACTTAGAATATCCCCCCCCCCCCCCCCCCTTGGATGGCCCCGTTTATCAGCCCGAAATATTCCAAGTCCCTTTAGAGGGGAAAGTGAAAATACAAAAAAAATATAACAAAACAGTGGCGAAGAAACAGTGTCTTTTAAAACAATGTACGCGCGCGTAACCCAAAAAAAAGTAAAAATTACAAGTCCTTTCAAGACACTGGAGCGGTGAGAACTAAGGGGCCAAAGGGGATTTCGGGGGTGTTAACGGTCCCAATAACTATTAGTTGCGGTGGCGATGAGGCATTTCGATAATGTAGACAAAAGAAACGCGAGCGCGTGAGCCCAGGGTACCTGTAGTATATATCTGCCAAAACGACTTTTTTTTTTTTTTAAGTAAAAAACGTACGCCAAGTACATAAAAAATAGTTATTTCAAAAAAGTTCCTTTAAAAAAGAGTGATATCGTATGAGCCAAGTAATAGACATTGGAAATAAAAATAAAAAAATACTTGGCACGTCCTTTTGTTTATAGCAATTAACTAAATTTATTTGAATTTCAAGGACGTGCCAAGTATTTTTTTATTTTTATTTACAATGTCTATTACTTGGCTCATACGATATCACTCTTTTTTAAAGGAACTTTTTTGAAATAACTATTTTTTATGTACTTGGCGTACGTTTTTTACTTTTTTTTTTAAAAAAGTAGTTTTGGGAGATTTCGCTTATTTTTGAAATTCCATAATTGAAATAATTAAAATTATATTTTAATTATATTCCTTATAATATTATAATAAATATATTGATTATTGAAGTTTACATTACATAAAATTATATGTTTAATTTTGGCTCTAGTTGCTATGTTGATGGATCTATAATAATTTGCTTCATTGACGCAGCGACTAATCCAAAACATTTTTCCTGTGTCGCTGTGGCAATAGAGACAACCATTAAGAAATTCTCAGGAATCGTTCCCTTGACACAGCGAGTAGAGTGACATACTATATAAACTAAGATTCTTTTGTCGAAAGAACTGTATGTGTAGCTTCTCCTTCGGTCCATTCGACGAAAGGACTCCGTTGCCTTACTCTTCGACCCTCATGACCACGTAACTACTTCGACTCTTTCTTTGATGCTTTCGACAAGTATATTCTACCATTTTTGTTTTCGCTTCTCTTGGCGAAAGGATTCTCCCACTTCTTTTTAACATTCTTTACAGAGATTCAAAGGAAGAAATAGAAATATCCTTTCGTCAAGAGAAACGAAGACAAAAATGGTAGGAGTCACTGGTCGAAACCATCGAAGGATGAGCCGAAGGAGTTGTTTTGTCATGAGGGTCGAAGAATGAGACAACGGGGTCCTTCTGTCGAAAAGACAAAGAAAGAGACATACAAACTGTCCTTTCGACAAGAGAATCAAACATTTTTTGACTAAAAAACCAACCTGCCGAAGAATTTTCATTCGTACGGTGTCATCTTGTAGCACCTTGCACACACAACCAAACTTATTTTCCACAAAAAACTACACTGGAAATCAAACACAGTATAAAAAACAAAGATGTTAAAACCAATCGTTTTTTTAGTAAAGTGAAAGAACTAATTTTTTTTAGGTTTTGTTTCCACTAGCTTCCTTCACGTTTGTCACGTTCATTCGTTCATATCGTTTTTTTAACTCACGCACCGAAAAAACAATGGCTAAATAACTTTTTGCACTTTATTCAAAAACGATTTCGCATTAAAACAATCACATTTTTTTCAATTATAATTTCAACTTTGCGACGAAATAATACGTTAGTCAACCGCCCGACTAACAACATGCGATAGTCAGCCGGCCGAAGAGATGCAAAGTTCTTCCACCAGATGTCCAAAGTAGTTACAATAGAAAGGGCGTATCTGCTACCATTCAATGTGTTAACAACATTGATATACGGCCTTCTGCTTCTCATCTACACGTGTAGATGAGAATCAGAAGGGCGCATTTGACACTATTTACCAAGTAAACTGTTTTGGGATACGCCCTTATGTTTCTCATCTACAGAAATACCTCATCGAAAAAATGTAGATGAGAATCATAGGGACCTATTGAACAATTTCTTACTTGTTAAATAGTGTCAGATGCGACCTTATTTTTCTCATCTACATCTGTAGATGAGAAGCAACAGGCCGTATATCCATGGCGTTAACACGTTAAACCGTAACCGATATGGCTTTCTGTTTCTCATCTACAGATCGGTCACACTTTTCGTTTGGAAATATCAGGAAATTACAAACTTTTGGACCACGTCCTCGATATCTCGAAAACGGCTGCACCGATCAAATCGCAAATCGCATTCGAAAGCGGGGGTCCGAATTATATTATAAAAGTGTTGCTGAAAATTCGAGTCGAAGTTTAGTTTTCGAGAAATCTCGAACAAAACTTTCACTTCCGGCATATTGGCGTAGTTATAGACGCGGTAGCGACTCGGCCGACCTCGCACTACAAAAAATTTTTTTTTTTTTAAGTACTTGGCGTCGAGACCCTACCGCGTCTCTTGAAAAAAAATAAAAAATATATATGTACTAGAGGTTCCCCGAGCTCGCGCGCTTCGCGCGCTCGCATTTCTTTTATCGACATTATAAAAATGTCTCATCACCGCCGCAACTTTTCACCAACCGGCGCCGCCGCCACTTTTTTTTTGTATTTTTACTTTGACAGTCCCCTCTAAAGGTACTTAGAATATTTTGGCCTTCGCCTCCCACGGCCTTCCGCCCTGAAAAATATCCTAAGTCCCTCTTAGAGGGACTTAGAACTGCGCGCGCTCGTTCGCGCTCGCTCGTCAATTGTAGAATATTTTAAGTTAAAGCCCATTTGGGGAATATTTTTGCGAGAGAGAGAAAATTGTACTAAGTCCCCCTTAGAGGGACTTAGAATATATTAGCCTTCCTCTCCCACGCTCCTCCCCTCCCCCCGAAAAATATTCTAAGTCCTTCTAAGGGGGACTTAGTATATTTTTCTCACCCCTTGGCCCTTACCCCTTCGACCAAAAATATTCTAAGTACCTCTTAGAGAGACTTAGAATATTTTCTGAGTGGTCTCATATCCGGGTGTCTCATAAGTTCGTATCGCCCTTCTCAATTAGAAAATATTCTAAGTCCCTCTAAAAAGGATTTAGAAAAATATTCTAAGTCCCTCTAAAAAGAATTTAGAAAAATATTCTAAGCTCCTCTAACGGGACAGTTGCTACGGCGATGGTTGTTATAGTGACCGTTGCTATGGATGCTACGGCGATGGTTGTTATAGTGACCGTTGCTATGGATGCTACGGCGATGGTTGTTATAGTGACCGTTGCTATGGATGCTACGGCGATGGTTGTTATAGTGGCCGTTGCTATGGATGCTACGGCGATGGTTGTTATAGTGACCGTTGCTATGGCGATGGATGCTATAGCGACGGTTGCTATGGTGACCGTTGCTATGGCGACGGTTGCTAAGGTGACGGTTGCTATGGCGACCGTTGCTATGGCGACCGTTGCTATGGCGACGGTTGCTATGCCGACGGTTGCTAAGGTGACGGTTGCTATGGCGACCGTTGCTATGGCGACCGTTGCTATGGCGACGGTTGCTATGCCGACGGTTGCTATGGCGACCGTTGCCCCACCCCCTTTTCCCTCGCCTGGCTGAGGCCCCTTTTGGGGACGTAAAATATATATGCCTGGGACCCCCCCCCTATGGGAACTTAGAATATTTCGGGCTGGGGCTCCTTTTGAGCGATCGGGGGCGGGGCAGCGGGGGAGGGGTCGAGCGAGCGGGATCGAGGCGGCGGGGGTCTCGATTCTTGTACACCGCGGCGGCGACAGCGGCGAAATGTTTTTATAAGCACAATAACATAAGAGTTTCACGGGTATCAGTTCGGTTGTTGCGCATTCGGACTTTCCCACAGACATAGAACCATCTCGCGGTACACGCGTACGTACTCGATGCCCGTAGTCAAGTTTTTCCCATAAGCATTTAGATACACACAAGGCCGTGGGACGTGAGAAAAGATCAACAACGAACA
Organism: Cryptus armator; assembly: GCA_963971235.1. Classification (NCBI taxonomy): domain Eukaryota; kingdom Metazoa; phylum Arthropoda; class Insecta; order Hymenoptera; family Ichneumonidae; genus Cryptus; species Cryptus armator. Next base: position 17,447,452 of record OZ020238.1, on the reverse strand, counting down.
CCGGGTTAAAAGTCCGCGCCTGGTGTGGCGAGAGAGAAAAAGATATGAGCAACAAGCGGGCATTGCGAAGGCGGGAATCGCGGCAAGGGCCAATTCGCGGCGCAATTCCGTGCACATCAATTAAGCTTCCGCGTTCAACGTTGCTCTAATAAGTGGCTCGCCGTGGTACTCACAATTTTCCGGAAACCCACGCAAAATAACTGGGCGCATTTGCGGGGCAACACACAACAGCGGAGCGGCGAAGAGGAGGGAGGGGCGGAGTGGCGAGAGAGCGACGAACGGTGCGTTACGTCCTCTTGCCGCTTATGTACAATATATATAGCACATATGCTATACTGTAAAGTGCTAGGTAGCTTTTTCTTAGCGAATATACAACGGGTACGGACGGGCCATCAACGTATATCATTTTGTTTTCTCGCAGGACAAATGGGAGCTTGATATACCACCGAGCTATAAGAGAGGGTGAGGCAAAATGAACCAGTCGAGTTATTTGGGAGGTATTATCGACTTTCGACATAATAAAACTTATTTTTACTATTTAAAGCATTAATCATTATTAATTAATTATTTGTTTAATATATAATAAATTTTTTTTTCATAATTACATTAAAATATATTTAAAAAGATTCTTTGTTTTTTCTAACCTTTTTTTTTATTAACTTTTGCAATAAAACTACTCAATTTATTCGAATTAAAATTTTTTAAATTTAATACATTTTCCTTGGTGAAGAAAATTCCATTTGAATAATTTCTCGATGTTTCCGGGAGTAACATACATGAACGTTGCATTAAGAGTAACAGAGTATAGTATGGAACGCTGAGAGAAAATTAACATGAATAATTACGAAATAATCAAAGCGCGCGGCGAGAATATTAAATAAGATCATGAAATCCATTCTTAATTGATCATGAAATCCAGTCGATTGGAATATTCTGTGAGTAATAAATACCGTGCCCTGATTGGTCCACGAAACCGAGCCCATTGTCGTCGGTTTATTCGTGCCGTGATTGGTTGAGATTTGACAACGCGCGCCTGTAACGTCCTAGTGTTATAATATAGTGGGACGCAAAATTGATTAGCTGCACTAATCAATTGCCAATCATTGCCGGCGGCAGAAAAATAAAATAAAATAAAGAAATAGATTAAAAAATTAAACCCTTTTAAAAAATGTAATAAGTTAATAAAGTTAAAGTTAGTTAATAAATTTAATTAGTTAAGTTAAGTTAAGTTAAAGTTAGTTAATTAATTTAATTAGTTTAAAAAAAAATTTATTACATTTACGAAACGTTTCATTTTGCCCCGTGAGTTCATTTTACCTCGGTATCTTCAGCATACGCTGCGGCGCTCATTCGCATACCAATTCGGCGTAACTGGGATGCCCGTAATTTCTTGGCTTCATCGGTTATATACGACGTTATTCATTCGATGCGTCAGCATTTATTTTCTGCAACATTGTATTACGCGAGGAGGAAGAAGAAAAAAAAAGAAATATATAAAAGGACTGTTAGTCGAGCATAGAGAAGAGACGGCTATCGGCTATTCTACCTTGTAACGGTCATCGCTGAACTTTCAATTACAAGACGAATGAAAATACTGCCAGGAAGTTGTTATGAGGGATTTGATATATACAGGTATATTTATTGATTGTACGTACCGAAACGTACCTACGAACGGGTTGAGACTCAAGACCGAAAGAAGAGCGCGTAACGCCGCCGCGGTACCGCTTATCGTCTCGATACTATATTAATTCGTACTTGGCAACATTTCCTGAAAAACCTTGCAACGTAATACATCTCCTTTGCGAACTGACAATTTCCTTTGCGCTAGCACCAGCGATCATCGTGCGGCCTGGACGTACTATCATGCGCAACACACAGCAGCGATTCCGGTCTACATAGTACTACACTTCTCTTCCTTCAAAACCATTTCCTCAAGAACGCTGTACACACTTCGGTATCATTATGAACTGCGATTGGTGGAAATAACAGCTCGTTACGTTACTTTTGCAACATTATACGTATGATCGCCCGGAATATATAGGATCACTGTGTGAACTCGCGGAAATAGGCGAGGATAAGACTCGGGGTGAGAAAAAAAATGGATTTTTTTTTCTGCAATTTCCGGCCGGAATTTTGCTATCGTTCGAAAATCCTTTCTGTAAAATGTAAAAAAAATACCAAAAACATACTATTAATTGTTTATTATTTTTTATTCGTTTGTAGTAACAACTTCCATTCTATTTTTTTTTACTTTAAAAAGAACAAGATAAAAATAATTTTACAAAAAGTACGAAAACCCTCAACGGAAAAGAGACCAGACCTCAATAATGAAATCGTATAAACAGTGAAATAAGAAAGAATTATTTGTACTTTATAGTCAGGCGATTTCAACAGTCGATAACGAATAAATCTCCTGAAAACATATGCGATCAATATTTATTTATTTATTTCTCATTTCACTGTAGAAAATGTAGAAAAGCCGTACTACATTAATACTAACACTGAATGAAAGCTGTAAAAAAACCTTTTTTTAGGACCATCAATTTTGCATAATAATGTGTGACGTCCGGAGGGGTTACGAAAGGGAGTTATTGCGCCGAGCAGTAAACGCGATATTTTGTCTTCGACTTATGCGAAACGAGGATAGTGTGATAGTGATCGGATAGATATTTTGTGTTGTTTCACACATTTTTTCCATATAAAAAAAAAACAAAAATCCAAAACGAAATTGAAAAAACTGAAAAAATTCATACATATGTACCTTAAAGCATAGTCGATAAACACCTCCGATAACATAGACGAGTGTCGATAGAATCAAAGGTACGTCGTTGCAAAATTGAGGTTTATCGATACCTTGTGCGTGAATGTAGACCCGTGTATTCTCATTCGTCTCGAATAATGTTGCCCGCGATCGTTTCAATTTCTTCGAAAAGTTCTCAAGTTCGTCGACGACATGCATGTGACTTGGTTAATGAAAGGCAGCACACGCGACAAAGCGCCTCTACCCGCTATACATAATGGGGTATACGGAGCTGTTATAGTAGCAGCCAGTACTATTGACAGAAGAGACAAGCGAAGGACCAGATGCGCAATGAAACGGATTGGAAGTCTTGAACAAAGGTGACCACATCCTCGCCGCACACAATCTTATTGTCATCGAGCCGCTTACCGCGGCGCCAGCTTGTATTTTTGCAAGCACAACAAACGCTCTGAGACGAGCAACTCTCTCTCTCTCTCTCTCTCTGTTTTTCTCACTCCCGACTCCCGCAGGCGTTAGTCGTTGTCGTCGTAGCAGTCGTACAATGCACCAGCAAAAGGACAGCGTCGACGGGCGTGAAGAGCCGCCGGAAATACGCCATGTCCTGTCGTTTCCACGTCCCTTCGATTCACGCCACGCTCGACCACTTCCGACTAAGCTACATCAATACTTATCCGTGTCTAATTTTCAGCAACGTTCGAAAATTAAAGACGAAAAAAAAAAGGAATATTCTTCTCGAATTATCGAAAGACGGATACATCGGTGCGGTCCTGGGAGATCGAATATTTTCAGTGTCTTCGTGTTTTGAATGGTGAGAAAAAAAATGGAAACACAAATGGAGTTTAACAATTGACGAAAAGAAATTTGTTTCAAGTGATCGTGACTGAGGGCAGTGAACATTGAATACTTGTAGGGTTTGGGTGTTGGACATAAATTTAAAGATTCCTTGAGCTATTTACCGCACGCATATCCGCGATGCATAATACGGATACAGGTAAGAAAATTATTCGGGGGATGTCCGTTCCATCCCGGAATGCTCTCACGGGATTGTGTATTATATATAGTGAAATACCGAGGATTTATTAGTGATTTTCAATACTCTCGGGTTGTATGAATAATCGTTGTTGGCATCTTGTGTTTCTACACAAGCTACTGAGGCAATTCGGGCATTTGTTTTTCACCATTCAAATAGCAATTCTTAGTATATTTATTTATATACAAAATATATATTTCTTCGAGAATATAAAGAAATATATTACTGAATTTTTATTGTCGCTCCCTTTGATGGAATAAATTTAAAAAAAAAGAATGAAATACAAAATTATAAATATTTTCCTTCAAAAAATGTAAAAAAACGTCGCCAAGTAGATTAAAAATTGTATTAAAAAATTTTTTTGGGAATACAAAACGTAAAAAAAAAATTAAATGAACCAAGAAAAAGTAATTTAAAAAAACTTGGCGAGTTTTTTTGTTAATTAATTTTACTTGGCTTATATGATTTTTTTTTGTTTATTTTTCATTCCCAAAAAATTATTTGAAAAAAATTTCCAAAGTACTTGGCAACGTTTTTTTACATTTCTTGAAGATAAATGTTTTTTATTTTTCATTCCATTTTTTTTTAAAATGTATTTTTTTATTATTGATTTAATTTTATTTATTATTGAAAAAAAAATGTTTCACTTTGCACAATGTTTGCAAAAATGTTTAATTAACATTTTTTAATTAGAACTACCACTCGTCCGCGATTAGTTTGTATAATTTTTCCACACAACCAACCCTTTTTCTTAACCACGAGAGAGGCTTTTTATTATTACTAGTTTTCACGATAAAATTATAAATAACCACTCACTATTTAACCTCTATTTCGAGGACTCAATGCGAGTGTACTATTCGCGGATCGCGGATACGGATATCACGAGTTGCCGTGTTCACGAATTGACACTTGGAAATCGGTAACAGCTGATCGTTCGTTCCGCTTATATCATGGTGTATGCACGGCTCACGCATGGACGCACGGACGCAACACACAGGCATCACGGACAACTGACAACCGAAAAATCTCTGAAAAATTATTTTGATCGTGAAAGCGTGAATTTTTCGGGCGATATCGTGATATCTCTTTATTGCGTGCACCGATCGGATTGATTTTGGGTTCATTTTGAAGCTTATATTCGATTTACATCGTGAAAGTACACGGTAGCGCTCGACGCGAGCGGACTCACCGCGCGGACTTTTATCGTTTTAAACTTGGCGTCGAGACGCTACCGCGTCTCTTGATTTCAGTATGAACTTGGTATCTCAAAAATTCAGTTGTTCGAATGCTAACAAAATCAGGACACACGCACAAACATTTTTCTCTAAACTACTTTTCTCGACATTTTCGACGATTTTGAGTGCGTTGACATGAAAAACTCGAAAACAAATTTTTTTACGAAGACAAAGTTTCCATTGTCTCTCTGTATAATATAAACATCTCGCAACGTCCAATCAAGAGACGGTAGCGTCTCGACGCCAAGTAGTTTAAAGAAAACCTCCGCGCAGCAACGCTGCGCGCGTCGAGCGCTACCGTATTCTTACACACCAATATCGTGCCCCCTAAAGTTTGACAGTTTTTTTCTCGAAAACGAGACATCGGATCGAAATTTTAATGACAGTTTCATAATATAAATCGAATACAAGCTTCAAAATGAGCCCGAAAGTAGACCGATCGGTCGACGCAAGAATGAGTTATCACTATATCGCATGAAAAAACCACGCTTTCACGATATAAAAAATGTCCAGAATGTCCCGTCATCCGCGATCCGCGAATAGTACGCTCACACTGAGTGATGGAAATAAAGGTTAAATAGTCAGGTTATTTACATTGTCGTTTTTTCGTAAAAATTACTTAAAAAAAAAATTTCCGTGCCGCTAAAAACTGGGTCGTTCGAGTGATAAAATGATTTCAAATAATCGCCGGCGAGAGGTAATTTTAATTAATAAATATTGTGCGGGTGATACAAAAAAAATAATATTATAAACATTAAAACACTCCGGACTGAAAAAAGAGTGAAATAACAAATAATTATTCGCATATTATAGTCGGGAGATTTATTAGTCGTTAAGTGTATGACAACGAAAACCGTAAAAATCACAAGGTCTCAGTGAAACGCATAACTCCTGTCTTTTTTTTCAAATAAATAATCATTAATTAATAATAAAAAAAATTGATAAAAAATAGAATGAAATAAAAAATAAAGAAACATTTTTTGCAAAAAATGTAAAAAACATCGCCAAGTACTTTAAAAATAGTTTTCAAAGAATTTATTTGAAAATGAAAATAAAAAAAAAATCATATGAGCCAAATGAAAATAAGAAACAAACTTGCCGAGTCCTTAGAATACAAATACATGTAGTTGCATCGAAAGACAGGACGAGCAAAGTTTTTTTTTTCTTTCACTTGTCTCATATGATTTTTTATTTATTTTTTTAAGATTTTCATTTTCAAATAATTATTTGGAAACTATTTTTAAACTACTTGTCGACGTTTTTTACATTTTTTGCAAAAAACGTTTCTTTTTTTATTGTTTACACGTTGATGGACATTGTCTTTTTTAGTAAAATATAAATTAAAAAAATGACTCAATTTTTATTGTCGAAGAAACGAAGAAAAAATTATTATTGCTATTAAATAAATTAATTAACAGCGTAATTTTCGGACTTTCTGCATTTGTTCGGTAACTAGTTTGTTATTAATGTAAAATCACAACAAAAATATGGCCGTAATTAACTTTTTTTTTATTAGAAGTAATAATTAGATGCGAAGAATCTTTTTTATTTTTATTTTTTGCGTAATTTTATAGCGTAAATGCATATTTTTGTAGTGTAATAACGTGTTCTAGTACTTTCTAGTCAACACATCCCAACATTCGTATCGATTCAAGATTGTTATCAAAACGTCACTTTGTGCCGAAAATAATAAAATTTTCTGTTACGTGGCCGATATATGCCCATTCTCCCCTATATGAATAAAAGCTTTAGGGAAGAACTTGGCCGGGAACAGTTATTTTAATAAACGATAGGCAATGCGACTGCCGCACTCGCCTTCGGCTCGTGCAGAATTTTTTCTGCTGACTGCGCGAAACTGCGCGAAACTTTGAGGAGGTTGGAGCGCGTGGTGTTCATTTCGCCTAAATTCGAAATGGAGAGGGAATTGCAAACACTTCTCAATAGTATAAAAGTCTGAAAAAATGAATGTATATTAAAGGTACTGAAAAGATTAATACTGCATAATAATAATTGCAAAATGTTATTTACAAATTGATGAAAAAAAAAATTGTTAAACAAATTTACGATAACTCAACTTTTTTTTTTTAATGCAAATGATTCGTTCATTTTTCTGAACACGTATGAATTTTTTCAGATTTTTATCTTTGGTTTGAATTTTTTCCTTTTCTACACATTTTTTCCATATAAAAAAAAAAATTCAACCAAAGATAAAATCTGAAAAAATTCATACGTGTTCAGCAAAATGAACGAATCGTTTCATTAAAAAAAAAAGTTGATTTTTTTTTCCATCAATTTGTTAATAACATTTTGCAATTATTATTATGCAAAATTAATCTTTTCAGTACCTTTAATATGCATGAATTTCTTCAGATTTTTATACTATCGAGAAGTGTTAGCAATTCCTTCTCCATTTCGTCGAATTTAGGCGAAATAAACACCACACACTCCAACTACCTTCACCTTACTAACCTGTGCACGAAAAGTGATAATTATTGCGTTCTGCGCATGCGTCGACATTTATGAGTACGCTGGCACAGAAAGTCTCTTTTTACGCACGGAACGAAGGCATGAAAAATCGAACTTTTAGCGCAGGCAACATAAATAGTTATTTTCGTGTCTAGAGCGAGGAAAAGAAGTCGATCTCGACGAGTGCGAGAGAGACCGATTTTCCTCGCACGCGACGCGAACCCAATTTTCTGCTGTTTTTCCCGCACGCGGTGCACGAAAACGGTCAGAAAAAATTGTATTGATGATCAGTAAAGCATCTCAGTTACAGCCTAAGTGTGGTCAATCAGTATTAATGCGTAGTTCAATCACCGATCATTACGCGAGTTTATATAGTCAATGGTAAATTGAATACAGTAATTTGGCGTTGTGATGCAAAAAAAATGGCATTTCCATTTGAAACGCGGAGGAACCAGGCGTTCGGTATACACCAATGAGTGTAAACTATATTTGTTTGTACTTATGCGAACACTTATCTACCGGTAATTGCCCAACTCTTATTTGAATATTCTTCCAATCAGTGGCATGCAACGAGAAAAGAGCCTTCGCTTATTCTTTTCGCATGAAACTGTATATTTAACAATACAATCACGCGTGTACGTGTACGCGGCAAATAATATATAAGAAATAAAGTACAATGCCCCTGTGGGCTCTTTTCTTCGAATATGATTCATTGACTCAATTTCATTGTCGTCTTTTGTACAACCTAAGCGATAAATGCACGGCGTTGCATAAGCGCGGTATAAGCGCAACATCATAATCGGGTAAATGAAAAATAAGACGTTTTCGCTGTTTGAAGGCCGACAATAAACATTCAAATAATAAACTCTCGAACACTTTGAAAAAATAATCGCTGCGCTGTTTGTTCGAGACATTGGGAAACTTTACGAAAAAATTTAAAAAAATATCTTGTACCCGTTGCGTGTGAATAATTGACCGCGGGATAATGCTTCGGCACCGTTTTGCAGGGGTAGAAAATTCACGGCTCCGGGAGCATTGATGTACTTACTAATAATACGAATGCATATATGACGGCTCATCTCTTTTGTTGTGTTGTATGAATTCACGCGAGGAGAATTGTTATCTTCGAACGGTGAGAGCAACGCAAGAAATATTCCCGATTCATAGCTTACCAAACGCAATGTAATCCTCAAATACGCATTGAAGAAAAAATTATAATTATCAGTGGGAAAAATTAACGATTGATTAAGAGAAATCGTCAGATGATATAACCCATTTGTCCTCAAACTAGCAACTACGCACTCAATTAGCTCGCACTTGCGCGCATAAGGTAGATAAGGTGGATTTTTTTCTTCTATATGGAAAAAATGTGTGAAAAAACACAAAATTAAAAGGAAATTGAAAAATCTGAAAAAAATCCATACGTATTCAGAGAAATGAACGAATCATTTTCATTTAAAAAAAAGTTGGGTTCCCGGGGAATTTGTTGATCAATTAATTTTTTCATCAATTTGTTGATAATATTTCGGAGGTATTATTGTACAAAATTAATCTTTTCAGTACCTTTAATATGCATGCATTTTTTCGAATTTTTATATCATCGAGAAGTATTTGCAATTTTCTTTCATTTTTCTCGAACTTATGCGAAATGAGCGCGAAGCGACATAACTACCTAAAGTTAGGTTAGCCGTACCTAAATTGACCGTGCCATCTCGCTAATACGGACGATTCTGATTGGCTACGAAAAGTGGCTTCAGATTTTTAATATATTTATCTCGCATTTCGATTACTTTCGAGTATCGATGCCATGTCTTTTTTTAAGATAGGATCGTAGTTTTCCGAATTATATTATCTCAACGTATAGTTTATCCGAATAATGAAGATAAAATAAAAAGCACTGGAACGACTGTCGCAATAATAAGTTCGCCAAAAAATGTCCATCTTATCTATGCAACAAAATGTTAAAATAACAATTTTCGCACTCTTGAAAAGTAAGTTGGTGTGTGACGATATGTATCGACTTTCTAGGTTATTAGCATTGTTACCTCTTCATTCGTGCTGTGATTGGCTGAGTACGTATTGTTGTCACTTAAGAAATGCTCTCTGACTGGCTGGCAAGCCTGAAGCTGGAGCCGTTCCATGACCATTTTCAGTCGAATACCCCATTTGTTTGACAATCTACGTACTCGCGTAACAGTAAACCCCCCAAAAGGGTTAATCGGCCGCGGAAGTATTTGTGTTGCAACACCGCCTTGGAAAAAGTAGACCAATTTTACTACGATCGGTTACTCGCTAAAGTTTTCTTCCAATAATATCATGGAATTGAGGTCAATATTTGTGCGTTACCGGTACACGTAGTTCATACGTTGGTAGAAGATCGAAGAGAATTTAAAAAAAGTGTTAATCGCAAGAGATAAAAATTGATTTTGCGTCCAAAGCGCATCGACACAAATGAGTGATTAATTTAATGACGATGTGCATTGCATCTACAACTTTTGTTAAACGTCCGTTATCCGAAGACTCTTGAAACGCCACTACTATGCGATATCGATGCTTATACTCGTTCAGAAGAAATCAATATTAAAAAAAAAAAAGGAACCGATGGGAATGTGGCGCGCAGTCAAAGTACCTACGTACAATGTACGCTACTGCGTGGCATTAGTGGAAGTACTATAAGTACGGCTAATACATTGTAATACACGTACTTATCTTACTCACGTGTACGTGAGTTAATCTCTCCTATATGGACGAAGGTTTACAATAGCCTTACAAGCATCTCGAATACGAGGGGCTTGCCAGGGCGTGTAGAGAGGAGAAGGTAGGTTGGTAGCATGCGGTAGTAGTTTTCTATACACCGATCTACCGGTGCAAGAGACTCTCTCTCGTCGAGAGGAGAATAAGCGAGAAGCATCGCTTGGCTTGCCCGGGGCTACTACTGGCACACCGTAGACTCAAAGACGGCCATAAACGACCGAAACGTTAATTTATAGCTCACCGGCCGCAATGCCGGTAATCTAATTAGTTTAACGACCGATAAAACATTCTTCGGCTTTTTACCCTATATCCAGCCGCAATAATGCGACCTTTTTATACTCATCTACCCCCGTGAAGAATTACTCAAGATCGTTATAAACATATAATTACATTATTGGATACCTCGTCGGCTTGAGAATAACGAATCAAATAACATAACGGCAAAAGCTTTGCTGTTTACCCTAGATAAGTGTACTAACAATTTCATATACATTGTCTATTGTTTATTTATTTTTTATCAAATTACACCAAAAAACATGGTGCCAATTACATTGGCATATTGCTTCCTCTCTTCCTTTTAAGACAGTTTACCCAGCTATGCTTGTAGGAAAGCATGTTTATCATTTTTTTGGCTCCCTCAAGAAGCTTTATTTTGTCATTCGTTACTTCAATTGTTAGTTATAAACCTTATTCAATAAAAAAAAAATAACGCCACCACCAATTTTTCAGAATATTCAAAATAACGTGGAAACCGAACGACTGCATAGATTTTGACCAAATTCAATACCAATTGTTGGTTTGGAATAGTCCAACTTTGTACCAAATTTTAGCCCGACATCTCAAAAAATGTGTGCAGTTAGAGCGTCCCGACGATTTAAAAAAAAATTCAAAATGGCGTAATAACTGTACGACTGCATAGATTTTGCTAAAAATTTGTCGAAAGAAGGGGATTTGGACACTTAACATGTGGTATAAATTTCAGCTTGGTATCGCAAGCCGTTTTCAAATTATAAGCTCGAATGAGGCGCGCACACACACACACACACATACGGACAGACATTTTTTCTAAATGTGATTTGTTGACTTTTTGGAAAATTCTGAATACGTTTACATAAAAATCTCAAAAAAAAAAAATTTCACGAAAAAAAAGCTTCTTGAGGAAGCAAAAAAACAAACAAATTCATTTAAAATAAATTTTCCATTTTATATGTATTTTGTAAAAAAAAAAAATTGTCTCTGTGACTTGGGCAAAAACGGTAATTGATTTCTGTTAATCGTTTGAGATTTTTCATCAATGGGGTATGGTCAGTGAGAGAGGGATAAAGAAAGAGGAAGAGAGTACGGAGGATGAGGCAGCAGCGAGAGTCACGAAGGAGAGGTGTGAAGGTCCGATTTCGAAGGTGTAAAAGATAAAGGTACGGGAGCCCCCCCAGGTGGTTGAGTGACGGTCACTAATCGCGGCCAGGGTGGAAAACAAGCGCGATGAGTTGCCGGTTCCATGCTCCCCGGGAATGATCTACCTGCGAGAGATCAACAACAGGGGGTAAAAGGCTTTCGAACAAATTCTCACTCACCGGTATTTCTACATTTCTACTATAGACAACACCGCGTCCAGGTATATCATCGAGTTACACGTAAATTTTTCATTCGAGAAAACTCCTCCAACTCCACCCTAACTCTCCAAACAACAAAAACTATACCACATATTTGAGGATTCACAATGAGAACAAGGGAAACCAAAATATAAAAAAGAAAAACTCAAATGTAAAGCGGCAACACAAAAACCTTTCTCTATATAACAAAAATAATTGATGACTTAAGAAATGTATTATTCTTAAGTCATCAATTATTTTTCAAAAAACTTTACTTTTACTTACAAGTAAAACTAAGTAAGTAAGCAATTTCTAATAAGTTGCTTAAAGAAAAAGTAAAAAAAAAAATCTCGACTGAAAAAAGAGTGAAATAACAGATAATTATTCGCATATTATAGTCGGGAAATTTATTTGATGTTCAGTGTAGGAATCTCCCGACTATAATATGTGAATAATTATTTGTTATTTCACTCTTTTTTCAGTCGGGAGTTTTTTTAATTTTATAAAATTATTTTTATTTCATTCTTTTTAGTATATTTCATATTACATTTATTGATTTATTTTTAATGTTAATTGTTGTTTTAACTAAAAAAATTATGAATATTTGTACAATATAATAATTATGTGTACAAGTATAACTTGCGTTAAATTTGCAGAGATTAAGTCGCTTCACATTCAATTCGCAGCGATGAAGTCGCTTAAAATTGCTGCAAAAAAATTGTTGTGAAAAATTGGCGTTCCAATGCTAGTGGTTTATTATGAGGTTTGCTAACACTAGAACACCAATTTTTTTCAGCCATTTTTTGCAGTAAAAAAACAATAGTTTTTGTCATATAGAATCATTTTTCTTCTGTTATACTTGGCCTATAAAATTCTGTTGATTTTTTTTTTAATAATGTTTTCTAACCGAATTTTTAAGTACTTGGCGTACCTTTTATTTTTTATATTTTGGTAAATTTCACTTCTTTTTTAAAAGAAAATATTTTTTTGTCGCAGCATTGTTATTGCAGCGACTCGACGTTGATGATCCCGGCATTAGGTTACAAAGCGATCCTAAAGTCACTTTCTTCTCGCACCTCGAAGTACTCGAATCGACATCCGCCGATATCTTTCTTTTTTGCTAATTTCGCAATTCGTCGCACAATTTGTCAAGTCGCGTTTCGTAGTTAGCAAGAGTACCTCGCAAACTCGACGCCAGGGACATCAAATTATTCGACGCTTTCCCAAGCGGACGATGCTGTGGAGTCGAGAGAGACATTGAGAGACAAGTTATCATTGGTCCATCGATAGAGGCAGGGTTTTTCACCGGTTTGGGATTTTCGTCGTCTCCTCGTCTTTGACTTCCCTATTCTTCGATTCGAGACGACTCGACACTTCCGACGAAAGACATATCTTCAAGTTCTCCATCTTCCGCAACGAATGTCACAGATTTGTTGCGTATCATCGGCAATGTCTTGTCGATGTCTCGAATAAAAGTTCGAACCCAACAAACACGATTGCCGAAGTACGGTAAACAATATATAGCCGTACCGCGAAACGAAAAATGTAAGAATTTGATTTCACCTAAAACATTTTTGTTGATTGTAATGAATTTTTGTTTTTTAGCTTTATGTTAGAAATTAATTTCGAAAAATCGAATAATTTCGATCGAACGAAATTAATTCTGTATACAAAACCGGGCAAACGGCACGTCACATATTGCCCTTCATTGGCAGTTATGTCATTCGAGATCGCAAAGAAAAGTTATTATTTACATAAAATTGCACATAACACGCACATTTTTTTTATACTTCACGTCGAGACACTAATACGCAAAATCACCGCGCAAATTTTTCGATGAAAAAAAACTGATGTAGACGCTTCCATTACAGAACACTCTGATCGTGGTTTTGATCCCGAGAAATTGTCGGTCTCGATATTTCAGAGTCGGCTGAACCAATGTAGTTGTAACACGCCGCTTTCGAAAGATTGACCCCAAATGATACTGTAAAAGAGTCAACCAAAATTTGATCCGATCTTTCATTCCTGAGATATATCAGTCGAAAGTTTCACTTCCTGTACACTTCCGGTATATTGGCGTATGTATACACGGTAGCGTCATGCCACGTAAACATTTTGATACCAAGAAAACGCGAAAAGTCAGATTTCACGGTGAAACGCATAACTCCCGTCTTTTGCCCGGCGGGCAGTCGGGAGTTAAAAAAGTAAGTGACTCTTTTTTTTTCTTCAACTTATTTTTATCTAATAAACATAACTTATGACTTAAGAAATATATGTAAGATAAAAATAAGTAACTTTTTTTCCTGATTCGGTTGAGTTTCCTACTCGGTCGGGCGAGCCAGGATTATTAAAATATAATGGGCTTCCAAAACAAATTCAACGATATTCAGGCTATTTCCGGAAAAGACGTCGGCGCTGTAACCTTGTAAACTTCGTTCATCAGCGTTAAAATGTATACACACGCACACAAATATATATCGAGACGGCGGCATACGGTGCTTCGATAATAATCCTTCGAAGCGGTCGACGGACCACGACGATGAGCACATATACGTGGGATATATACCCGAACGGCTTTAATACTTATATTAGCTGTCGGGCATCGGTGTGCCATATAGCGGCGGCTGTGGCCAAACGCCGCCCGCGAGATTTAGAAATAATTAATGTAAATTACAGTGGTTCGCGCTACTGGTTATGCAGATGTAAGGCTCACTCGATGACTCGATGGGATATGCTACTCGTGCTATTTGTGTATACAGAGGAATCCGTTGGTAAGGTACACAAGGAAAGCGCGCGGTGTTGAACGGCTGGGACGCTCACTCTGGTCATAAGAAACCCCTGTGCGACGGTCGAAGATTGTCGCTTCTTACCGTCTTTCGTGAACGCCATATCATTTGCCCGCGGCAACGGCCTCATACACCGCGCGTGGTTAATTTCAACGAGAAAAAATTCCAACATGGAAGCGTGCCGTCAAAAAATTACACACAATGCGTAAATACGTGAAATTTTTTTTCGGCATAACTATCATGAACAAAGAGTCTATAAAAATTATTAAATGTATAGTTACCGATACGGGAAATTGATTGATACTTGACGATTTGTGGAAAAAATATGAATATTTTTCTGAGAATCGAATGGTAAAATGAAAATTGGGACAAATACGGTGTTACCCTGGTTGCCTTCGCGTTTTTTTTTTTCCAAAATGTTTGCACTTGCGGTAGTCAAATAAACCCTAAAGGATCGCATCCTTTTTCTCTATAATGCACATTTCGTTTTATGACTAATTATTTTTTGGAAATAATTATGATAGGAACAATATTCAATTTGCCAGACCGTCGATTTCATCGATTTCAAAGCTTCCTAGGAATGCTACCCTGTAAAAGCCTTTGACAAATTAACGCTTCTCCATTGGTCGCAACGAATATCACTAAAAACAAAAAGGTAACTTTTGTGTGTGTGTTTTTTTTTCATCCGAGTTTCATCGAACAATACTTCGGGGGAGGACCGGGGGGCATCCCGAAGCATTTCTCTCCTCGCATTAAGTGATTCGTATGCGAATGATGATGTTTGCTACTCGCGGTTATGCCAGTAATAGAGGCACAACATAGTATGTAAGTAGTAACCGCCATGTGTATGTGCCGTCGTCCGTTGGTGCTTTCTCATCGTTCGCGGCGCCCAGGCTTCTGCGGCAAACGGCCATAATATACAGCAGCAGCAGTAGTTGCCGTTGCCACGGTGTTGCCGTTAATAATGCCGGAAAGCCGTAGAGACCGCGCGCTTCGAAAAGACTATACGAAGCATGGGAAGGAGAGGGGGAACCGGAATTAATGACCGTAGGAACGGCTCAGATTCGATATTCCGCTGGTGTGGTAAGTACCAACCGGAAAGTAGTGTGGCATGCCAGCTGAGGACGGTAGCTCTTTATCTTCGGTGTCTGTTTCCTAAGGGCGACAGAGAAGCGACGGGCAAAGAGAACCATCGTCGATGAAACGGAACAGAGTCCGCGAGTCTGAAGTAAAACACGTCGGTCCAACCATCGACCTCACGACGTCGCGGAGATTCTTCTCGACATTATGCTACAAAATAATAATTCATAAATTGTACGTAGCCGCATCTGTTTAGTGCGGTGGCCTTTTCGCATTCGCAGTTAGATTCGCTGTTAGATATACAGATATGCACTATATATATATCCTATATATATTCGGAGGATAAAGTTGAACATTTTTTACCCCGTAAATTCTCTGTCTATAGTCCATTTCATCGTGTGGGATAAACGAAACGTACGGCAAAACGTGCTGTCCGAGGCAAGGCTGCTCACTCTCTCCCTGTTTCTCTCTTGCGGTATGATGCGGCTCTTCGACGGGAATGAGAGTCCTGAAGCGCTCTCGAGCCGTAACCACGATAATATACGAGGAGAAACATCATGGTCGATAGCCCTACTACCACTACCACGATGAGTACTTGCCTTAGTCGCAAGAGCCAGTTTTCCAGTTTCTTCGATGAGTTCAGATTGTCGAAGCGTATGAAACAAATTTCTGAAATACGTTTATTTTTCGACATTTTATTGTGGAATTAATAGAATAATAATCTCTTTATATTATAAGGAGGCAGCCGCGGTGGTCGGCGGTGGAGAAAGACGCAAAAATATTCCAAGTCTCCAAAAGGGAAGGAATCCCCTTAGTGAGGAGGGGGAGGAGGGGAGGGGGGAAGGGAAAGGGAGGGATGCCCTTAAAGGGACTTTGGATTCTTACCATTTAGAAAAATCGTTTTTTCATTTTCTTTACAGGGACAGAATATTTTTTCACTCCCGACGGTGGTGAGACCTTTTTAGAACATAAGCAGCGTTGTCTATAAAAAAATTAAACTGCGAGCGCGCGAGCCCGGCGAACCTCTACTAATAATAATAATTTCGAAATGCCTCCATCCATCAAACCAACGAGTAAATAATAATTTTTCAATATAACACCATGAATGCGACGACAAAATAAAATGTATTTTCTTCCATTGCAAAAATATAAACATTCTCGTTGTTTGAGGATTTTAATTTTGTGTTTTTTAAAACGCGTCAATGCGTACACATGCAATAAGATTTTTAACACCGATTCAACCCCCTCTATAATTTTGATATGGTAATTTTCCTTTTTTGTATTCACATTACTTACGAGGGAAATCGTACGAAATTTTTATTTATCGAAAGGAGTATCTTTCCCCTCCTCTTCTCCTACGGGTCCTGTATGTCTATTGTGCATTGGACGATACGACAGAGTAATATTCGTCAGAAATAAGAGTGAGAAAGACAGTTGGCGAAGGGCGGGAAACTGTGGAGCGAGAGACAGAGGTCCCGGGACCGTGTTGGCTCCGAGGTGAGCCCTGGACTATCCTATAATTACGAGTAACTCAGCCACATTTGCGTTGATCCGACACCTTAAAGATAGCATTTAGCGGCCCCTTTCATCTCCGCGGCAAACAAACCAATTTATACCATAGGGCCGCTTTGTGCCCAGTCGATGGGCGTGACCCGAACTAAGAAAGAGAGAGAGAGAGAGAGAGAGAGAGAGAGAGACGGTCAGCCGGGTCCATCTTCTATCTACCGTCCTAAGCTGGCCGATACATCGGAGATTATACATATACTATTCCACGCGTATCTCCTTCCACGACCTTTCTCTTTCCTTCAATGTGTGCCTTACACTTTTTATTTTCATCCTCCCAACTCGGTACACCCGGGACCGTCGAACCTTCTTCAAAACAACGAAAGCTTATATGTATATTCCCGAAATTCACTCCTCCTCCTCCTCCTCATTGTTCATTCGCTTCCACATAACTTCCATACGAGTCATCGGATGTCGAACCGCATCTACGGGGCCTACAATTTATCGAAGACATTGTGGACATTGCGAAACTTCTGTTCTCGTTTGAAATGTCTTGCCTTTACAGTTTGCGGCCCCAACTGCCGTGAGTTTGATGCTTCTTCGCTCCGAAAGAACGACCATCTGACGCTTCGAGTTGTTTCCTTTTTTTTTGAGACCACTTTTTTTCCATAGTAGGATGTTAGGTACAATGTATGAATAGCTTTCATATAAGGTGTCGAGTTGAATGTAGTTTCGAAGCGAGCTAATACAGTTTTCAACCACACTGACGCCTCAGTTTTTCCATCTTTAAGGTGATGGGAGTCCATACTCCGAGGATAAAGCAGAACAGAACAGAACAGATCTCTTCTTTTAGATCTGTGTCTAAAAGAAGAAAAAAAAACATTTCCACGGACACGAAGTCTTTGTATTTCTTATAGTTTTATTATTCATTAAATGTGGATGCAATCGATAGTGCAGTCAAATACATTGTAGTGTAGGATTTTGCCTTTCCATACCGAAATGGATCCAGTACTTCCGGTGTATCAACGACATATGCCTCCTTTTAAGGCAAGCTTACATTTGTAAGGCTTACAGCATGCGTCATCAACATTTCCGAGCTCGCACTGGTCAAGAGAATTGCAAAGTGATAACAGGGTGTCTTGAAACTTATCGAAAGCAATGCTTCCTCTAAACAAAACAAAATAGTACATTAGAATACAAATGCGAAAAAACTTTTTCTGACGAGTGTGAATATGCGACACGATCCGAAGGCGAGTGTTGCAATCATACGTGTTGAGAAAAAGTTTCTCGCTCGAGTATCGTACAAAATTTTATTTCACGAGTGCGAGAAAATGGCTTTCTCGTACGGCGTGAAATAAATTTAATTTCTATATACGACAGCAATACATGATTGTTTTTGCAATGCGTGCATGAGAAGTGCGGTAACACGAGGAGTATCTCGTGCCTGCCAAAAGTGGCGTAAGTAGCGCTTTAAAGCTTCTTTTTCTTCTTTTCATTGTTTGACTCTGGTGGCCGCATTGATGCAGCTCTACCATACGGCCATTGGCGGCGCTCTATAGCAAGGCCTACTGTAATGCAACGGCCTATGCGCACATCGGCCCGATTTTACTTCTCGTGTATTTGTCGCACGGTTTCACGACGCCACAATCAGCACGCACGGAATTAGCACTTCTCCTGCCCTGGTTACAAAATAGTACGTTGCTATACTAGTACGTAAAATCGAACTTTTGACGAAGGTTGGGAAGCGCCGCATGAGAGGAGACGAGTGTGGGCTTCACAACCGCCGTCAGAAGTTCGATTTTGCTTACGAGTATCGCATAATATTTTATGTAACAAATGCATGAAAGCTGCCAGGTTATGTTTGGCCGGCCGTTCCATGAAGGAACACGAACCGATGTGCGCATGCGCACGGTATTTACGATACGCTTATGCGTTGCATAAATACTCGAAGCGTATCATAAATACTCATTACGATACGCTTCCAGTATTTATGCAACGCCTTCTCATAAAGTGCCACTTCATGTCACGGCCGGCCGATACATAATCTGGCACTTTTCATGCATGCGTTACATAATAGTACATTACGATACAAGTGCGATGAAATTATTTCTGACGAGTGCGACTTTGCAGCAGGAGCCGAGTGTTGCAATCACACGAGATGAGAAAAAGTTTCTCGCACGATTATCCTACAAAATTTTATTTCACGTGTGCGAGAAAACGGCTTTTTCGCACGAGTATCCTACAAAATTTTATTTCACGAGTGCGAGAAAACGGCTTTCTCACACGGCGTGAAATAAAATATTGTGCGATACTTGTACGAAAAAGCGAACTTCCGACGGCGGTTGTGAAGTAGGCGGCACCCGGCTCGTGTCGCTGCAGCGCTCAATTCAGCTCGTGCGGCCACTTCACAACCTTCGCCGTAAAGTCCGCTATATCGCATTAGTATCAAAAAATACTATTTTGTTTATTAAAAAAAAAAGTATGTAGGTATTGGAATATTACTAACTTGGCTACCACGGTACAAACATCCATCAACCGCAGCAATAACCATCAAGGCAATGACAGCCACGATCAAAATTTTCCTCATATTGAGATTCATCCTAGAAATGTATGGCATAATATAAGTATAATGAATAAATATGATTTAAATATAAATACGAAATTGAGAATTGGAAGATTGCTCTCTCTTATCTTTTGTTTATTTCCAAACTCTGTTCTGATGAGAAACGGTCTTCTAAAATTTGTATCGGAGGAAATTTTGTGCGTAGAGGAAATATTCGAAATAATATTTGAAGAAATTTTGTGCGTAGAGGAAATATTCGAAGAAATATTCGAGGAAATTTTGTTACCTTTCGACGGGTTGATTGTGAACGTTCGATGTCGTTCAGTGACAAAACTTTAACAATAACTGGAGGTGCGGGGAATTCTTCGCTACCTTATGTACCGTTATCCGTAATAATTTCGCTTTTTTGAGAAATTTACGTACTTCGAAACTTATGAAATTTATACAGATAGATATTCGATGTTTGTTCAGCTTTAAAACAGATTTCGTAGGAGAATGAAATTATTAATGTGCTGAAGAACGTGAAGCACAATGGATGATTGCTCAGAAAAAATGGGAAAAACGTTGAAAAATAGTACCTAAGTTAAAATGTAAAGAAGAATCGAGATGCAAATTGCATTTTCACTTTTCTTCCGCATTTTGTAATGATGTTGAAAATTCCATTACCACTTATGAGGCCTTCATAGAGGAATAATGCGAATGACATAAAAAAATGCGAAGTTATTGTACAAATTTAATTCACATATGCAATTTTATTTTGCATTGATTCGATATTTGTTATAGAACCTCACGTTAGAAGCGTACTTTTAAGGGACTTATGTCGCTTCGCGCTCATTTCACATAAATGAGAGAACAATGTAAATACTTCTCGATGGTATAAAAATCTGAAAAAATGCATACATAATAAAGGTACTGGACATATTAATTTTCCATAATAATAATTCCAAAATGTTATTAACAAATTGATGAAAAAATTGATTGGTCAACAAATTTCCCGAGAACCCAAGTTTTTTTAAAATGAAAATGATTCGTTAATTTTTCTGAATGCGTATGAATTTTTTCAGATTTTTCAATTGACTTTGAATTTTTTTTTTATATGAAAAAATGTGTGAAAAAACACAAAATTCAAAGTAAATTGAAATATCTGAGAAACTGCATACGTATTCAGAAAAATGAATGAATCATTTTCATTAACAAAAAAAATTTAGGTTCCCGAGTAATTTGTTGACCAATAAATTTTTTCATCAAATTGTTAATAACATTTTGGAATTATTATTATTCAAAATTAATCTTTTTAGTACCTTTCATATAATTTTTAATTATAATTTTTATACCATCGAGAAGTATTTGCAATTTTCTTTTATTTTTCTGGAACTTATGCGAAATGAACGCGAAGCGACATAACTACCTTAAACTAAAATGTACACCGTTTTCTTATATATGTAACGCCGTCTTCATTGTATATGTAGCGCATTTTAGGTATCATGTCACACACTTGTTCCCAGCTATTCTCGAGGGGAAAATGAATTATCGCCCGCTTCTTCCCATATGCTCATTAGGTATCGTTATATATTTACCTACGAGAGACATTTTCGCGTTTGCCTAAGGTACATATTAAAAATGATATGCGTTCACGGAAATAATTGGAACTCTGTTTCAAAGCTGAACAAACCTTCGTAATCTTTGTAGAAATTCGTAAAACGCCCCGTAAAACTCCATATCATCGTTGACAACGTATTTAAGCTAACAAAGAATTCGACTCAGCGACAGTTTTTGCAAAAGTTTTCTTACCGAAGGACATCGATCGTACACAATCGAGCTGTCGAAAGGTATGCTGATTAATTTCCCAATTTAAATATAATAAAGTATTTCTGACATGTTTTTCGGCTTCAGTGAAAATTCACTAATCACGTTCAGCAACTAAGTCCCGTTATTTTCCTCGACTTTCACCAAATTGTGAAAATAAAAAACATCTGCTAGTGCTGTAGCTTTCCGCTTGTTCATCAACTAGATCGCTATCGTTCGCTATCGTAAAAAGTTGGTGAGCCACCATATTGCGATATTTATCGAAATATCGAAGATTCGAGATTTTCATTGTTAGCCGTTTATTCGTGTCGTGATTGGTCGTGGTTTCGGGCGCGCGCAGCGCGCCCCTGTATTACTAGTCGTTTTCACCGTATTAAAAAGTTGGTTCGTCACGATATATCGCATGTTATCGAAAGTTCGATACATGTATTGTTGTCGGTTTATTCGTGCCGGAATTGGTCGAGATTTGACGGGAGGTTTCGGCCGGGCGCAGCGCGGCCGTAACCTCCTAGTTAAAAAGTTGGTTCGTCACGATATATCGCAAATTATCGAAAGTTCGATATATGTATTGTTGTCGGTTTATTCGTGCCGGGATTGATCGAGATGTGACGGGAGGTTTCGGCCGCGCGCAGCGCGGCCGTAACCTCCTAGTCCACTCCTAAAAAGTTGGTGGCGATTAATATCGACTTTCGAGTTTTCACTATCGAAGGTTCGATATTAGTGTTGTTGTTGGTTTATTCGTGCCGTGATTGGTCGACGAGATTTGACAGGAGGTTTCGGACGCGCCGGAACCTCCTAGTCGTTCTATACAAGAGATAATAGAAAAGATAATATTGAACAGTGTTCGGTACTAAATTTGTCGTGTGTCTATCAAGGCGTTTATATTTTGTGAGATTTCGAATTTCTCTTTTTAACAGCTCTAAACAATATTCGACTTAATTAAGGTAGTCCGAGCGGTACAGTCCGGCCAAACGAGGGATGACGAAAGATTCAACGAGAATTTCCGAATATTTCTTAGGATACTTCAATAGGATAAAAATCTGAAAAAAATCAGCCTTCATTTTGTCTAAAAAAAACCTAATTTTCAAAATGTTAACAAAATTCTGAAAGAATTCATACGTATCCAGAAAATTTACGAATCATTTTCATAAAAAAAAAAGTTAAGTTGCCGGGTAATTTGTTGAACAATTTATTTTTTTACTAATTTGTTAATAACATTTTAATATTATTATTATGGAAAATGAAACTTTACAACACCTTCCATATGCCTGATTTTTTTCAGATTTTTATCCCATTGAGAAGTGTTCGAAATTCTCGTTGAATCCTTCGTCATCCCTCGGTTGGCCGGACTGTACCGCTCGGACAACCTTAAAATGAAATACCTTGAGAATTTGAAACACAGGCATTTCTTCCTTTTTATTTTCTTTTATGCACAAAGATTCCTCTTAGAATAAGCTTAGAAAGCCTGCGAATACCCAATTCTTGAGAGTATTTATTTATGTTTTGTATTTCTAGGATGAATTCCAATATGTCGAAGATTTTTATGTTTATCCTCATGGCAATGATGATCGCATTGGCAGCTGCTATTCAGGATTGCGGACAACCCGGCCAAGAAGTTAGTATCATTTTAGTATCTATTCTGCTAATCTTTTTATTTCAGCCTGGATATCATCGCAGATTATGTTATTATTTTTTCAACGAATATAAATATTTGTTATTCTTGTATAGGAATTTGACATTCATTCTTCAATTTCCTACGAAGGAAGTTTGCTTTTCGTTAGAAATAGAGTTACTTTCTCTTTAAACTGTAATTTATTTTCTTAGTGCGGAGAACCACACCTCGCAGAGTGTTGCAAACCTCATCAGTGCATCACGGCCATTGCAAACCAGATATGTATCTGATGAACCGGAAGTACGATACTCTTGCGGAAGAGTAAATACAAGTGAATCCTACCATACTTTATCGTTAATGAAATTGTATTAGTTTCGTGAATAATTATAAAAAATATTGAATTCTTGGATCTACGGTTGCACCATCATTGTAACCATTACAGTAAAGCTGTAACAACTTCTAACCCGTTTATTTTAACCCTAATTCACCGCATATTGGCACGGGTCTGCTGGACTTAAATGATATTAAGAAAATTTTCAATTTTTCAAAATGAATCGGTTTAGGTCCTTTCAAAATCGTCATCACAGTAGTAAAAAGTTGGTTCGTCACGATATATCGCAAATTATCGAAAGTTCGATATATGTATTGTTGTCGGTTTATTCGTGCTGTGATTGGTCGAGATTGGACGGGAGGTTTCGGCCGCGCGCAGCGCGGCCGTAACCTCCTAGTCGTAGTAAAAAGTTGGTTCGTCACGATATATCGCAAATTATCGAAAGTTCGATATATGTATTGTTGTCGGTTTATTCGTGCTGTGATTGGTCGAGATTTGACGGGAGGTTTCGGCCGCGCGCAGCGCGGCCGTAACCTCCTAGTCCACACCTAAAAAGTTGGTTCGTCACGATATATCGCAAATTATCGAAAGTTCGATATATGTATTGTTGTCGGTTTATTCGTGCTGTGATTGGTCGAGATGTGACGGGAGGTTTCGGCCGCGCGCAGCGCGGCCGTAACCTCCTAGTCACAGTAGTAAAAAGTTGGTTCGTCACGATATATCGCAAATTATCGAAAGTTCGATATATGTATTGTTGTCGGTTTATTCGTGCTGTGATTGGTCGAGATTTGACTGGAGGTTTCGGCCGCGCGCAGCGCGGCCGTAACCTCCTAGTCACCGTAGTAAAAAGTTGGTTCGTCACGATATATCGCAAATTATCGAAAGTTCGATATATGTATTGTTGTCGGTTTATTCGTGCTGTGATTGGTCGAGATTTGACGGGAGGTTTCGGCCGCGCTGCGTAGGTAAACGTATAACCTCCTGTCGTCATCGTCGGCCAATCACGGCAGCGGCAGCGCGCTCGTAACCTCCTAGTAGGGTAAATGTACCGTTAGTGGCCACTGTACCATTTATGGCCATTTTTATTATTATACTCTAAGAATAATTTTTTTTCGAAATCGCATATTGATTCTTCGGAAGTTCTCATATAAATTCACTAAATGATCTACTCGAAGTTTTTTAAAAAATCGATTATATTTTGTTTTATTGCTCCAAATGTGAAGGCCATAACCGGACCTAAAGTGGCCAAAAACGGTACCTCTATCCTATGGTGTATAACAGATACAAAAATATGTCAGGTGTTCTTCAGTTAATTAATTAGAGATACCGGGGCAAGTTGGAATATTCGCTGTAAAAATAGTACGCATTTTAATGCCATAGAGTACCATACTCGCTGGGTGGAATCTTCGACTTCTTCACAGCCTGTGTTCCGACTTGCACCGGCTTTCTCTATCATCCAGCGTGATGAAAACCAACCGAGCTATAAAACGGCAAGTCTCGTCGAGTTCGGTAGATAGATGCCCCTAATGACTCCTTGATGGTCTCAAATGTTCATGGACTCTCGGCTGCATCCATTGTGGTATTTGGCACCGGTTGGGCACAAGATAGGTGGGCAGAAGAGCTTATCGCATACGCTTAAGAGCTGCACTAACAAATAACTTGGCCCCTCATTTTCCAACGTGAAAAATAAACCAGTTAGTTAGCTTAAGCTCAGTGAGCACTGTCACATCAAGCACACAGGTATAATTCTCGTCTCGCCATCTGAAGACACAACAACCATGCATGTATACTCGGCATTGGATATCGCGGTTTTGTAATGACATTGCTCGTAACATCGTAAGGATTCGTCTCTATTTCTCGGCGGAATCGTACGGATGTAGATATTAATACGCCCGGGGGGAGAAAGCTGTAACAAAACTTGTGTCCAGCCAACGGGGTGGACAACAGCCGGACATCATGATCTGTAGCATTATAAGCGCAGGCATACTGCGGATTCTAGTGTATGGACGATCTCGACACTACAAGCGCAAAACACTTACACTTTTGCGAATAAGGGCGACCCCGCATTTAAGCAAAGTGGCACGTACACGAGCCGCATTCGCGTCTCTCGAGGTCTGTCGAGGCCCCGCAAGGCAGTTTGGCCACGGCGGCCTCCGACGCCGTACCAAACTCCAAGCTTCTCCGGTATAATCTCGTTGAATAAGAGAATACAAGACACCGGCGCCGGAACCGTGCGTACTCACTCGTTACTCTTCTTCTTTTTATCTTCACTTGCACGCTTCTATACACGGGCCGAACATCCATATGTGCGGATAAAAATAACCAGTGGATGGAACCGAGAAGAACGAAGCTTCGGAAACCGCGGCATTGAAATCACACGCCTCCCTCCACACCTGACTGCGTATGTGCGTGAGACGCTTTACGTATTTATTTATAATATACCTGTATTTTGCATGACGCTTTCGACATTTTCGCCGAAGATTTACGATGGCAAGTATGCGTGTACGGTAACAACGTATATGGCCGTTTATTCCTCGGCAAATCGGAAACTCCGCGTGCCTTTTCTTTATTGTCATATGTAATTTGAATGGGAATCAAGTAGGCCGCGGAACGGGTCCGATCTTTTTCTTCTAAGCTTGACATTTCCTTTCAATTTTTCGGATAATGGGATACAAATCTAATTTACTAGAAGAAGCCAACAAATTGCAGAAAATGCGTTCCCATAGCGAAGGCTTTGTAAATATAAATTCCTCAGTAATATGCAATTTCATCAATTTTCAAGGTTTTTTTTTTTTTTTTCACTATGCTGATTCTATTCGCTAAAAGCTCGAAAGACTGATCACCAATTCACTTTTGATTTATTCAGAAGTTTTTTATTTTCTCCTTATAGTAGTATTTTATCTACAATTATAATTGTTTCGAAACGCCAAATTTGACAATTAATTTTTCATTTTTTTCAATCTCCATGTTTATGCTAATATTACAATGTACCCCCATCACAGGTTTTTCAACGTAACTTCTTGCCGACCTCTCTCACACGGCCATTATCTTATGCATCCGTGCAGAGAAAGTTTGCCCTCGAAGTTCTTCAATTTCTTCGTAAAATAAACTTGTACCTAGCTTCGCTATATATAGTAATATAATTTTCAATTCCTCGACCGGTTATATGCATTACAATGTATATCCGTTATATTCTTTCTATTGGGGAATCTCCTTGGAAAAATGCATGCTCTTCGTCTCGTGTCTCCCGCTCTCGCTTTGTTACCTCCTCGCTTGGTTCGCGGTCAATTCGCGACGAGAGAGTACTTTTCATGCTTTTTCGTACGCCCCTTTTCAACGGGTCCTTGCCTCGCGCGCGCGCGCGCCCCTCGAAAAGAGAGATATACTCCTTTGGCTCTTCCCGCGAGAAGATGTTGCCCGTGAGGCACTTATGAACGAGGAAACAACTATAATGCCATGGAGATAGATGAACGAAGACGAAAGACACAAAGTGGAATAGGGGGATAGAGAGCTCTCTCTCCTTTTCTCTCCCTCTCTCATATTCCCGCCGTTCGTTCGCTCTCGCGCGAGGTCGGACTTTAACGGCCGAACGAGCCGTCGGCTTCGCGCCTGAACGCTCTTTCTTCTTCGCCGACGCTACCCATCTTCGAGTCTCTCTCCAGCTCGTCGAGAAGTTGAGCCTCGGTTTACGATGCCCACGAAATCCTTGAAATATCTTTCGAGAGAACCGGAGTCGCGTCGCTCTCTCATCTTCCTCACGCTGTGTGTGCATCAGCCACGGAGAGCTCAACTCTTCTCTCAACATCCTGCGGATCATGGACAGCGCGTTCATCTCTTTTCGCCTTCGTTCCATCGACGAGCCTCCTATCCTCGTGAGCGCCACGGTTCGGACGTATATAGGGCGGTCGTTAAAACCCCTCTCTTCATGATCCACAATCATGTATTGGTAAGCGCGAGAGCATCGCGAGAAGGAGCTGCGTTCAGTGCGGGAAAGCCGCGGTGAAGATCCACTAGCATCCACTATTGGTGTATGTATATGCGGGGTCTATAAGCGATTGTATGCGTTTCTATGGATAAGCAGCTGGCATCAACCGGCCCGGAGTTAGTTGATTCCACGAGATCGGCGCTAACTACCTACGCCAGTCACATTGAAATAACGAGCTGCTGATTTTCCCCAATATACAAAGCGATCCTTACGGTGAAATTGACCGGTTTGGTTGTCAATTCTGTTACGGTGTTAACGGAGACCGTAAGTTAAATCCACAGCGAGAACGTTGGTTTTTGAATGAATGAGTGGAGACGGAGATCGTATCTAAAATTGTGCACAAGAATTTTTCAAACATTTTTTTTTTAATAAACAAAAAAATCGAAACAATTGTATGTTTTTCCTTTTTCAAAAATTACAATAGATGACAAAACAATTTTTTTACTTACAGGTACAATGTATTGTACCTGTATGTAAAAAAATTGTTTTGTTATACATAAGAAGGTCCTGAAACGAAAAAAAAATCGTAAAAATTATCGAGAGTACAAAAACAATTTTATAAAAATTAAACAACACTCCCGACTGATAAAAGAATGAAATAACAAATAATTATTCGCATATTACAGTCCGGAGATTTATTCGTTGTTGAGTGTAGGAATCTCCCGACTATAATATGCGAATAATTATTTATTATTTCACTCTTTTCAGTGGGGAGTTTTTTTTTGTTTTTATAAAATTCTTTTTATTTCAGCCTTTTTAGAACCAGAATCGCACCATATGTGGTGACGAATTGTTTTTCTATCTGTTTCGTTTGTTTTATTGAAACATATTTTTTATATTATATTTATTGATTTATTTTCAATATTAATTGTTGTTTAAACTAAAAAATTATAAATATTTGAAACCCATCGCTACGGTGTATAAGTATAGCCGGCATTCAATTTACAGCGTTGCAATCGCTGTGTTAACTACTGAAACATTCCCCGAAATGCATTTTAATAAAACAATATACAAAACAAAAAATTAATTTCCCGGCGGGCAGTCGGGAGTTAATAAAAACATATGGCTGCGGGACGCGTTTTTTTTTCTTTTTTGGGGTGGAAACTCTTCCTTGCAAACGCTGCGTTTAAAATAAATTTAAAAAACGAGTTACTCGAGTTAATAATAACGACGTCGCAAAAAAAAAGAGACAAGTCACTTCTCCGATACATCTCTTTTTTTTTCAATACACTTTTATACATTTTTTTTATAACTTTGAATGCCTTATATCTCTTAGTGAAAACAAATTGTTATTACCTTAAACACCATTTCAATTTAATCCATACTTTTAATCGTCGATCGCGATAATCCGATCGCGTTCCAATGCGACACATTCATAAGTTGATGTTTGATCGTCTGCAAGCGGCTAAAATCGGAAAAAAATTGTCATCTTCAAGAGATCAGTTTGACGTTATGGCAAAGCTTCGACGGAGCTTCCTATTCGGGGTAAAGTTGTCATTCAGCTTAGTGCTATGTGGCAGAAACGCGCGTATGCCGGCGCATCAAATACGACAACGCTGCATTGATGCTCCGAGCTGCGAAAGAGCAACGATCCGTCATGGTTTTCTCAGAGCAGTAATACCAACCTTCGTTGAGCCCCCGGTGTTACGCGGCTAACGAACACGATACAATGTTAAAACGGCGAAGCATGTGTAGCGAAGAATAGATTAGTGAAGCTCGGGTAAGGCGAGTAGCAAAGCGAATGAGCATTTAAAACGTTACGCATCGCCGGCCAAGACGCGCATACGCGTGTATTCCAACATCACATGTCTAGCGCCCATTGGCCGACTCTCAACGCTCATTAAGCCCCAAGATTGCCAACTCTCCCTGGTATGACAAGACCTCGACGATAGATGGATTGACTGTCGACAAGCATTTTTTTTTCTGTACGGCGTGTTGTGCTCTCGATGAGAAAATTACAACTGATACCAGCACTCGGTGTTGACTTTGCATACATAATTAATTACCCGTTCTCTATTTCCGGCTGCTGTAATTTTAATTCCTTAAACTTTCCTTTAATTCAATGAAGAAAATGTCATTTTATTTACTATCCAGTCTTCGCTGTCAATAAAGTTATTAAGTTTAATTATTTAAAAAAAAATGTATTTTCGCCAAATTTTTTCTGTAATGCTATTTATTTTATTTATTTTACATTAGTTTTCTTTTCATCTATCTCACTACGTTGGTTATTATATAGATTTTTTTTATATTACATGCAATGACTCGCATTATTGTTGTTGACAGTTAAATCGTTACGTACTCGATTCCTGAAAAGCCCATTGTCCAACGCCGTAGTTTATTCCAACAACATTGACGCGTATGTACACCGGTTACATATAAGCGTGACGCAAAGTATTATCACTCGCGAAGAAAACCGTAGCGGAGTCGTTAAAAGGAAACTCTATATTAGTATAATGAAAGATACGCGATGCCCGAGCGCGTGTTTCAACGTTCGTTATATATATATATATATATATTGTATGTATATCCCCCATAAGTCGAACGTTGCACGATACGATACCACAGAGCAGGTTGACTTGTCGAGAGAGGTTTACCGTCTTGACCGAGCGACGTAATACATATGTATGCGTGTATGAATATTGAATGTAGAACCCGATGGTTATGCGTGTTTTGCGGATACTTCGCTACATCACCGCCCCGCCGTCGCGGAAGCTCGTGACGGCTCACAGATGTTTCACCGTGTCCCACGAATATGTCAGCACTCTCCTTTCTTTTTTTTCCTCTTCACTGAAGCTCTTACTTTTGCACCCCTCTGGCTTCTTCGGAGGGTGAAAAAATTATACCGAGAAGACAAGAAACGAAAGCCACCAAAAAGGAAGAAAGAAACAGGAGTGCGGCGCGGGGGGGGGGGGGCTGTCGGTATCCCGTCGAGATGGCACAGGTGTAACGTGTCATTAGCAAGGGCGACCCCCGCCTACAGAACAAACAGATTGTTCGAAGTGTTGTGCCCCGGTATGCCTAACACCTTACCGTAAGCTACTATAACCCACAAAAGCTACTCACAATACAAAAGAATGCCGACTAATTCGTAAGAGATCGGCTTCTACTTCGGGAAATATCTTCGAGAGTCAGAAGTCCAATGAATTTTGAAAATTATAGAGACCCACTTTCTACTTAAAATTTTTTTAGTAATTTTTTATTTCTTTCATCCCGAAAACAGGAGAAAAAACGGCGATTAGTATTTTTTTTCGCTGCTCTTTGGACGGCTCTCGGACGGATAAAACTTAAACACAACTTTTGAAACTTTCTTTTTCTCGAGACCAATCTGTTTTTTTTTTTATAAACTATGTACTAAAAAAAAAAGCATCGGTCGCAGTACACAATTTGGTTTTGTTTATGGGTAATTTTTCACGTATGAAATTTGAAAAAAATTGTAGTTGCGAAATTGTCACAGCATCACGTTAAAAAAAAAACAAAACACTTCGACTTGGAAAAAAATTGATTTTGTAAATATTAAAATAAAAGCAAAAATTACTAGAAATGAATGAAAAAAAATTATTCTTATAAGATAAAACGACAAAACGATCGAAAAAAAAAACAATCTAAAATTACAGATATTCGTTTCTGGTACACGCATCATTGTGCATACAGGTTACTTTATTAATGGCATGTATACATATACATATAATATATATTTACTTAGTGTATTTATCGTCTGTGAGATATATTCTGTCCACATGCAGTGTGTACACATTATAAGCTGTACACGATGTTACCACGCAACAGATAATATCTAGTTCACACAAACGATCTCATACGTTATGCTTATGAAGTATGACGCGGGAAAAAAAAATTCCCTCTTTGCGCACGGATATAATGCACATTACGCCCGTGAACAGTTTATACTCCATCCTTACGCGATGGAATGTCGAGCAAAACGTTTCGGAATATTTATTCCACTGGAATCTTTAGTGATCTGTAAAGGTGTGTACACGTA
Source organism: Cryptus armator (assembly GCA_963971235.1). NCBI lineage: Eukaryota > Metazoa > Arthropoda > Insecta > Hymenoptera > Ichneumonidae > Cryptus > Cryptus armator. The sequence goes on along the minus strand of OZ020238.1, from coordinate 17,415,951 downwards.
GAGAAGGATCTACTAGAAATTACTATGTTATCTGCTAAAATTCGACGGTGGCGCCACCAATGACGCAAATACTCGATGTTATGTAAATTTTTACCACATATATGGTGGTTTTTTATCATATTTTATGGCAAAAATTCGGATAGTTCTCGTAATTTTCAATAGGTGGCGTCATTGACTCCGCATTACCGAAAATTTACGATATTTTTTACTAGGTATATGGTCAATTGTATCAGATTCTTCTCTCCGTGTGTCTCCTCTCCGATTGTATAATTTCTTTCCATGAGAACAAAAAACCAGAAAAAACAACAATAATATTCATTTTTCCAACCACGAAGCTTCACTGTACAATTACTCCTCGATAATAATGTAAAATGCGCGAGAGGTTGTGTACAATTTCCAAATGAAAACGTGTGTTTTTTCCGCAGTTGTAATTTTTCCAGTCATTCCAGTCTTCCAATCTTTTGATAATGATGAGAATTCTCGGGGCTTCGTATTCGATTCTTTTGTTAATACGCGTATACGAGGTGCGACGCGGTGCCGAGGGTTACGTGCTTACAGGTCACGCTTTCGTGCCGTCTTACCCCCGGCGATCGGTCAATTCGTTAGTATCATAATGTTTTAATAAAAGAATCATGCAAGCAGAGAGTAAGAGTAAATTTCTAATGCTCATCAACAGCGGTATTCGTTTGAAGTTACCTCTGTTATCACGCATTATAACCAATGCGCTCCCGTTCTATGTGTTCCTTTCTTTCCTCGGCCGACATCACAATGTTCCGCGGGTTTTAGCCTGTGTTTAACATTTTTATACGATATCTTATTACGCGCTGGCACGACACGAAGCATCTCGGTGTATACTTCAGTCCAAACAGGCCGACGGTCGTTGGTGTTGGCTGCGATATATCGAAGAGCATCTATACCGCTCGTAACAGTATTTTTCTTCTGTATAGCCGCATTACAAGTTGCGGTATACTCACTATCGATTGGCGGAATAAGACGACGGGTTAGAAATAATGTCCAGTTGTATATCGATTACCGAGTGGTTTATTCGAGGAATAACGAGACATACTTGAGGAATTATTAAAAAATAGATTAAAATGAACCCTTCGCCTCGTTTTACACTATTATATAGAAAGATCGAAGCATGAATTATTCTTCGATATTTACTAATCAAATGTTATGTATATATTTCTTGCATCAATCTAAATGAAGTAGCAATTTTTTTTTTTTTTTTCACAAAATTTATGTTAACTTTTTCTTGTTATACGTCAAATTATAACAAAGAAATTTTCAGAAATTTTCCCGTTTTGGCTTATATGACATTTTTTTTCTCGCGATGCGATTAAAAATCGCGAAACTGCGATAATTTCGAGATAAAATATCGTGACACAACTTTTCATCATTGCGACTTGCTTAATGTCGAGTACTAAAAAGAAAGGTTTTTTTACGTATCAGTTTAAATATTAAAAAAATGTGTACGTGTAAATTTAATAAACCGCGAAAAGGTTAAAAGTTTTTTTTTATCGCCTTATAACTACATTTTTGCTATACACGGCAAAAACACACGTCTCGCTGTGCGAAACGCACGCGCGTACACACGCGTTTTTTTTACTACATTTTTGCTTGAGTGACGGTAGAAGAAAAAAGAGAAAGGAAGAATTGAAAATTACGGTCATTATTATTTTCTTTTTTATATCTTACAGTACGTTCATTGTCGAAATTTTAGTTGGTTAAACCAGCGGTACAAAGCGCGGAGTTAGAGTAAAAGTAATTAATTATTACATATTATAATAAATAAATAAGTGAAGTTTTTCAAAAAATTTTATCTAATAATTTTAAAAATCTTTTTAATGAAATAATTTTGACAAAAAAGACCCCCAACAAAAAAATATCACATTTTCAAAAAGAAATGAAATTTCCGAAAAAAATGTTTTCAAGAAAAAAAATATAGTAAGCCGAGTACGTGAAGATTCTGTTCACAAAAATTATTTTTTTAAATAAATTAAATGATGATGTGATGATGATTATGTTTTTTCTCACATTTTTACCATATAAAAAAGAAAAAAATCAAAGCAAATTGGAAAATCTAAAAAAATCCATACGTATTCAGAAAAATTAACGAATCATTTTCATTAAAAAAAAAGTTGGATTCCCGGGAAATTTATTGACCAATTAATTTTTTCATCAATTTTTTAATAACATTTTAGAATTATTATTATGCAAAATTAATCTTTTCCATACCTTTAATATTCATGAATTTTTTCAGATTTCTATACCATCGAGAAGTATTTGCAATTTTCTCTCATTTTGCAAACATCACGATAAACCACTAGCAGTGAAACGCCAATTTTTTACAGCAATTTTTTTTCATTAAAAAGCCAATAGTTTTTTTCATATAGAAGAATATTTCTTCCATCGAATTTACAAAAGATTCTGAATAATTTCCTTTCACCAACTTAATGGAAATCATTAATTGAAAAATGAATAATAATACATTTACGGAATTTCATATGCTACAATAATTTTTTTTTTACAGCACGTGTTTTAACTACGTGAGCCAATATCCAATCGTAATTTTCCGTAAAAATGCTCAACACTTGCGAACATCGCTCGTTCTCAATTGTCATCGAAATGGAAGTAACAAATAGGATGCATAGGCATATACCATATAAGGCCATCAACCGATCTCATAATACTCTGTTCAAATTTAATCGAAAAGTTGTATTATTGCGGAATTTTACTTCCCCTTTGTACTTACGAGGCAATGAATTCGGATCGAATAACGACCCGATATCGCGATAAAATAAAAAGTTTTATGCGGCGCGTGACCAGCGAATATGGTGGGCTTCGCGTAAAAATGCAGTTGCGGTGGAAAAAAATTTCGTGATTTCCCTTCCCCCTCCCCCCCCCCCGCCCCTAATTCATCGCGGCAGCTCGACGTGGCTTGGCTGCCTCGCTTCCTCGAGTTTACCTGTGGCGCGTCCTTCTTCATCGTCCTCTTTCTCGTCTTCGTGGCTCATCGCGTGAACGTAATATCTCGGAGGATACACGGCCGCGTCGAAACTCTGTCCACGAAATCGGGCGCCTATGGGCGAACAGACTGATGTTTAGGTTGTTTGACTTGGCGGCCTGAGAGCGCTCTGTAATTATCTCGCCTGGCATGTAACTCGCCTGCTATGGGGCCCAGCTGTAGTACTATCCGATCCGAAGAGCGGGACGCCCGAGTGAACGCGATATTCCCCAAATATTACTAACCGTCGGGTAAAACTATACAAGCGCGCACGCTTGTCCCTTACAGAGGCAGACAGACGTTCGTGTACACACAAGCTTGATGCACAGAGGTAGCGGTCGTCAAACGAAGAAGCCGATATCCAACATTGGAATGTTGAAAAATAAAAAAATTTAATTTAATTTCGTGATTCGACAGGAATTTAGTCTTAAGCTCATCTCCGGGCACCAATCGCATAGGTAATAACTTTTCATGCTTACAGTAAGAATGAAATATTAACCCTTCGAGAAGCACTGTAACGAATAATTTACTTTTTCCTGTATTTTTAATCAATGAAGCCACATGAGAATTCACGCGAGATCGTTGAAGGACTTTTTTTTTCAATCTTGGATCGTCTTTTCTATTTTACAAGATTCCAAATGGTTTCATTCGTTCACTTTGCTTTTTTGCTTCCTCAAGAACTTTGTCTTGGTGAAAAAAATTTTTTTTACAGATTTTGATGTAAACGTGTTCAGAATGTTCCAAAATGTCGAAAAATCACGTTTAGATAAAATGTCTGGATGTATATGTGTGTGTGTGTGTGTATGTGCGCATCGTTTGACCTCCAAACTTGAATATGGTTTGAGATATCAAGTTGAAATTTATACCACATATTGGGGGATCAAGTCCCCTTTTTTGGTCTAATTTTTGGCAAAATCTATGCAGTTGTTCATGCAGTTGTCACGCCATTTTGAGTTTTTTGAAAAATGTCTGGTGGCGCTCTAGCTGCCACATTTTTAAGATATCGGGCAAAAATTTGGTACAAAGTTGGAATATTATAATCCAATGACCGGTATTGAATTTGAGCAAAATCTATGCAGTCGTTCAGTTTTCCCGCAATTTTCAATTTCTTGAAATATGTCTGGTGGCGCTTTGACTGACACAGTTTTTGAGGTATCGGGTTAAAATTTGGTACAAAGTTGGACTATTATAAATCGGTGATCATTATGAAATTTGATCAAAATCTATGGAGGGGTTCAGTTTTCGCGCCATTTTGAAGTTTTTGAAAAAGGTTTGGTGGCACACTATTTGCCACATTTTTTAGATATCGGGCTAAAATTTTGTACAAACGTATTTCCTCATTGAACAAGGCATCGAGACGCTACCGTGTCTCTTGATAACTAACTTTTCGTACATTAGCAGTGTAGCACTGACAAAATATTTACGTAAAAACTAACAATTGAAGTGACTAATCACAAAATAAAGGTTCTTAAGGAAGCCAAAAATAATAAACGTTCTTTTGTACAACCAGAGCTAGGTAGACTGTGATAACAGAAAGAGAGGAAGTAATATGACAATGCAATTGGCACCATTTTTTATTCAGCGAATGGAAAATTGAGATACAGACAAGCTTTAAAAAAAAAGGAAAATACGAAAAGAAAATGATAATTTCTTTTTTAACATCTCGTGATATTTCTACAATTTCATACAATCTTTCCAGCGACAGAAATACCGAAAATTCTAAACAAACAACGAATAAAAAAAGGCCGCAAGAATTGCGTCTAACATAACCGAATTTTGTAAAAATGAAACATATTTACATTTATGAAATAAAAATGTTTGCGACTTTTTTTATTTGGTGTTCGTTTAGAATTACCGGTCTTTTTTAGAATTGGTTGGCACTCTGAAATGAGAAGCACGAAAAAACATTAAGTTACGCCTATGGAAACATGTTTAGCGTTGTTAAACACGATTTCATTCAAATAATTCTTGACTACATGTACTTTCGAGTCACACGTTTAAAGCTGTTTCCAACGCGCATTTCAGGACACTCCGACGTCGCATTAATGTGATAAGTTTTTGTCTGTTAATCGTTTTTTCTATAATCAACATCATAAAAGTTATTGTACGGAAAGTCACTCATCGCGAAGCGTATACGAGCCGTTGATAATATATCGACGCTCTCGGTCTTTCGCACGCGATCAATTATACCTCGATCATGCCGTCCCATTGATCGTCCTTGTTTGCCCGACGGCATTCGTCAGGCGCGGCTAAACGGCAATCTTCTTTTCACATTTGTCCTCAATTGAATAGAAGTAAAAAATGAGAAAAATAATTGGAATGAAAAGAAAAAAAGAGGGAGCACAAGAATGCACAGAGTGCGCGAAACTGCGAATGGCAAATACGTTCCGGGTTATACATAATGGAGTGTAGAGCGGCAGTTAATTTTATTCCAAAGACAAACTACGTCTTACCAAGTTAATCCAAACCATCCTAACCGACCTATGTAGTCTCTCGCAGCGGTCGTTAGTCTCTGGTAAAGATCTGATAATTCACGCTTAACCCTTCTCGTATCGATCGTATAAAATACAGCGAGAATTGTAACGGGTAACAGGTGCAACGGGGGGTACAAAGCTCCCGGAGTACCGGCCGTCCGTGCATACATACTTACACATGTAGCTATACTCTATTCGTCCCATCCGCTAGCCAGTAGGTGGTATATAACGATGGTATACGCTCGAGCAGAGCGGTAAATAGTTTGCATGCACGAAGAATCGCAAGGGTGATTTTAAACCTTCACGAGAACACCGATTCAACTTTATAAAGTAAATCTAACCCTGTAACGAAATGAATTTATATTCACACGACCTTTATCGTGCGATCTATTCACACGAATTTAAATCCAACGGTCAATCCGATCTTCGTGAGATGATCACGTTAGGAAAATACACGAAAGCACGGATACGAAAATTGCTCTATCCTCGTTCACCGACGGAATTTTTTACACCAAATTTTTCGAGAGTACAACAGCCCGGATATAAACATTGATTTAAATATAATATGACATTTTTTTTAACCTATTGCTTCATTGTTACTCGAAGGTAACACGAACGAACGATAAAAAAAAAGCTGATTAGAAAAAATCTTTTTCGAGTGACATCGCGATAACCCATTATTGCGTGAACCGATTGGGTTGATTCTGGTCACATTTTAAAGCTTGTATTCGATTCATGTTATAAAAGTGCGATTGAAATTTTGATCCGATGTCTCGTTTCCAAGAAAAAAAACTGTCAAACTTTAGCAGGCACGATATTGACGTATAAGGACACGGCAGCGCTCGCCACGCGGGTTTTTCTCTTTAAACTACTTGGCGTCAAAACGCCACCGCATCTCTTGATGCTTATTATATTTATTATACGAGTATCTCTACACGAGGGTTCCGATTCCATTAAATTAAAGCTAAAATATTGATTATCGGTCAAAACGGGATTGTCTTTTTATTGATTTTTTTTATCCGATTTTTTTTTAGATTCTTTTAACTAGCGCAAATTTATGAAGCGATTGAATCCTCGTGATGGTCAACGAACGAAAGATTTTTTTTAAGAAAATAAAATTTCATGATAATATTGCCTCAATTATGAATTTTTATATAAATTGGAAGTGCATTCGCCGAAAATTTTGAATTTTTATGGTATATTAAAAAAAAAAATTTGGAAATGAAGATCATAAAAAATAATAAAAAATCATATGAACCAAGTGAAAATAAAAAACAAACTTTGCGAGTCCTTCGAATACACATAAATGTAGTTGCATCAAAAGAAAGGACGAGCAATTTTTTTTTTATTTTCACTTGTCTCATATGATTTTTTAATGTCTACATTATAAAAATTCCTCATCGCTACCGCAACTAACAGTTATTGGGAATGTCAATACTCCCGAAAACCGCCTTAGGCCTCCTCTGAAAATGGATATTTTCAGTCCCCCTTTAAGTCCCTGAACCTAATGTTAACATTCGGTATCAAGAGACGCGGTAGTGTCTCGACGTCAAGTAGTTTAAAGAAAAAGTCTGTGCGGCGAAACCGGGCGTGTCGTGCACTACTGTGTCCTTGTACGCCAATATCGTACCCCCTAAAGTTTGCGACAGTTTTGTTCTCGGAAACGAGACATCGCATCTAAATTCTAAAGACACTTTCATGATATCAATTGAATACAAGCTTTAAAATGCGCCTGGAATCAGCCCGATCGGTCCACGAAATGATGAGATATCGCGATATCGCCCGAAAAATCCTCGCTTTCACGATAAAAATATTTCTTCAGGGATTTTTTCGGTCGTCAGTTGTTTGTCCGATGTCCCCTGATACCTATGTGTTGCATCCATGAGTCCATGCGTGAGCCGTGCATCCACAACGGCATAAGCGAAACGAACGATCAGCTGTTTGCAATTTTCCAAGTGTCAGTTCGTGATTACAGCAACTAGTAATATCCGTATCCGCGAGCCCTAAATAGTAAGCTCACACTGAGTGATCGAAATAAAGGTTAAATAGTGAGGTTATTTATAATTTCGTTTTTTCGTGAAAATTAGTTTTAAAAAAAGACCCTCTCAGCCGGCTAAAGAAATGGGTCGTTCGTCTGATAAAATTGTTTCAAATAATCGCCGGCGAGAGGTAATTTTAATTGATAAATATTGTGCGTGTGATACAAAAAAAATAGTGTCATGCGAATTCTTAACATTATCAAGTAATAAAACATTTTTTTAGATAAATAATAATAAATTAATAATAGAATAATAAATAAAAAAAAGAATGAAATAAAAAATAAAAAAAACATTTTTTTGCAAAAAATGTAAAAAATGTCGCCAAGTAGTTTAAATAGTTTTCAAATCGTTTTGTAAAAATAAAAAACTTTTAAAATAATCAAAAATCATATGAGCCAAGTGAAAATAAAAAAAAAAATTTGGCGACTCCTTAGAATACAAATAAATGTAGTTGCATCGAAAGAAAGGACGAGCAAAGTTTTTTTTTTTTATTGTCACACGGCTCATATGATTCTTGATTATTTTTAAAATTTTTTATTTTCACAAAACTATTTGAAAACTATTTAAACTTGACGACATTTTTTACATTTTTTGCAAAAAAATGTTTTTTTATTTTTTATCAAGAGACGTGGTAGCGTCTTGACGCCAAGTACTTAAAAAATAATAATTCAGAGTCGAGACGCTACCGTGTAAGTCCACGCCAAAATGCTGGAAGCGGGCCGTATTTTTAATGGTTCTCAAAAACTAAACGTCGGATCGAAATTTTAACAAGACCTCTATGATATATTTTCGATATCAGCTTTCAAACGAGCCCAACCGCGATTAAATCCGTTCAGCCAATGTTAAGATATTATAATAAGCGTTTTTTCGTTTCTCAAGATTTTACGTATTATTGATACAGAAAATATTAATCCCTCTTGGGGACTTCTAAGTTCCTCTAAAGGGGACTTTGAATATTTTTGGCTAAGGCGCTGCCCAAGGGGGATGCTGAAAATATCCTAAGTCCCCCCCCCCCCCCCCCCCTGGATTCGTGAACATTGTGGCGGCAGCGAATATTTATACAATACAAAGAGACATGTTTATTATATGAATATCTTTAAAATTCTTAAAATCTCGACACTCGTTTCAATTCCGTTAAATCAAAGCAAAGAATATTGATTATCGACAAAGATTTGCAACGATGACGTCGATCAGTCGAAGATTGTATTTTGGTTAAATTATTTTCATTACATATTTTTTTTCATGTAAGATTTTCTTTGTATTAATTGAACTAACGCAAATTTCCGACGTGCGCAATTTTACGAAGCAATAAAATTCTCGCGACGGTCAATGAACGTCAGAGCATATCGTGCGCGATCAAGCGTCAAGGTATTCGCCGTGCCACCGTATATTACGACGATGGTAATACGCCTCTTTTCAAGGAGTATACATACTATACAGTATATATACATATGTATAGTCGAAGCTCAGAGTCATGTTCAAATGATAAACCGCGCGGTCGACGAGAAATGGAAGATATAAGCCAATGGGGAGGCCTGGCGGCAAGTTCAACTTAACAAGCACCTTCATTTCTCGGCTATATGCGTCTCTTCGTCCACGCGTAATACGCGTGTGCGTACTATGTTATTGGTGGAAATGTGTACGTCCGCGTTCAATACTTTATAAGACGCTGGTTGCTGGGATCCTATATCATCACGGCACTATCGTATATGTCTCTACTTTGCGCGAGAGTATCTCATCCGCGTATAATATCACGGAACTAGATGTTCTGTGTATATAGCACTGTTGTAATATGATAAAGTATACCGGCGGCGACCAAACATATATGAAGATGTCGGGAAGTACGTTAAAAGAGCATGTATGACTTTATCGGACCGGTTAGAACTTGTTCGAACTTGTGAAGTCTTCACTCGGAGCGAAGCTTTCCTTTACCTGCGTCTTCACTTTTGAATATCCATGGCGGATATAAGCTGCAGTTATCCATGCCAAGCTCTTTTTTTTTTACTTTACGAACATTTAACCGCTTCGCACCAGTCCGAAGTTGCAATTTAATGAATCCCAAGGAGGAAAAATAATATTCAAATTACATGTATTTCACTTGACCTTTCCGCGTGGCTAAGTTTTTTTTTAGTCCTCTTATCTTCAAACATTCATAACGAAGACAAGCTTCGTACATTATAGATTAATGAAACGCTTTTTAACTGGACAAACGTTCGACTTCTTCGCGTCGGGCCGAACTTGCGCGTAGTATGCTCTTTACTCACAGCAAAGTTTGCAAATGGCCATTTATCTTTAACCCCTTCACTGTCAACGACGCATATACTACGTGGGAAAGGTCGGGTTACTTTTATTCTCGGGAAACATGTGAACGCAAGTTGAAAAAAAAAACAAGAAAATTTTCGAATACTCAATAGTTTTTGTCTATTATTCTTTTTGCTAAAAATGCACTTTTTATCGCGTGAGGGCAAAAGGGTCAAACACAGTTCCAACTGGTTAACTTTTTTTTCATCCGTTCTCAAATTTTTCTTAAGCCAACAGGTCACAAAGCGTGATGCATTTTATCTTATCGGTAAAAACAATCTTATCAAAATACCATGCAATCGATCGATCGTCCCGATGTTCCAATCGCGGTTAACAAAATCCGAAGTCCGAATACGTCAAGAAGTTCTATTGTTTTTAATATCATTTTTTCAATTTTTACTTTTTTCAAAAAATGATACTCCACTTATCATTTTTAATATTTGTACCTATGGGTTTTTCGACATGATCAGAAGCCTATTGCCATCAGACATTCGCATGAGATTAGTGATAAGATCTTTTTTGCCTTAAATCGTTGAATCCCAGTCCCCTTAAGGACCTTAAAAAATTTTAAAGACGCTCATTGTGCTCAATTTAGTATTAACGACTGTGGCAGAAGCCAAATCCCACATGTATCTCCATCAATACGATCATAACTTGCCCCGCAAATCTACCCATAGCATAATTAAAAAGTCGATAGAAGCCCATCCCCAAAAATTTTATGAATGCCTTCTAGAATCTGAAATTCATCTGGCTGTATATTCCATGATACAGATTTGAGGATCCGAAATTTTATTGCGAATACAGTATACGTGGACAGACGTCTATTCAGCCGGCACGATCATCGGAAGGTTCGCACGCAAGCGGGAAAAGCTCTCATATACGTATGAAAGGGAAGATACTATAGTCCCTCCGACATGCTATATATAGCTGCTCAATATCCCGGCAGTGGTTAGAGTCCCTCTTTTCTGGCTCCTCTCTTTCGTTGAAACTCCACACATAGTTACGTGTTTATGTAGTGGGTAGGATAATACGTGCACAAGGAGTCGGGCAGATATACGATCGGGGATCGGGAGGATCAGAGGTGGTGGCGGCTGCGGAGGCTAATCACAGACGGCCGAGCTCCCCGCCAATTAATACCACCGCCGGCAACACCTCGACCAGAGAGAAAACCCCTATCCCCCCATTTCGAAGGCTTCAGCATGCACCCAGAAACACCAACGTGCCCTCCGAGGGATCTTCTCGGCTTCTTCGCCTCTTTGCCTCCTTCTCTCCATGAGCGTCGACTGCGCCGAGAGATGCGGGCATAACGCTTGGGGTGTCCCCACACACCGAAGTCTGCCAGGAGACTCTTTGGCAACGACCTCGATGAATATCACAGATTTCGAGACTCTTGTGTGAAGTATCCGGACTTGTATACCGAGAACCGGAGTCACTTTTTTTCTCGCTAGTCTACAGCAGCTTGATTATGTCGACGAGAGATTGTTATCGATTAAGGAAAAACTTGGACCGCACGATGATCCGCAGAAAGGCTTCAACGCCTGTGTGGGTATTGATTGGTAATTGAATGTATTGTAACGTTATAAAAACAAATTCACAAAGACATCGATTATATCCGTAGAAATTGAAATGCAATTTTTTTTTTTCACGCTGACGAAAACCAAAATGAATTGAAACCAAAAACTTCGTAGAATAAAAGGAATTGGGGTTTGTCGATTAAGGTTTTGATAAACAACAAAAGTTTAAAAAATTGGTTGAGTTTGAGTTCAGTTTGATAATTTTATGTGAATCGATTGTCAGCCGATCAACACAGCAAGGAACAGTTCGTGGGCTGTTTATAATAATGTCATCGATAACAATATATCGACGACCATTATTCATCCGGATACGTAAAAAATGGTTGAAATAAAGTTTAAAAAAAGTTCCACGAATAAATCGATCAGATCTATCGAATTTGTGAAGCAATTTTTTATTTCTCACAATGACAAAAATCGAAATGACGCAAAACCAAAAAATTGCCTCCAATTAAAAAAAATTTTCGATTTTTTTAAGGGTTCCTTTCAATGACAAATAATGGTTTATGGAAATCATGCGAATTCGGTTGAGTTTGGATTTGGTTGGTTCGGTGGGTTTGGTTTGGTAATTCCTTCGTGGATGGATTGCCAGTCGGTTGATAAAGGATTCGTTAATGGTATCGTTCGCGGTGTAAGAGAAGGAAAGGTTCGTGACAGGGGGCAGTACGTTCGCAAAATGTAATAATGGCATCAGTAACAATATATCGACGACCATTGTGACGGAGGGCCCCGCGGAGTGTTGTGAAAGTTATAAATATAACACGGGGGTGAACCGGCAGCCGGACCGTACAACCCTTCGTGAGCATCTAACACACACGGAGGGATTTATCGTAACTTCTCGATGGCCACTTAACCCCTTTATCCTGTACGTTACTGGTATCGCTCGGGCAATAGAAACTCGCTACGTATATCGCTACGAAAAATCGTTTTACCTCCGTTGAATTTTCCATCGTTGGATTTTATAACGAACTTCTGATCGCAAATGAAACAAATGCCTCTCAGCTCGAAGATATGAACAAAATAATTCACTTCAATTGAAAGACTCAATTAATACTTAATACGTTTAGTCAAAAATGCCCACCAAATGTTTTTCTGAAGTTATGTTTTTTTTCTGCCAACAAAACCTCTGTTTGTATAATCTAATATTTTGTGTATGAAAATATTCACATTGCCAAAATTTAAACAAAATCTATAACGTTAGACCTCAATTTATTGCCGTTACAAAATTTTCTTCTAGTTCTTTTTTTGTCAATGTTAATATTCAAAACTATGGCTCAAAATTTGTTCATTCTCGTTTTTAATCAAACGAAAGTTTATGAAGTATCGCAAGATTGCCCAATATGCGTGTCGAATACGCAACTATACCGTCCTATACCGAACTATAACTAAAAAATCAATCACAAACCCGTAACGTCTCTAGGATCGACTGAGGGTCGGGATTGTCAATTCCAAAACACACCTAACCGTCATCCTAAACGTTAGCGGTTGTTTTTACATTGGAATCAATAAACCAACCAAGAAATCAACCTTGAAGCCAACCGCTTCAAGAATCACCGAAGGGTTGGAATTATTAAGTCCAACCTTCAGTCAACGCTCAGAGCTATTGTCCAGAAGGTTAATCTCCCAGCTGGTATCTCGATTCCAACCATGAATCAACGCTAACGATCGGAACGAATGTTGGTTGCGGGTTCTAATTGACAATTCCAACCTTCAGTCGACTCTTAGAGACATTGACTGGAAGGTCGATCTCTCGGTCGGTCTCTCAATTCCAACCATGAATCAACGGCTGACGATCGGAACGAAGGTTAGATGCGAGTCGGAATTGACGATTCCAACCTTCAGCCACCTCTCAGAGCTATTTACTAAAAGGTTGATTTCTCGGTTGGTCTCCCGATTCCAACTATCAATCAACGGCTGACAATCAGAACAAAGGTTGGTTGCGGGTTGAAATTGTCAATTCCAACCTTCAGTCGACTCTTAGAGACATTGACTGGAAGGTCGATCTCTTTATCCCGTTAAATTACTTTTCGTCCCGCAAAATCCCCGATAAGAGAACTTTTCTGCTCGCTGGTCAAGAATTGTCTACATTCGAGCCGCGTTGCAGGCATGGAATATGGTCATTTTAGCGTGAGCGGGAAAAAAGTACTTTTCGTCCCGCTGAATCACTTTTTCCCCCGCTGCAGTTTTTTTCCTTCTAGTAGTAAAAAATCAGCAACTTTCTACCTGAGTGGCAGGCAAGGTATAGGATTATTTTGGCGCAGTCGAAAAAGACAACTTTTTTCACATCTGCACAAAAATTTGCCACATTCGTGCTCATATAGATCAAATATTTCGATTAGCCTTTTAAAAAGGACGAAAAGGCCACCAAAAAGGACACTCCCCCCCCCCCCCCCCCCCCAACCCCTCCGACCTTTTCGATTCTTGAATACGCCGGCGGAGATCTTTTGTATTGCGAAATATCTCTCTGTATATATAAAAACATTTCGCCGCTGTCGCCGCCGCCGTGTACAAGAATTGAGGGGGGTCGATACATACTTATGAGACACCCGGTATTGTTGCCCCGGACAGTTGCTATGGCAACCGTTGTTAATATTATTGTTGTTGTTGTTGTTGTTGTTATTATTATTTGCGTAATATTACATATGTTGAAACCGTTGCTATGACGATGGGTGCTATAGCGACAGTTGCTGTGGAAACCGTTGCTATGGCGACAATTGCTATGGTAACCGTTGCTATGGCAACGTTTGCTATGGCAACCGTTGTTATGGAAAACGTTGCTATGACGACAGTTGCTATGGAAATCGTTTGTCCACTCCTAAAAAGTTGGTGGCGATTAATATCGACTTTCGAGTTTTCGCTATCGCACTTCGATATTTGTATTGCTGTCGGTTTATTCGTGTCGTGATTGGTCGATGATGACGACAGGAGGTTTGACCGTAACCTCATTGGCCACACCTAAAAAGTTGGTGGCGATTAATATCGACTTTCGAGTTTTCACTATCGAAGTTTCGATATTTGTATTGTTGTCGGTTTATTCGTGCCGTGATTGGTCGACAGGAGGTTACGGCCGCGCGCAGCGTGACTCCAACCTCCTAGTTACAATATAAAAGAATATATATCTCGAAATTATGGAATCCGTGATTATCGTCACGTCCCCTGGCGATATTCCATCCAACCCGCGCAAAAAACAAAACAACAGTAGATCGAAAGCGCGTGCGCTATGGCTCCGCGTGAAGAATCGCGATCGATTCTCGTTCGGGGCAATACTATTCGATAGAATCGGCTCGTCGATCGTGCTTAGGATCAGATCGCGCGGACGAGATTACGAGAGATGTTTCGAGCCAGTAACGCCGAGTGATCGTTCGAACGGTGGATGGAAGAGAGCATGCGGGGAGAGGGAGAGAAGGGGTTGAGTGGGGTGAGAGAAAGAAGTCGGAGAGAGCGAGAGCCGCGAGAGGATACGACTAGTGAGATGGGCAAGAAGGGGGCAAAGGAGGGAAGGTTGAGGGGTATATGGGGGAAGATCCGAAGGTGTTTTCGGGGCGTGGCGAGAGCGCATGATTACCGCGAGGAACGGTCAGAGCGGTGAGAGTTCAAAGCATCAAAGAGCGTCCCGACCGGCGAGAAATTGCTCAGAATTCATCTGTCCGGTGGAGCCTCGCGGTGCCTCGGCCTTGTTAGAACAGCATGCTGTATATCGAGAAGCTAATATACCGTAAACGTCTCGTTCGATCTCTCGCGAGGTAAGGCAGAGGGTATAGAGGTTGTATCTCTCCTCTACCTATGCATGTACACATACATATATGTACATACAGACTATAAATATACATATCGATTGTTGAGAATAAAAGAGCGTACTCTACACGAATTTAACATATAAAACGATGTAGGATAAGCCCTTCTGTTTCTTCGCTGTCAATATAACGCATATGTGTGTTTGGGTGTGAGTGTGCGTATATATATATCAGGCTATCGTGCATACGAGGTCTTCCGACGTACTCTCCGCGTTGCGCTCATCCTTAAGTAACTGGTTCGATGCACGAGCTCGTTTATACCAGAGAGATCGGCGCGGACGAGCAGGTGAGGATGGATCGGGAGCAACACTATCGACATCGAACTTCTTCCCCCTTTTTTCCCCTCGTGATACGCCTTTACGTCGATTGAATAAATTGTTCATATATACCGCGCGACTCTGCGAAACGCAAACGCTTTTTTTTTCCGCGTTGCCCATTACCGAGGATATTGTTCCTGCTGAGAAAGCGTGGGTAAGGGGGAGGGACATTTTAAAGAGGGAGTCGATATCCCCTGTATATAAATTGCAAGAAAAAAATATATATATATATTTTTTTTTCAGGAATTTTTCGCCATGTCTTTATTTATCGTAGCAGAAAAGAAGTATGGTAAGAAATGGAAAATAAAAAGCTTTCAATCTATGTTAAGGATGGAATGAATTCATTTTTGGAAATTCGACGATTGAATTGTGGTTATTTTTTTTTTTTTTTTTTTTTTCATGAGCATAACGGTAACATGCGTTGAATCGTTTTTGTATGTCAAAGAGAAACCATCCCTGTCTTTCTAGTAAAAATGGCTAAAAATAATTTTTTAATTAATTTAATTGATTATAACGAACTCTCGGTAATCTTTTTTTATTTTGTGAGTGATAAAGAAATGTTTTTTAAAAGCCGTTATTTCAATATCAAACCTTGATCTTGTACAATATTATTAAGGATTAAAAAAACGAGGAAAACCGTTTGCGTACATTCAACGAGGAAGAACGCACATGCCGTGCGAGACGTCCTCACGGCTGTGGTGAGACAAACGTCAACGGGTTGTCATCGCGTAACGTTTTCGACGTCCGAGTAGTACTAATGGTAGGTGTACCTTATGAATAAGATAAAGGTTGAAGAAGAGAAGAGGGTCAGGCAACGTCGCGGTTATGGGCCGCGATGTTATCGCACGAAGCCCGAGGTAATTGCATACTTCTTTTTTTCGCGCAACAAACTTTCAAATACGCATTATGCGCTTATGGAAATCCACGCTCCGCGGGGAAAGCAATTGGTTGTGCCCGGGGAGAGGTTTTGCTTCGACGACAGAAACTGACGGAACGAAATCTGTATTCGATTTTTTCTTACCAACGAAACTTCTATTTTTATAGGCGAACCTATTTTATATGGAAATATTCACGTTGCCAACATAAAAAGAACTCCATACCGTGATACCGCAATTTATTGCACTTTCAAAATTTTCGTCTATTTTTTCGTCTTTCAATGTTAATATCAAAGAAAATCAGATCAGATCAGTCGGACTCACGCTGTTAAATATATCCAATTATTTTACAGTGTGTTTTTTGAATTGCCCAGCATTCCAACTACACCCGGTCCTCCTTACTACAGTTTATTTAAAAATATATATGTGTGTGTACGTATGTATTTGTTTTTAAATTCCCGATAAGTACCCTAGGAAAGGGATCGATTTCGACTTTATTTCGCCAGGAATTTAACTACCAAAGTACCGTCAGTGTTGATTTGTAATGCTTTCTTTCATCATTTATGAAAATAATCGTTATCAGACTTAAGGGGTCTGATTTTTTTGCCTTATTATAACTGCAAATAAAAAATCTATCTTGCCATCATGAAATTTATATGTTGAACTATCATATTACATTTTTTTGGAACCATATATTGTATCTTGTCGCTGAGAGACGCAGTCGCAGTGAACTTTTTTCGCAGCTTTTCGACCGAAGGATTGCATGAATTTTAACTTGCGAAGTGTCATTTTCATCATAAAAGTCTGCGTTGTGGTCTGAGTGTAGGCATTTTTTTAAGGCTTTTTTTGTGAAGCTGTTGAATAAAGTACGTGAGAAAATCTATCTTTTTATGGTATTTTCTAACAGGTAAACAATAGCTTCCGATAAATCCATTTTTTATCGCATTGCAAATTCCTATACTCAGGCCGGAATGACAAGAGTTACAAATAAAATTCAACGTGCAACGCGATAACGCGATAATTATTAATAATAATAGTAATTATTATTATCATTAATAATAATGAATGACGACGATGTGATGTGATTATTTTCAATCGCATTCAAACGCTTCTAACTTTATCAATGTTGCGAATACCGATCTAAAATTTGGTGTATAGATAGTACACCGTACGTACAATAAAAAAAAAAAATTAAAAAGAAATCGATTTTTTTTTTTCAATTTTAAGTGACTCAGCCCTCAAAACAAACCCTTCAACAAACTAAAAACCAGGCCTTCAACAAATGTTGAAGAAGCCTGAACACAAATGGAGTTTGATTGTAGTCGTACAAACTTTGTCAGGTATGTCCAAGTTTTTGTCTTATCAATCAGAGTGACACGATGCATTAGAACAAAATAATAGGATAGAGGTACCGTTTTCGGCCACTTTAGGTCCGATTGTGGCCATCACATTCGAAGCAATAAAACAAAATATATTCCCGTTAAAAAAAACTTCGAGTAGATCATTCGGTGAATTTATATTGGAACTTTCGAAGAATCGATATGCGGTTTTGAAAAAAAAAAAAAATGATTCAATGAGTATAATAATAAAAATGACCATAAATGGTACAGTAGCCACTAACGGCACGTCTACCCAACCTTGTGTGGTCTATCTTTTTATCTTGATTCCCAAAGCCTAATAAGAGAGCCATATTTAAAGCAGTTATGAAGGTAACACCTCTCGGAGACCGCAACACAACCAACAATCGTCAAGGCATAGTACACCAGTTTTTTTGTTATTTGACGATGCCCTCCCATATAGATACGTTTTTCAGTGTTGTCCACATGCATATAGCAGGCGTGAGTTGTAACCATTCACAATTCCATCGAGCAGCGTTAATGGTTTTATAAATTAGTTCGGTCGACGCACCGGGTGAGCGCGCATTTCGCGGGAACCATCGCTCATCCCGGTGAAGAGCTTCTGCCTTCTGACAATCAAGCCGCTTTCGTGCAACACCAGTTTGGACCTCCTAAGCGAAATACTGGCGCATCACTTACAAAATTTCTATCATGCAGACCAGTAATACAAAATTTCTTCATTAATGTTAATTTACCAAAAGACTGCACGATCGTTTATTAATTAAAAAAGTTCCAAATCTTTCTATTTTTTTAGCTTCGAAATTTGATATGTTTGGTATTTAAAGTAGTTATGTCGCTTCGCGTTCATTTCGCATAAGTTTGAGAAAAATGATAGAAAATTGCAAATACTTCTCGATGGTATAAAAATCTGAAAAAATTCATGCATATTAAAGGTACTGAAGAGATTAATTTTGCATAATAATAATTCAAACATGTTATTAACAAATTGATGAAAAAATTAATGGGTCAACAAATTTCCCGGAATCCCAACTTTTTTTTTTATAAACATGATTCGTTCATTTTTCTGAATACGTATGAATTTTTTCAGATTTTTCACTTTGCTTTGAATTTTTTTTTTATTTATGTGGAAAAAATGGGTGAAAAAACACAATTTTTCCATTTTTTTTCAATTTTTTCAAACAATATGGAATCCCGGAATCCCAACTTTTTCTTTTTATAAACATGATTAGTTCATTTTTCTGAATACGTATGAATTTTTTCAGATTTTTCACTTTGCTTTGAATTTTTTTTTTATTTATGTGGAAAAAATGGGTGAAAAAACACAATTTTTCCATTTTTTTTCAATTTTTTGTCAAAAATCAAAATTTGTTTCACAATGAATCATCATTGTGAAACAAACTTACGTTTTTACTCTTCAATGGGTTTTTTGTGCGGACTTAGATTATTTATCAGTGATATGTAAATAGATTTCGGCAAAACGTATCCCCGCGTCTCCTTAAAAAAAAAAGTAAACATAGACTCGATTTTGAATTTATCAAAAATGTCGGGAACGCCGGTTTTCCCGCTAATTTCCCGAAACCAATGAAAAGTATGGAGTTTATTTCAATCGTTTATAGAATTATTTAAACAATTCAAATTACGATTATAGAACAAAATAACATTTTGACTCTTAAATGAGTTGTTCATGCGGCTTCATATTAATTATCCGCGATACACAATTATATTTCCATAAAACTGAGCACCAAATCTCCTCAAATACGAATTATCAAATCAAAATCTAAAAATGAACTTAGAACTTGAATTTAACAAAAATTTCGTCAACGCTACTTTCGCAGCGTTTCCCAGCTATTTTCCAAGGGTTCGAAAAAAGAAAACCCCGATATCTCGCGTCCCCGAAGAAAAAACGCGTAGCAAGCTAACAGTTGAACGGATCCTCTCTCCTCTCTCCTTGGTCCTTCGTAGGATTATTATGCCATGTATATACACATTTCCCCGGATGGCTTTGTTCCACCACTTTATTCATAGCGGCGTCGTGCGAGACTGAGAAGTGGGAAGGAAGGAAGGGGTAATTAAAACTGACTCCTTCGGTGAATCCGCACCGAGGCCCAATTAATAACTCGCTCTTATACCCCCGTGGCTGACACGAGGGCCACATATAACCATAACGTTTCTACGTGGATACTAACACACACGTATATACAGTCATATAGTAGACGTATAAGCCATAGGACCCGTGCGCCATTCTTCACAGTAGATTTATGATATCGGCGTTAGGCGGCGGCGGCATTTACCAAGAGTTTTGGGCTCCGGATAATAAAAGATTGCTGGAAGCGCTGTGCTGCCGGGACGTGGAGGGAGAGGAGAAGAAGAGAAAGGACAAGAGTGATGGACGGTGGCCGATCAGCGCCGTCAAAATAATGATCAACGTAAATAATGAGGCTTGTTATACCACGTCCCCCCCCCCCTTCACGTCCTGCATCGCTCCCCTTTGCATTGCGTGCTCTCTTCACGAATCCGACTCTGTATACCGAACAAGAGAGAAACGTTTTCTCAATCTTTACGACTATCAAAGGGCTAACGCATCGATTTGGGTAACAATCACACTTCCGTACCGTAAGGCCTCATTTATACGGGTTTAATGCAATTCTTGACGGAATATTAGTGTTCTTCATTCGATCTTTGTGTCCGTGGGACGAGGGTGGGGAAAAATATGTATTCAAGTAGGTGAGACCGGGACAAAATGGAAACTCGCGACAAAATACAATCCAAGCTCCGTATTCTTGAATCCCCTTAACTTAACCGATCCTTTATTTTAACTCGTTACCATGATAATGAGTTCCCCTTAACTGTATTTCCCCTGAGTCCGTTTTCCCCACTCCAAACAGAGCCTATTTCGTAAAATGTAAACGGCGTACGCGCAGCAGTTACAAAGTGGCTTTGTACCTACGGACGCGTATACCCCTCGTTCCCCTCGTTACCCCTATTCGTAGCAACTGACCGGGAGTAGAGACGATAGGGGAAATACAGAAAAGGGAACGGGTCCGGTCCCGTCGAGTTAAGAGCGCGTTATTTCACCTCATGTGATTGCTGGAAAACTTCACACTCTGTGGAAATCATACGCTTCCCTCCCTCGTAGTATAAACGCACTATTTTTTCCCGACGTGATCGCAAAATCGCAAATTTTCAACCAATGATTAGTCCGCATGCGTAATCCGGTATCATTAGGGTAGAGGTACCGTTTTTGGCCACTTTAGGTCAGATTGTGACTATCACATTCGAAGCAATAAAACAAAATATAATCGAATTTAAAAAAAATGTCGAGTAGATCATTTGGTGAATTTATATGAGAACTTTCGAAGAATCAATATGCGGTTTCGAAAAAAAAAATATTCGAAGAATATAATAATTAAAATGGCCATAACTG
Source organism: Cryptus armator (assembly GCA_963971235.1). Taxonomy (NCBI): domain Eukaryota; kingdom Metazoa; phylum Arthropoda; class Insecta; order Hymenoptera; family Ichneumonidae; genus Cryptus; species Cryptus armator. Next base: position 17,394,791 of record OZ020238.1, on the reverse strand, counting down.
GTACAATGGCTACTAACGGTACGTCTACCTTACTCTAAGGAGTAGGAGGAAATCGGGAGGAAATCGGTTAATTTTTGCCTGGCGAGAGTAATCAAAACCGTACCGCAATGGATACTCGTCATTGCATAAAAATGAGCATTTTTTGCGTCCCTATTGCAAGCACGCGGAATGAGTTTATTTTCTAACGAAATCGGGGAAAAAAGTATCGAAGGCTACACGGGAGGGAGCGTAACTTTCGCTGAGTATAAAGATTGCATTTCCCTTCTTTGTAGCATAATACCAAAAAATTTTTTCAAAAAAAAAAAAAGGTACGCCAAGAACTGAAAAATACAGTTTACAAAAATTATTCAAAAAAATAAATTAAATAATACGGGCCAAGTTTAACAAAAAACATACTTCTATATGGCAATAACAATTGTCTTTTTGATGCAAAAAAAATTGTTGTAAATAATTGGATTTCCAATGTTTGCAAGCATCACAATAAACCGCTAGCAGTGGAACGCCAATTATTTACAACAATTTTTTTTGCATCAAAAAGACAATTGTTATTGCCATATAGAAGTATGTTTTTTGTTAAACTTGGCCCGTATTATTTAATTTATTTTTTTGAATAATTTTTGTAAACTGTATTTTTCAGTTCTTGGCGTACCTTTTTTTTTTTTTTGAAAAAAAATTTTGGGAAATTTTATTTCTTTTTGAAAATTTGATACTTTTTTGTTGAGCGTTGTTTTTACCAGCAGAGTTTTATAACTTTTTTTTTTTTAATTGTTACGTAAAAGGTTTCGAACATTTTTTATTAGAATATGTAATAACTGATTACTTTTACGCTAACTCCGCATTTTAATTTTTGACCGATTAAAATTCCGACGATCATGCATATACCTACTACAAACTCGGAAAAACTGTCGAACAAAAAATCTAACCAAAAATATGTAACAGCTGACAACTAGCCCGCTGTGGCGACGAGCGCGCCACCACGCGAATTTTTCAATGAACTGATGTAGACGCAGACATATATATAGGGGACAGGACACTTTATAATCGTTTGGACCCTGTGAAATTCCCGACCTCGAGATCTCAAAATAGGCTAAACCAATTTAATGGTAACTAGGCTCTTTCGAAAGATTGACCCAAAATTGGAAAATTTGAAGCAAAATTTGGAAGTAATTGAGATGAAATTCAAAAAATATATTGCCATAAATGTGAAAAACATTGGGATAAAATTTGAATAAAAACGCCAATCGAATTTTTAATGCGTTAATTTCATTTGAATTTTTGTTTATATCATTGACTCCCCAATGTTATTTCATCTTTTGTCAAAATATTTGCCCCGATTGTGTAAATTCGACAATTATTTTACGGTCTTGAGTACGGGGCGGCCGTGTTTTTGCAGTTATCCGAAATTTGCCATATTTTAAGGATTTTTCGAGAAATTATCGATGCACTTAATACATCATCTAACATACTCGTGGCGTATGGCAGCCGATATTTTTCCGACATGTGACTGGAAGATTACATGGGAGGTGATAACGAGATACATACATCCGAAGCGATACGAAGTACACATGCGAGGCGATACGAGATTTCATATGTATTTAAGATAATCGTTGGAAACTGTATGTATTTTTCTTTAATATAATATGGCGAGGAATCGCAAAGCAATAGGAAAAAGTACTAATATCATTTTCTTTATTTTACGCCGTGCGAGAAGGCCGTTTTCTTGCACGCTTCGCTTCGCTGCGCATGAGAAAAAGCATTTCTCGCACTTGTGAAATAAAATTTTGTACGATAGTTTTTGTACGAAATTTCGTACGATACTCGCCTTCGGCTCGTGCTGCAAACTCACACACGTCAAAAAAAATTTCATAGCACTTGTATCGTAATGTACTGCTCTCATAGAGATCGCAGCAGCGCAGCGTTTTGATGGACATCTATTTTCATTTTTTTTTTTCTGATTGAAATAAAAATATGTTTAGAAAGTTTAGAATGTGAAAAATTAATACCCCGATAATTGAAGAATATTTTGAGCGGTTAATTAAAAATTTATTACGTATATTGCGAGACCAGTATTCTTGGATTCTTTCAAATTTCAATGAAATTAATCTAATCAGCGTTTGCTTGCTGTATGAAAAAGCCAAAAATCGTTTAAAATTTCGTTAATAAACTTAAGAAATCAATGTTCAGCTCTGCTATCACTGCCACACACTTTCCGGTACAAATTTAGTTTTGATCTTTGACTTCCTCAGGAACCTTTGTTTTCGTGAACATTTTTTTTTTTTTAATTTTCATGTCTTTTTTCGTGTTCAGAATGTTCCAACGTCGAAAAATGGCATTTAGAAAACTAAGTGCGTGGTGGCGCTCTAATTGGCACATTTTTTTGAGATATCGGGCTAAAATTTGGTACAAAATCGGACTATACTAAAACAATGATCGGTATTGAATTCGGGCAAAATCGGTGCAGTCTTTCTGTTGTCACAAAAAATTGATTTTTTTCAAAGACGATACATTTTTATCGTAATTTTTTTTTATGCCTGCAACGGCACAACGGTTTGTTTTCAATGAATGTTTCATTGATCCGATAGACGTCTATCGCATCGTAGACAAGACGATTACTCGAACCGAAAACGTACGTGTCTACCTTGTCCCATTCGGTATCGTCATCGAATGGACGAAAGCGGCGACAAATGGACACCTCCGCGTGTATACTCAAGTGTTCACGGATTACCGCGTGAGCGAAGAGTATTTTTATTTGTGTTATGTCGCCACACAGTTATTAGGATAATGAAATATTTACACAAACCGAATATTTATATTTTTCGTTTTTTTCTTTTCAATATGCCGATCGGTTACAGGCGAATAAAGAAGACGCGCGTTGTGTGCAATCGAGGACGCAATTAATCATTCATATCGCGCGCTGTGCATGCATCGTGAATAAAACACAAATCGATTCGAAGCCTCGAACGAATTATAATACTATAAGAATAATATGGGATGCGCTCGAGAGAGAGTGAAATAAGAGTCGGGCACACCGGTTGCACCGGATGCTATAAGATTAGTGTAAAGGCTTCGTAACTCGTTGAAAACGGTTACATTCATCCTTCGGTACGTACGCTACCTTTGGGCTGTACGGATAACGTTGTATAGAAAAATTAGTCGACTATTATCAATTTAATACGATTGTATCGGCCGCTCACCCTCGAGTGGGTATATCTACTTTATAATAACGCTCGGGACCAATCAAGGTAACGAGATATTATATATATATAAGCCCTCCCTGTATCTGATTTCATACACGCTCCTTTATTACTCCCCGCCACGGTATTATATCTCCGGCGTTATTATAGCATCATCCTGGCAAAAGATCGTTATCGGATTTACATTATCTTCTCAAATTGGGCCTCGGTAATCACGGTACGCGCCAAATGGTTGCGTTAAACGCGAAAACGTAGTTTTAGAAAATAAAAACAATCGTCGGTAGTGACTTACCCTTTAGACAAAACTCCGATGGCATATTGATTTTTTTTTTAACAAATAAGACGTTATCCGCGCAGTTTGCCGGGACGCGAAATGTACACGGAGAGAAAAATATTGGAATGATCTCCAGACTCGTATAGTCATCGTGAACGAGAGCAAAAAAAAGAGAGAGTATCTCACAAAATATAGGAAAAAGTCTCAGATTTTGCACGGAGAGAAGGATCTGATACAATTTACCATATATCTGGCAAAAAATATCGTAAATTTCTGGTAGTGCGGATTCAATGACACAACCTGTCGAAAATTACGAGAACTATGCGAATTTAGACCATAGAATATGGTAAAAATCCCCATAAATGTGGTGAAAATTCTCGCGTGTGGTGTGTGGTGTGGTTCTCGATGTTCGTCATAGGCGGCGCCACCGTCGAATTTTACCAGATGACATAGTGATTTCTAGTGGAACCTTCTCTCCGTGTGCTCTCGTCCCACGATTATTATTCGAGTCTGGTAGGTAACCACTCCTATATTTTTCTCTCCGTGTATATTTAGTATTGTTACTAAGTGGAAATAATCCGGCGATTATCTAAGAAGATGAAGGCGATTTTTTTTAGCCTTTGTACTGTAAGAGGAGATACATTTTTTTAGTCCAGTTACGCTACCTATAAAAATTGTTTTGAAAATATAAAATGAAGGAATATGATAAAAATGTATTTTTTCCCGACTGCGCCAAAAAGACCACATTTCATGCCTGCAACGAGGGTTTAAAGTTAGCTAGTGTTCATCAGCGGGAGTAAAAGTAAAAGTAGCCGTGAATAAAATAAAGTAAATAAATAAATAATTTTTTTTTTCATATTTTTTTTTCCAAATTCATTTATTAATAAATAAATAGAAAATACGCATCAATCGACCGCTCCTGAGTCGCGGCCCCGGTTCCTCTTATCGCTAATTTTTGCCGCTAAGCCGTTGCAGGCATAAAAATATGGTCGATTTTTAGCACAGTCGGAAAAAAAGTATCGTATATAAGATAATACTTTAACATTATCATTATTTTTAAAGGATCCCTTAATACAATTTTCCACTATATTAACATTACATATATAAAAAAAAATTGAAAAAAATATGATGATAATAACCCTCGGTGAAAATCGCGGTTCCATGGCAGAATGATTTTCCATTTAGTCATGAGTTTCGTACGCGTCCCCCGAACCTCGACCTGTTTCTTTTAACCCTGCCAACGGTATAGTTTGGCGAAACGATGTTTTGCCCGACTCGTGTCGAATTTGTTGTCACGGCTGTCGAGCACGGTGGCGAGAAGGGGCGAATCGTGAATCAGAAAAGAATCTCACTCGCTCTCTCAGGCTTCTCACATGGGGTAAGCGTGTGTTGTGTTATTCTTGTGTAACTACAGCACCGCCACGGTGCGTCCAATGTTACGTGTGCCACCTCCCCTTCCCCATCTCTCCATTGCTATCCTCTCGTTCTTTCCATCCTCGAAGAATACGAACTATACACCGGGGGCGCGAACTCCATTATATACGAATTACAAGCGCGTTTGAGGGATTATATTGTACGATGCCGAAACGCTCGCGCCAGCGACACGGCTGACTATATACGCATCACATACAAGTCAGTTTTAGCCCCTCTCGAATTTATCTCCGAATGCATAGTTTCGCGGGCATATGCGCCAACAACCCCCCCCCCCCCGTAGCTTCCTCCCCCTTTGCATGACCGCGACGAATTGCTGCTGAATCGGTTGAATTGTATTTAAAATAAATTGTCCGTGTCGCGCCGAATGCGCCATGTCGATCGATCGCAACTGTACAGCGTTAAACTAAAATAATAAAAAAATGAGCGTTGACGATTCTTCCATGAGTTGCACCGAACTTTTAACCTTAAAACGGGGCAGGCAACCACCACCGGTGTTGTGGGAATCTAAACGGCGGTGAATTTTACTTTTTTTTATGTTGCCAATAGTTCAAACTTAACCATTCGGTCAACTTTTTAAGGCTTTTTAGTAGAATTTTGTTCGGAAAAAAAACAGTAACTTGTTACTAAGTAATACAACCTTTTTTTGTTTTATGCCTAAAAAAAATTATTTTCCCAACTGATGCGCTAACAAACCATATTTCATGCGTGCAACGCACGTTTAAAGTTAGTTATTCTTGACTAGCGGGTGTAAAATTAGTTGTGAATAAAACTAAATAAATAAATAAATTACTAAATGAATGAATAAATAAATCAATTTAAAAAAAAATTTGAATGTTTAAAATTTATTTATTAATAAATAAATAAAAAATACGCATCAATCGACCGCTCCTGAGTCGCGGTCCCAGTTGCTCTCATCGCTAATTTGCGCCGCCAGGCTGTTACAGGCATAAAATATGGTCGATATTTAGCAGAGTCGGAAAAAAAATATCGCATACCACGCGGGAGGAGCGGATTTTCACGCATTTTCCTCCCTCGTAGCATAATGTACTATTATAATTATATTCCTAAAAGAATTATTCCGAAAAAACGAATTGTTATTATTAAATAACTGTTTTATTATTGAACATTTTTCATATTTTTGTTCGATCTGTAAATGGTTCTTCAATTATTTCTGGTTTCCGATCTTCATTATTTTCATTAAAACAAAAAATGCGTAAATTACTAACCGCGGTTAAGAAATTACAAAACGTTCAAATAATTCGCAACTATGTATGCTAAACGAAAGAAAAATACCAAAGCCAATGGTTTGCACGCGATTCTTCAAGGTATGCAAGATTTCATCGGCAGTTTGGCGTTAAGAGTGTTGCGGAGCGTTAATTGAATATCCCCGAGGTTGAGGCAATGTAGCCGCAGCTTCCAACAAACGGTCGTCTCGTAGCGCGATGGAAACGTATCCGCACCTCCGAGGTCGAGGAGGGAGAGCGTAGGAGCTTGCAAACCGCGACGAAAAGCCATACTGCGGCGTACACAAAGGGCACATTAGCCAAAGCCATAAAAGTAAAATAGCTATAGGTCCCCTATTTTCTTCGTCTTCTTCTTCTTCTTCTCCACTCTCACGGACATGACGAAATCCTTCGTGCGAGAGTTTCTGCCCAAGCGAACGTTGGTTAGTGCCCTCACACGCGTTCAAAACAGATATGTATATCAATATATATATATATATATATATATATGTCTGTACATATGTGATTTTGTATGTATGGCTTCCCACAAGAGTATCGAGAGTCTGTGTGCTCTCGGAATAGCGATAGAGTCTACTTAGCGAGTGTGTCGAATCCCGAGACGACGTGTATGCCAACCCTATACACCTTTATATATACTTACAACTTTACTAACACCATATACGAACACAAACGACGTTACAAAGCTATATTACACCGACGCGCACACCTTTATCACCCGCCATTACGAGGTGAAAGATGACGGCCATTTTGTGAAAGTCATCGCTCCGGAACGCGAGCCAAGCAATCAAACACCGGAGAGTCCCCGCGTAAAACTCTCTCGCGTTGGCCGTATGTACGCCGACTCTGAGTTATCGTAGGTGTAAAAGACAAGCGATATCATTATAGGGCACAACGCTGTTACGAATAAACGTCTCGAAACGCGTCATAAAAAAAGCGATCATTATTATTACTTTTTGTACATTTTTCTTCAACACTCGAAACTTGAAAAAAAAAAATGTATAGTAAGTAACGATGATTAGAACGTGCGGCATTAAATATATATATATATTCTACATTTCTGCATTTTTTTAGTTTTCCTGGTTTACAATGTAAAAAAAAGCAACTATAATTTCAACGCACATACTTGAAAAAAAAACCAATCGGCATTTTTGGTTTTTGTATTTTTTTTATGGATTTTTTTGATACCGTAACAAAGATTAAGGACGAAAAATTCAGTAGAAAAAAAAATTAAATCTGCCGCAGCTTCCTCATCCTCCCGGAAGTATAATCGTTTGCATGACCGAGCATTTTTTTCATTTTTCTCTCCTCGCCTCGCGCGATATCTTTTTATTGTTTCTTCGTGAGAAAGGCTGTTAATAATTCGGTACGGGGCACGTTGCGCTAAGAGGATAAGCGTGTCCCGTCGAGGACCCGTGACCCAACCCCTCGACGCTCTTGGTTCGTTTGGTTCTCGTCGTATCGTACGGGGGCCCCCTTCCGCCCGCCCGCGCTATCCGAGAAAGTGCGGTGTTTGCAGAATTCATTGAATCATTGCCATTCCCGGTGGCACGCGCTCTCTACCCGCCCCGTGCCGCTCCTCTCTGCCACTTCTCACGCCCGGCAATTTTTCAATTGTTATTCCTCCCCGAGAGGAACAAGTGAATAATGCCCACGCGAATTCTGGAAGCTGTGGAGGGTGGAATCGCCCTGTCCATAGCGTACCCACTACTACGAACATAATATACATATATATATATATACATTCGTGTGTAGGGATGAACGGGGCAAAACGGGCCATAATTTTTCTATTATTATCATTATTTAAACATTTTTGTTAGTTATTTAAATTATTATATCTCATGCTAAAATACGTCATTATTCAAAATTTACATTGCTTTTTCTGTGGAAACAATGAACTCCACTACAAAAAAAAAATAGCTAAAGATAATATAATTGCAAAAAAATAATGGCCGAAATAGCCAATTACAAAAAATTGCGTGAATATATTTGCGCGAGACAATACGCACCTTTTGTTAAAGATAAGACGTAACCTTTTTTTTCTTTTTAGACCCACAATAATTTGGTTTTTTCAATGGTTCGTTTTGCCCCACTCGTGGCCTAAACACGACCCACGGTAAAAGTAGACGGCGAGCTGTGCCGGATGACGAGCGTTATTATTTCAATCCTGCCGCGGTGGCGAGCGAGAATCGGGAGCGTTTTTCAATTATACCACGATAAATTGATCTTTATTGGCTGTCCGCTGTTCGACTCTCGACGATGGACGCGGATAGATCCGTTTGACTAATTGATCCGTACATTAATTACACACTTTGGAATCTTCGCTTAATCTATATATACATATATGTATATATATATATATATATATATATATATGTTCATGTTATACGTTTCTCTGTTAGATTCATCAAGAGCGATGCCTTCGTTCGACTCGTTAATACGCCGATTTACTCGTTACCGAGTTATTACATGAACGATGTTTTTTTTATTTCTCTACCTCCACCCGATTGTAGGATAATTGGTCGATAATCGTATCGCGGATGTAACATCAACCATATTTTAGAAGAAAATCGGCTACCTTCTGCGCTATTGCGCACAGAGATCTCGTCGTTTTGCAAGAATTTGTTTGCAGCAAGGATTTATTTATACGGATAAATCTAGAACGCTAAAGTGTGTTCGTGATGAAATTTTTCATGGATATCGAGCCTCGACGGTCGATTTGATATGTTCCCAGCGTCAACGGAAATCGCAAATGATTTCTTTTCTTCTCAAATCATTACGAAAATCACAAATATATTTTAACAAAAAATTTTTTTTTTTTTTTTTTTTTCATCAACGAAATTTGGTAAAAAAAACATCCTGAAAAAATTTAAGGAGCGACCTTCAAGGGTAGTTTTTTTTTTACGGCTCCCGAACAACAAAAAAATCGAATAAAATTGGAATTTGCATACCGAATATCGGGATTCGGAATTAAAGATATCGAAAAAAAAAAAAAAACACGTCAATTTTTTCTAATTACCTTCTAAACGACCTTTACGCCACGTCGACTCGACCCTCACGCGCACCGGTAGTCATCGTACAAGCATTGACCACCCAACGCTACGCTAAACAACCTGAAACCCCTCGGAGAATATTCTATTTTATCTACAATCGTCATTGGTATCTTTCTCTCGTATTACGACTTCGGCAACGTCGACTAATATTATTCTTTATTTTATTTTCTTTTTCTCTTGTTGCATCAGCAAGAGGATTATAGACGCAAGGATGCTCTTCACCCGAGCAACGGGCATGCCTCTCGCGATATTCGCGTAAGCGTGAAGAAATAAACTCGTTCGCTGTACATATCTCTCGAGTGTATACGTTATACATATACTATGTAGTATAATTTTCCTCGGTTCAACGGCCCGTGCGGAAACCGACTATTTTCATTTCCGTTATTGAAAAAGCTAAGAGGGAAAGAAAAAAAAAAAAACGGGGGGAAATAAAATAGTGGATGAAGTCGGCGCGCATCCCGAGAGAGGTATATGCGGAAAAATAGTTCACTTCTCAGGCAAACCTGGAAATCTCGGCTTTTCTACTTTATATTCATGTTCGCTGCCATTCTCATCGCATCGCGACTCTTGCCCCCGCATATAATATATACTATATCTTTCTATGTATATATATATATGCAAGTGGTTATAGAATATACGGAAGGCCCATGTGCGAGCGAAATGTAATGTCTCGGCTCGTTGCATCCTCGAACACTTGTATATATGGATACCGATGTACACATTCGGCGTCAGCTCTCGCTTCGACGCATCTATCCCTTTACTCGGCAACGATACCCTCCACCCTTCCCCCCATCCCTCGACTGTATCCCTGTATCTTCCCCTCGGCTTGAGCGTTACGAATCCGATGGCAATATTCCCGTGCCATTAACCGCGAGCATGTGTAGGGAGTAAATAATCGACTCTTTCAACGAACCCTAAACTATCTCCCTTCCCTTCGATGCCTCTGACTCTGCCGCGATCGGAGTTGAAACAGATTCGATAGATCGTAAACGGTCGAGGGGGGAGGTCGCCATCATTTTCTTAACTCGGAAAAGTATCCCCAAAGGGGGGTGGGGGGGGGGATGTTGTGGGCCAATAAAAAGTTTAACATATCGATAAAAAATAGGTGTGAAAAAAATGTTATTCCTTCGGAGCAATGTGAATTTAAATATGAATTAAAGTTTTTTTTTAATATATATAGAGATTTAAAAAATTGAGAAAAAAGGGACGAGAAGGAGAGACGAGAAAGAAACATTTTAAAAAATGATTTTTTTTTTTTTGAAGCGATTTGATTTTAAAAAATGAATAGAACTTTTTTTTTGGAATTTTATTCTTTGTTAAATTTTGAATCTGAAATTTAGAGAATAGTAGGATATTTTTACCGTCTTGCGAAGATACTGAAAAGCTTAAAATGCTCGACGAAATATTAACAATTTCGAATGGCGGCTCCAGTGGCCGTCATACATTTTTTTTTTTTTTTTTTTTCGAAATATTTTTCGAACAGTTATTTTCTTCGTCTCCGTAAATTCGATTTTTTTTCTTATTTTTTTCTAAATACTTTCTTCTGTTCAGTCAGTGAACTTTGACTGAACCAAAAAAAGTCGTTTTTCTCATTCCTCTAAGCTGTCGGGTCACCATTTTTTTCTATATTATTTGCCATTTAATTACACTGGATCTCGACTAAATGACCATTACGGTAAAAAATGTTATGTATAAGTATCGAGTCATTCGATATCTCCGCGACAAACAGCTCCGAACGGTTACCATGCGTGAGACTCCTCGTTGATTTCCTCGTTGAGTATGTGTTTGGCTTTTAATGATTTATAGCCACATCCTTTTATCGGGCGCAAAATACCGGCGCGCAAGTCGGCAATTTATTATTTCTTTCTCGGTGTACCGACCGCAACACTGACGCGACTCGTCTACAATTCCAATAATAGAAGTATGACTGTAAACTCTAGGTGCCTACGTAGCAAAACTTATCCGCGACGTTATAGTTCGAACGGTTAGATTTAAGATGGTTATGACGCTTCGCGTTCATTTCGCATAAGTTCGTGAATGGAATTCGATGATATAAATATCTGAAAAAATGCATACATATTAAAGGTACTGAAATTATTAATTTTGCATAATAATAATTCCAAAATGTTATTGACAAATTGATGAAAAAATTAATTGGTCAATAAATTTTCCGGGAACCCAACTTTTTTTTTAATGAAAATGATTTGTTCATTTTTCCGAATACGTATGAAATTTTTCACATTTTTCAATTTGCTTTGATTTTTTTTCTTTATATGGAAAAAAATGTGCCGAAAACACACAAAATTCAAAGTAAATTAAAAAATCTGAAAAAATGCATGCGTATTCAGAAAAATGAACGAATCATTTTCATTAAAAAAAAAAAGCTGGGTTCCCGGTAAATTTGTTGACTAGTTAATTTTGTCATCAATTTGTTAATAACATTTTGGAATTATTATTATGCAAAATTAATCTTTTCACATTTTTTCAAACTTTTTATACCATCGAGAAGTATTTTCAATTTTCTCGAACTTATGCGAAATGAACGTGAAGCGACATAACTATCTTAAGACTTGGTGTGTCTGTTCTTGTTCCTCTATAGTTAAAAAAAAATGTTAGTTCGCGCAAACACACCGAATTGTAGCACCGACCGTAGCGACAAACAAGTTCTATGGTCGCGGAATAGTCGCCTCGTTTTATGCACAACCAGCAAATATTGAAAATATAGAGACAGGTTAAGTCCTCCAACCTCAGTTGTAAATCGACGGAGGGCCTCAGTTCGTTGACCTTGACTCGATCGAATATTTGCTACATTCAAATATAGGACGTGTACCGTTAATGGCCACTGGCCATTTTCATTATTATACTCATCGAATCATTTTTTTTTCAAAACCGCATATTGATTTTCCGAAAGTCCTCATACAAATTCACCGAATGATCTACTCGAAGTTTTTTTTTTAATTCGATTATAGGGTAAAGGTACCGTTTTTGGTCACTTTAGGTCCGGTTGTGGCCATCACATTCGAACAACTAAAACAAAATATAATCGAATTTAAATAAAAACTTCGAGTAGATCATTTGATGAATTTGTATGAGAACTTTCGAAAAGTATTTTTAAAAAATGGCCACTAACGGTACGTCTACCCTATTTTGTTGTATTGCTTCGAATGTGATGGTCACACCTAATGCATCGGTCCTTCAGCGATGCAGTTGCGATTGTCAGTTGTCAGCGATTGCCTCCCATCCCTCTCCTTAATTCTTCTATTTAATTTACTTAAAAAATTGAAATCGTCAAATAGACAAATTAATCGGTCGTTAAATAATTTACTAAAACAAAAATTCAAATTTCACTCTACAGTAGACGATCGCGTATTTCCGAATCAGATAATTCCAACCATCAGGTAAGTTGAAGAAAATACCATCGAATAAGTTGAATTCCAACCCTTCACCGGGTCCTTCTACCTGCTCGGCGAGGCAACGGCGCGCACCTTCCCTTTTCATACCGACCAATAGAATCGTTACTGCAATTTGTGTGACAGAGAGGGAACGCGGCGGAAAGGGAAATTTTTCCGGTGGAAGGGACAGTGGCCAGGTAGTCCAACAGGTACTAGAATATTCAACTTATCTGATGGTGCCTAATTGGCTGGGCTCCCACCTCTTCAACTTATCTGATTGCCTACTGTATTTCTTATATTTGTATTCAATGATTGCTTCGACGCTGTGTAATAATATTGTTTTCTTTTTTTTTTAGATTTTTTTATAATTGATTCTTAAAAAATATCGGGTATCTAAAACTTATCGTTAAAAAAAAAAAAAAATTGCTAAAGCGAACCAATAAACCGCTTAAAATAATTTCCATATTTCCACAATCTTTAAATCACGACGAAAGGCTAGATTTGTCAAAACGTTAGCGCTTCAATTATTCCCACAATTTCATGGAGCCTCATTATGTAATTGAAAGGGATAGAATTTCTTATCGAGTAGACGAAAAATTCGGTAATGACAGCGTTTTGGGATCGAAGGTAAAGTAGAAAGTCGTCGAGGGGCGGTGGGGGATCCATCGAGATCGAAGGAGAAGGGCGAAAGGTCGGAGGTACGAAGGTAGCGTGCCGGGGCCCTTTGGCACTGCGAGTGATTTATAGAGACCGCCTTTGTGCTCAATGTGGTTGCGTCTTGGCCCCGGTCCGCGACCGCATTCTCGTTCGGTCGAGAACGAGGCCCCGACGATGATAAAGCGAGAAGAGAAATAAAGATTGAGAGTAGGGGGCGAAAGAGGCAAATATCCGATGTGGTGAAGGAGGAAGACGAAAGTAGACAGAGGAAGGAGGAAAAGAAGACGCGGCGGCGTCCGGGAACGGCAGACAACGCGGCAGGCGATGGTGGTAACTCCAGACAGCGTGGCTCGACGTGGCCACAGGTGCGTGCCTTCTCTCCCGCGCCTTCATCCTCAAACCGTTCACGCTTACTCGAGCTGTATCCCGGCACCCCCTCCCCCAGCCCGCCCAGACTCCCCCCGGACCCGTGTCTTCGGTCCCTAAAACCCATTACTTTTTCGCTGAGTCCAAATCATTTCGCATGCGCACTCTTCTCACCCACTATCTCGCACCCGTTCGACCAGTTACAGTCCTGTGATATTTATACGCATACCGGCGAGTAAGCATTTCGCGTTACGCACCAAAGACACACAGCAGCGCCGATAAAATGCCGAGCGTATGAAACAAAACAAATAAAAAAAATAAAAATTAATCGAACCTATTTTTTTTTAATACCTCTGAAGAATTGATCTATTTTCATCTTTACTCAGTTCAATTAGATTATCGTTTTGTTGCGAATAATTAAGAGGCGAATTATCATTATCGTTTTTTTATGTCGCGTATTCAAAAGTTAAAACCCAAAGCCTCGATAATTTCAGATTGATAAACGGAAAAAGCAGTAATAACTCTTTTTTTTTAATAATGAATGAGGATCCGGTGTCACTAATTCTACGATCGATTCGTGTCTAAGAAAAATAATTGTCAATACGCATTATTTTTTACTTTACCGGCATTTTATTGTTTTTTTTTTGTTCGTCAGTCGCGACGATCGACTAATGTCTGTTCCAACAAGTGATGCAAAATTCTCTGTTCACGAGAACGTCATCCATCCATTCGACAAGCCCAAAGAAGAAACTTCAATTCGCGATTCCAAATACGATCGGAATAATATCGTTGTTGATTAACTTCGTTGGTTTTTTTTTGTTTTCTTCTTTTTTATTCAAACGCGAAAAAAGTCCTAAAATTTGGTCATTATAGACAAGAATCAAACATTTTTGTCGAAAAGTCGATATTTTTTCTTAACTCACAAAGAAAATAATTAACTGCCTTTGATGGAACATGAACCCGAGACCTTTTAAAATTTAATAATAAGTTCGAATAATCATCGAAGAACAGAAACGGAATGAATAAATTCCCAATCCAGATGCATCCCTTATAGACTTCTCCAAGTACGGATCGTTGACTCCGTCTTCCCGAAGTTCAGCTTGCGTCACATTACTCTCATGCCAACTGAAGGCGCAACACGGTGATCCATGTTTCTTTTCTTCCTCCCGAATACACTATACATATATATACCCGCGCAACAAAAGCAGCGTTAAACCATTCGGTCTGTAGCTAATTTTTTTTTTTTCCTCTATTTTTCGTTCGGTTTCGCGGCGGCATCTCGACCGAGCAGGAATTCCGTCCGTCAGCCAAGGCTCGCTACGCCGTGTTAGTTATAGTTGTAGCTAGTCTCACCTATAGCTTCTCACCTATAGATACCTCCTCCTCCTATCCATAGATGTACAGACTGATTCAGAATAAATATCGCATTCGCTTGTCGACACACGGAGAGAAGGATCTACTAGAAATTACTATGTCATCTGGTAAAATTCGACGATGGCGCCACTTATGATGAAAATACTCGATATTACGAGAATTTTTAACACATTTATGGTAATTTTTACCATATTCCAATAGAATATAAAAAATGATATACTCTATAAATTTTTACCATAGTAAAAATGCGCATAGTTCTCGTAATTTTCTACAGGTGGCGTCCATTGAGTCCGTACTATTAGAAATTTACGATATTTTTTACCAGATACATGGTAAATTGTATCAGATTCTTCTCTCCGTGCCTTAACCTTGATGTATCCTTAGTAAAAAGTTGATTTAGATTTATTTATTTTTATTCGCAAGAACTAATTTTTTACAATGAAAATCAATTCAACTCATTATTTAAGCAAAATGAAAGTGATTATCATTATTATTATTATTATAAGAACTGCATATTTATTTTTGTTTTTCAATTTTCGTTTTCATAGAAAGATGTTTTTTTTAATGGAAATTAAAGAAAAAAAAAAAACCAAGTTCTATATTTATTATGGATCATTCTATATGTGTATATATAGAAGCTACAAGTATATATCATAAGTACAATAAGTATAGCTATATACCATACCTGTATCCCTACAGTCTTCCTAAGGTAGGGATGGAGGCTGCTGTTG
Organism: Cryptus armator; assembly: GCA_963971235.1. Classification (NCBI taxonomy): domain Eukaryota; kingdom Metazoa; phylum Arthropoda; class Insecta; order Hymenoptera; family Ichneumonidae; genus Cryptus; species Cryptus armator. The sequence continues at coordinate 17,379,075 of OZ020238.1, read as the reverse complement.
CTGCTGCATGCTTAGAAGGTCGCGCTGAGTCCATCCGGCGCTGTGTAGCATCTTCCAGCGCGGGGTAAAGGGCTCGTGCGCGAAGCCCCCTCTGCAATAAGGGAAGGAAAGCGAGAGGGAATTGGTTGCGTTCGCCAAAGGTGTCTAAGAGCGAGAGAAAACGCCCAAAGGCAAGGTGGATGGATGCTGGCCGGAGTCGCTCCTTCTCGAGACTCTCAGGTGTTGATGACCAGACGGTGCAACTCTTGCTGCGGCGGCAACACCAACAAAACAGGGGGTCTTCCCCTCTCGCCCATCACTACCACCAACGTCCCTCTCGCTCGTCGGCACAGCTCACGGCGGTTTTCAGTCGGGATGCCTTTCATCTTTTTTTTTATTCCCGTCTCGCACACCGAACTTCCCATCGATGGCTCATTCGTTTTGTAGTATCCGTCTTTCGTGAGCCTCTGAAAACCTCTTTTGCCATCGGTCTATCGAGAAACCATGGGCACACACTCCAGCGTCTACCCCCCAAAATTCTAAACGTTCGCGCGGCGAACAAATTGCCATACACGCGTGGAGTAGCAGACACCGGTTTCAACTCCCGGGGAAATCTAATACACGGTTGCATGGATTGCACGTTTAGAGTTATACATCGAGGATAAAAGTTTGTCGGAGTTGCTTGATCGAATTTCGGTGGAATTCGAAATTGAGCAATGTACATCGATACGAGAGATGTCGACGAAGCGAATTTGATTTATCATGACGGAAATAAATATTTTGGATAAAAGAAGTTTGTCGAGGCTACGATTGAATAGACCTCCTTTTTGGAGGTTTCAGTCAAATTAATTCGATTAATTATATTTTATTTCGAATTTAAGGTAGTTATGTCGCTTCGCGCTCATTCCGCATAAGTTCGAGAAAAATGAGAGAAAATTGCAAATACTTCTCGATGGTATAAAAATCGGAAAAAAATCATGCATATTAAAGGTACTGAAAAGATTAATTGTGGCATAATAATAATTCCAAAATGTTATTAACAAATTGATGAAAAAATTAATTGATCAACAAATTTCCCGGGAATCCAACTTTTTTTTATTCTGAAAATGATTCGTCGATTTTTCTGAATACGTATGAATTTTTTCAGATTTTTCAATTTACTTTGAATTTTGTGTTTTTTCACACATTTTTTCTATATAAAAAAAAAAATTCTCGAACTTTTGCGAAATGAGTGCGAAGCGACATAACTACCGTAAGGAGTTTAATGGTTTCAGGTAAAAAAAATGCGGTTTATTTTTTCGAATCGATAAGAAGAATCTTATGAAAAATTCCATATGGTTCAGTGTTCGTATAGTGTTCCGATCATGTAGAAAAATGTCTACATCCGAATATAACAATCTGTAGAAGAAGTTTCATTGTTGTCAACATCGTTTTTTAGATACTTTCTATTTAATAAAGAATCGTATGATTTTTTTGTATCTATAAAAAAATCAGACGTTTACAAAATGAAATGGCCAATGAGCCGCTGGTGACTCTTCTTCTTGGCGAAAAAAAGAGATCGTCCAAAAAATCGATGTTCCGATCGTGTTAAAAAATCTTCAGTGCCCAAAATAAAAAATTGCAAAGGTACCATTTTTTTTTTGTTCATAGAAACTATTTTTAAAAATTTTTTAAATAATAACAAATTGGAAAAAATAATATTTTGCTTACAATTTTTTTTTTTTTGGACTTCTACATTTTTCGCCATAGTCAGACGACCGTGGAAATGATCGGCATCGAGGAGAATTTTTTTTACGATTTTCTTTTTACAAAAAAAAAATGGATTTTCCCCTTAAAAATCGCTGTCTAGCACATTTCCTGCGATTCAATAATCTGCTGACTCGCGAGGAAACTCGTTACCGCATACAAGAAACGCATACAATACAGGATTTGCTTCGGAGATGGTTAACGGAGTCTAGTGAATTGTTCGCTACACCGACGAATTACGTGCGTTACACGTTGTTCGTATAAAAAAAAAACTATGGTTTCATATATTTCTTCAGTCGACTCAGAGGCCGAACAATACATAAACTTTCGATTCTGGAATATATACATATACATATATACACATATATATCGATACTTTGATGGCCGTAGTTACAGTCTGTAGTATACAGTACGGGTGGATTGTGTAGAGGAGCCCGCGCGAGTGAGCAAATTGGTACCCGGACTGCGCGATTATTCATGCCATTACGGGATGTAGCCTTTGCTTTGCAACAGGCCGAAGCGGGATGGATCTTAACGAGCCTCCAAGCGCATCAGTATCCCCTGGTTACCACCGTGTATATCGCCGTCGAGAGTAACACTCGAGAGAAGGATTATGGAAGGCGTACAAGGAATCGCTTCGCGTTCCTCGCTCTCGCTACCTCTCCGCATCGTACTGTACGGCGAACGAGGAAAGAGAAAAGAGGGGAGTACCAACTTCTACCTATATAATTCATTTATGCATTGTGCCATGGTATGGTACCACCATACCATGCCGAACGAGAGAGCGTTAACAATAGCCGCAGCACGCACAATGGTCCATTTTCCATTTGAAACACGGACTCACGCGACTCTGTTGTACACCCGCGATTTCGTATTCGCCTCTGGACTCGATTCGTTTAAAAATTTGTCGGTTTCATATTTATACATATATATATATATGTATATATGGCCAGATATGTATTTACCGCACTGTTTCCTGCATTCGCGTGAGCAATCGCGCACCGCGAGCTACGAAACGTTCGCGAGAATGATTAAGAGAGGGACAGTGGAGAGGGACCCTCGGGTCAAAACGTAGTAAATTGAATATTTTATACATTTTCGCGAGAGGGAAAACAAGAAATTATCATTTGGGAACAGAAAGAAGCTGAGGAGCATTGAATTATTGAGTAAAGACGGTTTTTTTTTTTGGTATTTTACTTTGAATTGACTCTTCGATCGACGAATTGGGAATACGAGATTTCGATGTCGCAGAAGGTACTATGTGCGAAACGATGTTAAACATTTCTTCAGTGTGCAAGTAAAATATTTTAGGACGCACTGAACTGGTTGTTTTAGAAGAGATTTGTCTATATAATATTAATAATAATAATAGTGCGTATTGATTCGCGCGGAATTTATTAATTTTTTTATCCGTATATCTTCAATAAAAAATAAAAACATTTTTTTGCAAAAAATGTAAAAAATGTCGCCAAGTAGTTTAAATAGTTTTGTGAAAATAAAAAACTCGTAAAATAATCAAAAATCATATGAGCCAAGTGAAAATAAAAAAAAAACTTTGCTCGTCCTTTCTTTCGATGCAACTACATTTATTTGTATTCTAAGGACGCGCCAAGTTTTTTTTTATTTTCACTTGGCTCATATGATTTTTGATTATTTTACGAGTTTTTTATTTTCACAAAACTATTTAAACTACTTGGCGACATTTTTTACATTTTTTGCAAAAAAATGTTTTTATTTTTTATTTCATTCTTTTTTTTGTTTATTATTGTGTTATTATTTATTTAAAAAAAATGTTTTATTACTTGATAACGTTAAGAATCCACATGACACGATTTTTCTTGTATCACACGCACAATATTTATCAATTAAAATGACCTCTCGCCCGCAATTATTTGAACAATTTTATCAGACGAACGACCCATTTTGTTAGCCGCACAAGAGGATCTTTTTTTTTACTAATTTTCACGAAAAAAATGAAATTATAAATAACCTGTAATTAACCTTCTTTTCGATCACTCAGTATGAGCGTACTATTTACGGATCGCGGATACGGATATTACTAGTTGCTGTATTCACGAACTGACACTTGGAAAATTGCAAACCGGTGATCGTTCGTTCCGCTTTTACCGTTTTGTATGCACGGCACACGCATGGACGCACGGACACAACACGTACGTCATGGGACATCGGACAAACAGCTGACAGTCGAAAAAATCTCTGAACACAAATTTTTATAATGAAAGTGACGATTTTTCGGGCGATATCGCGATATCTCATCATTTCTCGCACCGATCGGGCTGATTCCAGGCGCATTTTAAAGCTTGTATTCGATTTATATAGTGAAAGTGTCTTTAGAATTTAGATCCGATGTCTCGTTTCCGAGAAAAAAAATGTCAAAGTTTAGGGGGCACGATATTGGCGTATAAGGACACGGTAGCGCACGACGCGCGCGGCTTTGCCGCGCAGACTTTTTCTTTAAACTACTTGGCGTCGAGACGCTACCGCGTCTCTTGATTTAGCAAATCCACTGCGTTCTTCGTTCGATTCTCATCCCCGAAAACGAAATTTGCAGAAACATGCGGCAAACCTTTCCGGAATTATTATAAAATATATATAAAAAAAAAAATTCAAAGTAAATTGAAAAATCTGAAAAAATTCATACGTAAAAATGAACGAATCATTTTCATTAAACAAAAAAGTTGATTTGCCGAGAAATTTGTTGACCAATTAATTTTTTCATCAATTTTCTAATACCATTTTGGAATCATTATTATGTAAAATTCATCTTTTCAGTACCGTTAATACGCATGCATTTTTTTAGTTCTTTATACCGTCGCGAAGTATTTGCAATTTTCTCTCATTTTTCTCGAACTTATACGAAATTAACGCGAAGCGACATAACTATCTTAAGACACATGAGAATATGTGAATATGTCAAATCATGTGTCAAACATTTGTTTTTCGCCAGTTACCGCAGCTGACGGTGGAGTCAAATATAGCGACACACGTGTCGCCACGCGATAAACGATGTAAGCATTGTGTTGCACGACAGGACACTTTATCGTAGATTTTCTCCGTGAAATTCGTTGGAAATATCTTATAATTGACTAAACCAATTTAGTCGTAACTATATTAGGCGTTTTCGAAAGTTTAGCGTGTAATTATTATGAAAGGGTGAACCGAAATTTGATCCGATGTTTTACTTCCGAAATATGTGGACCGAAGGTTTCCTTCCGGCATATTGCCGTCGGTAGCATCACGCCACCTTAAGAAAATATTTTTTTAGTACTTGACGTCGAGACGCTACCGCGTCTCTTGATATATATATATATATATATATATATATATATATATATACATATATATATACTAGCAGGTTTTTGTGGCTCGCGCGCTTCGCGCACCCGCATTGCGTTTTCAACCAATTTAACGAATGGTTAACGGTTAATCACTGCAAATATTCCTGGGCAGGTCTTATTTTCGGGATCCAGAGGCACTGATCTGAGTAATCTGAGTCTGTCGAATGGAATGTTTCTGGACTGTTAGTCTAAGGGACTTAGACTAAATGAGTGAGTGTCCGTGAGCGTCTGTGTGTGTCTGTGAGTGTCCGTGAGTGTCTTTGAGAGTATCTGTGAGTGTGTGTGAGTGTCTGTGAGTGTGCAGCAGACATATTTTTTCAGGGACTCTCGTTTATATATATATATATAGAGAAGAAGAGACTAGAGGTTCTCTGGGCTAGCGCGCTCGCGTTCCTTTTATCGACATTAGAAAAATTCCTCATCGCCGCCGCAACTAATAGTTATTGGGAACATCAATACCCCCAAAATCCCCTTAGACCCCTTAGGACCGTCCCCGCCGCTGAGTGCCGTCGCTTCAGCGTCTTAAAAGAACTTGTAATTTTTACTTTGTCTTTTTTTGTTTTATGCACGCGTACATTCTGTTAGAAGACACTATTCGTCGCCACTATTTTGTTATTTTCTGTTGTTGTATTTTTACTTAGAAAGACCCCTCTAAGGGGGACTTAGAATATTTTTCTGAGGGGTCTCATAAGTATGTATCGACCCCCCTCAATTCTTGTACACGGCGGCGGCGGCGGCGGACTCCGAAAAATATTTATTTGATTCGATAATAATTTATTAGTAACGCAGAAAATCTTCTTAGAGTCGAAGACATACTTTTTCTGCCCTATAAATTTTCATTTAAACAAATAAATATTTTCCTGAATGTGTATGTATATCTATATACACTGTGACGCGTTTTTTTTGTGAGCGTCACTAATCGACTGATCGAGAGGGGTCGGTGCGACGTCCTTCGCCGATTCGAGAATCCCACGCGATATCGAGCGTTGAAACACGCTGTATAAAATTGTTATTGATTTGTAGACTTATTCTTTATTTATTTTTTTTGGTACGAACGTTAAATAATTTTTGACGACTGGTACCGATTTCCCGGGGCGTAAGTTTATATGTTGCAGCTTCGGAAAATGCACCGAATTCCTTTGCAATTGTCTTGGGCGCAGGATTGTCAGTCGCAGCTTGGCAATTGCATCGTCCGGTACCGAGTTTCAGGACGCCGTGACTCAAGAAATGAGCATTGAGCGATCGAGAGTGTCGTTTTCGCGGGCATCGATAACTGTCCTGTGAATTCGATTATTCGCGCTCGCGGGTAGCTGCGTAGAAATTCTATTCGGAAACAGCGAGGCGCCAGATACCGGACACCTCACGCGAAATTGTAGCAAGTGGAGAGAGAGAGAGAAAAATCTCGCGCTCAAGAATCAAAAATTCCTCGAGGACTCTCGTTAATTTTGTGGTGTTGAAAGTACGTGTGCTTCGCTCGCTCTCGATCAGCTCGTAAGAGATTACTTCGTGAAGTGGTACCGTGCGAGGAAATTTGAATTTTTGTACGTCCCGAAAGGAGAGAAGGAAAAACATGCAATTCCTGACTCTTTCGTTTGCGATTCCATCTTCGCTGTACGGTAACGGCGGTAACGGCGGTACGGGTTTCTTATTCCTCGATCGAGCGTGCTATTCTTTTTTTTTTTTTTAACCTTATAAATGATTCGAGAAAATATTGCCGTTGTGCCTTCGATGTCCGGCGAAACATTGCACCCTCCCTCCCCTCATATACTTCAGTGCGAATAAATTATTTCCGCTGTATATCGAGCCGCGACTTGTCTGTCGCTGCAACTCGACAACAAAGCTTATGTGTACGTATTCTACTTCCGAGTTAACCGACGAGAAAAATATCTGTTTATTTTCTCACATATCTAAACATATATTCTCAATCAATAAACAATTTTTTTACAATAATTAATAATAAGATTGTTATTGCTCTTCACCTGTATAAAATTCCATCTAAAGGCACAATACGTCTGGAAACATGTTTTCCTTTAAATAAAAAACAATCGTTAGCTCAATCCATCCAATCGTCCCGCGTGTCACCAATCAATAAAACCAACGCTCCACCCCTCAACAAAGGCGCAAGTCACGCTAAGCATTACTCTATTTTTATTCAACAATTGTAAACTATCTCCGTACATTCATCGGTCATATCGTATTGCACTGGTGCTAGCAACAGCGACACTTGTCGCATGGCAGAGCTCACAGAGAGATCGATCGAAGCGTGTCTTGTGTGTCATCGGCCCTATCAATAAAGCAACTATTGTTACCTCGCTACCTTTGCTTACTTCCCTTTACCTCGCTGCTTCTTCTATTTACGTCGTTTTGTTCAAAACCATCGTCTATACGCCGCACAACCAACGGTTACTATTTATTCAACAAACTGTAAACTATCCGTAGTCTTCACTGACTTAAAAAAGAAAAAAAATCGGATGAGAAACATTGGAATGCAAGATAGGCGTTGCGTTAGTTTTATTCGGTGTTAAAGGATCAAAGGAATTAATGTATCGACGAAGTGGATATATCGTTGCCTTCGACACAAAGTCCGAACAGATTAATCTCCGAGTGATTCGTGAAGAGTTAACTAAATGTATATCCCTCTACCATGCGTGTCTATCTATACACACACCTCAAATACGGGGATTGCACAACGATTCACGAACGAGCGAAGGATCAACAATACACGGATGTTGGAGGCCCACAAAACAAATTATGCGGAGGAAACTAATGATGATTTGTTTAACTTTGAAGCGGCAAGTCGGACCTTCGAAGTAGGAAAGCCTCCAATGCTGTATGCGTTTAATACACACCGTATCCATGTATCGTGCGTATGCGTGGGTGTGCGGGTGTTTATAATAGATCCCGAGTAAGGCCGCGAGACGTTTTGGTGCGGATGCGAAGCATCAAAGAAAGAGGCATGGAAACTACACGTGTTGCTGTGTCTTCGCTGTCGGCCGTTTTCTCTCGCTTGTCTGATTGAAGAGGGTCTCCCCCCCCCCCCCCCTCCCCCCTCTGTCCCCCTCTTGGCTACAATGATCAACTCGGGAATCACATTTACAGCAACGCTAAAAGACCGAACCCGGTGATTCCTCCGTGAAGAAACGACCGATGAATGTCGTGAATTATTTTCTTCTTCTCATCTCTCTTTTGCTCCTGCGGATCGACGTATGGAACTTATGCTAAACAATAAATCATGCTTACCTGCGTCGGAGAGGACGGAATGTTTGCATATCGATGTTCATTTTTGTTTCGGTTCGGGACCTGAGGTTATGAAATTATCGAAATCGCGGTGAAGATCTTACGAGATTTTTAAAAAAGCTTTTTTTTTATCTGATACGAAGCATTGGCTACTCGGGACTGATAATTCTGGGTAATTTTTTAAATTTATTTATAATGGTAGAACGGTTTTATTACTTAAAGAAAATATCGAAAGAACTTTTTTTTTTTTTTTTCAAATTCTGATACGAAGCATCGATCGCGCGTAAATGGTCATCTTGAATGTTTGTTTTTTTTTTAAACTAAAAAGTAGAAAGCTTTTTTTATTTATAGAAAATTTTTTATTTTTTTATTTCGATTATGAAATATTGATAACGCGTAATTGGTTATCGTGAATGTTTTTTTTTTTTTTTTACTATTGTGTAACAATAGTTTCTGCAGTTATAGAACTATTTTTTCCACCCACGATATCAATCGGTAAAATCTTTAAAGACGCAGGACGCTTCTTAAAGATCTTATTCCTCAAATATTATAATCTATTGATCGTGCGGAATGAACTATTTACGTGACACCAAACATTTTATTTTTTTTTCATTAGTTCGCTTTTAATATTTGCAAAATTTTTATCCTCGTCTATGGTACAAATAAAAATTGATATAAATAGAAAAAACGTTGATAGGGATGCGGGTTGTAATGAATATTTCTCACATTGCGACAAAAATATTTTTCACATGTAATATGTACAATAATTTATTTATCGATGAATTCTTTCTACATTTACAAATACTTGTTTTTATTTCTTCTTTTTTTTTGCGCGATTTTATTTACTGTGTATCGGGGATACGTATCGACTACGCGTAAATCGAGCGTTAACGTGTTGTGCAACTTTTATAACAAACGAAAAAACCAGAGTTTCTAACCGGCAAGTTCATTCGTTCAACAAAAAAAAAGACAGCATTCAATCATAACTTGCGCATCATACTACGTAGTACGTTATGTATTATGCCACGGGTACACGAGCCTACATTTTCGTCTATATAATCTGCCCTCCCCCCTCCCCTCCCTTTTTATCGTCGACTATACAACTTTAATGAATATTATTTTTAGTATATTTCTCGAGCGCGTCGAAGAAACGCACTCTCGTTACTGTTTCGATCACAGCGAATATCGATGATTCATTTTTTTTTTTCCTATTCGCTCATTGCGAAATATTTATTTCCGTAATTTCGATACGGCGAAATCGCACATTATGAAAATCCCGTAAGTCTCGAGCGAATATAAAATCAAAACTGAGCGAAACTGGGATTCTCGAATAATCCCTCCGGTATCATGCAGCGAAGATTTCGAGACCACTTTTTTTTGTGACAACTATACGTTTCAATTGAATTGTGTCAAAGGCAGAATGTGCTCAGTTTTAATGGCCGAATACGATATACATGGTTTTTTTTTTTTTTCAAATACCGAGACTTCGGAGAATTTCGGAGTTTTAAAATAAAACAAAGATTCCTTCGCTAGATTTTCCTTGATCGCGAGCTATTATGTTTCGTATCGAAATACGATTAAAATTTTTGGATGAATCAGATTTAAAAAGAAAAATCGATTGCGTACATATTTATTGAAAGGCATAATAAAAAGAGAATGCGTTTCACTTCCCGTGTTGATCGATGCTAAAGTCATTGATGTCCGATCGAAAAAAAATTGCATTAAAACTGATTTTCAGGTAAAAAAACATAAATTATCAAAAAATATTTCATAGCTATTCACACGAATCCTCGGACAGTCTGTGTTTCGATCGATTACATTTTTTTTTACTCGCAATCTTTATAAATCCCAACTTGAATGACTTTCGTTCGAGTGATCGTTAGAAAAATATCAATTAGTTTTTATGACACATGCACTTAAATTCCGCTCTCCATCCCTGTGAATGAGCGCAGAAAGGCAGTTTTTCGCACTAATGCGAAAAAGTGCCTTTTTGCGACTACTTTCCAAACGCAAAAAGCGTAATTTTCGGGAATTTGTTATAAAAACTTGTGTGACCGACAAGGGCGTAAAAATCCCTTTTTTACGCCCTGAGTGTGAGTGTGAAAATTCCGCACGAGCCGAAGGCGAATCAAAAACTCCCTTTTTACGCCCGTGCCACACAAATAACTATTTCGCATCTTCGATGTTTCTTTCAGATATATTTCTAACTCTTTAGTCTATCGTATACCCCGCGTACCTGTATCCGCGCAAATCATTTTTATTTTATTTTATTTTTTTCATGTCGTCGCGCCGTAAGGGGGTCTGTGCATTCCAGCTCCCGTGATCGGTAACGGATAGCCGGCGTACATGGGTCTAGGCATTTGCAAGAGGGCCGCCGTTTTGCCGCCGATTCTTCCGATATCGCATTGCTCGATACTCCTGACGCTCTCCTCCTCATCCGGCGCAATAATATTCTCGATCGTAAATGGCTTTTTCGCTCTCTTACCGATCTGACTGGACATCATTAGGGATGCGGAGGTTATCGTGGTACCCTGCGTATCCTGAAGACACGGGGAGGTTCTCGGTGTTCCGTGGAGTTCCGCGTTGCCGATCGCGGGATCGTTCGTATCGGCGTAATTTGGCGACAAGCAGGGCGATCTCGAGCTCGAACCGTACGACACATCGGCGGGTCGGTAAGTCCTCGATATCGAGAGGGTGGGCGATACGGAAGTCGTCGGCGATGCACTATCGCGATAGATAACGTCAGGTCTTGAGCCGCTACCGGACATCGATTCCTCCTCGCCGCTCAAACGTTCCGGATAACCGATCTCGTAGATTCCAGCGGTTTCGCGATATCCCTCGACCCCGTCGAGCGTCCCCGTTCTTCCGCCGTCCGTGAGCCTCGAACGATTGTCGCGATCGTGTTCGCGCTCGCGATCGCTCGTGCTTGCCGATAATCGCCGATTGCACAGATGAGCGACGGCGCTCTCCGGTATTTCGGCGGCGAGGATTGCAGTCGATTGTCTCGATGACGAAGTCTGAAGATACGTCGGCAAGTGTGTCATATAGGCCGTACTGTTGAAACCCGAAAATGCCCAGTTACCGGTCTGCAGAAGGGCCGCCGCCTCGTACGGACTCGCGGTAAGATCACTACCGTCGGAGATCGAACCGGCCAATCGCTGTCGCGCTTCCGCCGACAAAAGATAGTAACCCGGTGCGGTGTCCGGTCCAGCTGCAGCGTCCAATGCGAAACCGGCGCCGGCGCTCGACGCTGCCGCTACCATCATTCGTCGCTCCTGCATTTCCCAGCGCAGGAGATCTTCACGAAGACGATGGAGATTCGCGGCGCTTAGACCACCGCTCGTCGTCGCACCCGACGGTGCGCATCCACTTCCGGCTGCCTCGGTGTGCGGTGGTGGCATCGACGAGGCGAATGCCTGCAATTCCGATTTCAACAGCTCCTTGTCCGGCTTGTGAAGCTTGAAACGCTTTCGACGACGGAGCAGAGAACCGTTTTCGAACATCGAGAGAGCCGCCGGATGCAGCGCCCAGTACGCGCCCTTCCCTGGCCTATGAGGTCCCCGGGGAACCTGAAAATATTCAGGAAAAAAAATACAATGTCAGAGAGAAGTGACTTTGGTTATTATATTTTAAGTACTTGGGAACCAAGTGCAAGTTTTTTTTTCTATAGGGTCATTGGTTTTTTTTGGCAGTAAAATGTGTATGATTATCTTTTCACTCCGTGAAACAACAATTTGTAAAAATCCTACATGCTTCATTGGTTCTTAATGGTTCACTAAAAGAATTAATTTAAACAATTCAGATCCCGACGTAAAAAATAGTAGAAATACAGAAATTGGTAAAAAATAAAAAGCAAAATTGTAGAAGTAATTGTTGAAATTAGGGAATATAAAAAAAAATTATGGCAGGGATCCCGGTACAATATTGTACATTGGAAACTGGGAATTTATTTTCGTGTGTCAAAAAAAAAATTAAAGGCACTTTACTGCCTACTTTGTCTTTTTCGCTTGATGAACTAATAAAAGGATGATTACATTTCAATCGGGACACCGCATTCATGCGAAATTGTATAAAAATGCTGATTCAAGACTCAAGTTTAAAAAAATCATTTTCAACCCGGAAAAAAATGAGACTACATACCTCAACTTTTTACTCGAGGATCGTGGATTGTTAAAAAAAACTACTAAGGAGACACTTTTTTATTATATTGATTCCAAAGGCTTTCGAAAACTGTAATGCGTAAACAAAGCAAAAATAACTCTTTCGCATACAACGACCAACGAGAATTGCATTTTTGCTTCCTCAAGAAGCTTTGTTTTGGTGAACATTTTTTTTTTCGAGTTTTTCATGTAAACGTGTTCAGAATGTTCCAAAACGTTGAAAAATCACATTTATAAAAAATGCCTGGATGTATGTGTGTGTCATCGTTTGACCTTATAACTTGAAAACGGTTTGAGATGTCAAGCTGAAATTTCTACCACATGTTGGGGGGTCAAGTCCCCTTCTTTGGTCCAATTTTCGGCAAAATCTATGCAGTTGTTCAGTTTTCACGCCATTTTGAGTTGTTTTTAAATGTCTGGTGGCTCTCTAGCTGCCACATTTTTTGAGATATCAGGCTAAAATTTGGTACAAAGTTGGACTATTACAAACCAACAATCGGTATTGAATTTGGGTAAAATCTATGCAGACGTTCAGTTTTTATGCCATTTTGAATTTTTTGAAAAATGTCTGGTGGCACTCTAGCTGCCACATTTTTTGAGATATCGGGCTAACATTTTGTTACAAAGTTGGACTATTACAAACCAACAATCGGTATTGAATTTGGGCAAAATCTATGCAGACGTTCAATTTTTATGCCACTTTGAATTTTTTGAAAAACGTTAGGTGGCGCTCTATCTGGCACATTTTTTGAGATATTGTTTATACGCGATACCGCGTAGTACTGATAAAATATTTACGTAAAAACTAACAATTAAAGTAACTAATCACAAAACAAAACTTCTTGAGGAAGCAAAAAATTATAAACGTACTTTCCTACAACTAGAACTGGGTAGACTGTGATAAAAGAAAGAGAGGAAGCAATATGCCAATGCAATTGGCACCATTTTTTTTCATACCGTCGGTAAACGAGCAAAAAAAGTATCTAACTTCTAATTTCAAAACACCGTTTAGGTTGTTTAAAAACAATTTTTTCGCGACTTTCTTTCAATCGCTGTCAGACGGGCAATAAAAAAAATTGACCATTGCGTAATTTTTAACTTTTATCATCGCGAAAATAAATATGTTTTTTTTCCTTGTTCTGTCACGAAAGTTTACCGAAACCAAGAATACAAGTGAAAATTGCAAATAATTAATTTGTTGTGTACACAATACACACCCGAATGTTTGGCAACGACAAGAAAACATTATTCTTTGCATATTTTTTGCACTGCAAAACTCGTTGCCGAAACTCGATCGTTACGAAACTCTAAACATACAGTCACGACGTTTATGTAACCTTTTAACATATAGTACGATAAGAATGGTTTTTTATCGTAAACATAACATGTGTTTTTGTTTACAATTTTCCTCCGTCAGTTTTAGACAAAAACGCAATTATTCGTTACATCCAAATCGTAAATATCGACGACTAATTTTTTTCCGCTATTCATCGAAAGGCCTAAACACAGTCGATTAAGTCGAATAAGCTTCATTTTTTTTTTTTTTTTCAGTCGACTCATCGTATAATCACCGATGATTTATAACAATAATAAGCTTTGACAGCTATTCCGCGGCCGGAGCGAAAAGAAACGTGAACAATACGTCGTGATATTATTATCTATAACTATAACTAACCTATAACTTGGCGATTTTTTTTTTTTTTTTCATTTTCTCCGTTAAGCTTCTGCAGAAATATTGAAAAATAAATAAACAAAAATAATCAGCGAAAACTACTCGTCACGACTAACACATCACGTATAGGCTATAGTTTGGAGTGGATATGTATACACTTGTAACATAATCGATTGTCATCGTCTATACCAGCCGGTGCATAATTAATTTAAACTTTCGAAAACATCGATAACGTTGGCGTTCATCGAAGAATTAACCTTTTCGATAAGTATAAGCCAATTTATTTGTATCGTTTCACTTGCGAGACACCTGCACCTCGTCATTCCCCCCTTCGTATAATACTAGCGAAATATGTCGATGAGCGCAGGTGAAATTTTGTTGGCTATCGCCCAATAAATATTGCCGAAACGTATCGATTAATTAAATATATGTTCACTTTGGAAGAATCCCCTCGCCGTGAGAGCGTCGAGTAGTTGTCTGCGGATCCAATTTAAATCAATCTGCCAATGGTAATTTAATCCAATTACGTCGATAAACGTCTCTTGGACTTGCTTGCTATCGACTCTCGATCAATTGTAATAAATATTTTTTTATCTCGAAGTACCGATGAACGTCAATAGCATTTAATCGACGTTTTGTCGTTTCTATGTAAAATTATTACGTTTCGTTGAATGACTGTTGGTCATTTTGCTGATCGATTTAAACAATTAACATACAGTCGTAAAGTTGTGACATTTTTTTGGTTTCTATTGTAAATAATTAATTAAATGTCGACCTCGACGAGAGTAACCGGCAATGTCGTTATTCTAATCGGTAAGATTGGCGCTTAAAAAAAACAATCTGCGATTCCGTAACTCGCGGCTCGTTGACTCGAGAAAATTCAATTGATCATTTGATACAAGCGGCATAGGACGCGCAACAATTTTTATTAAGATTCAGTGAAATGTGACCGGTCGGTAACGAAAATAGTGATACATTTTAAATGCAAGATTTTAAATGTTTCGAGATAAATACCTATTATTAGCGTCAACGTCCCACAGTTACGTAGACACTAATAATTTTATTTTTTGCACAATTTTCGTTACCGATTGGACGCTTTAGACTCCTTACTTTACTGCGCCTTAGAGTTGTTTAAAGAAATGTTTCGAATGCGACGAAACAACAACGCAAATAAGCAAAAAAAAATCCCAATGCCGATTGCAATTTTTTTTCTTTTACGTTTTTAAAATTCTTTGAACTGCAGATTGCTAAAATACACGAATAGAAACGAAAGAAATAATTAGCGGAACCGCGAAAAAGAAAAGACAATAAAAATGCTCGCATCATTTCGATTTTCGGCTTTGCGAAACACACAATGAAAAGATCGAGGAGCCGAAAGTTTATCGATCAACAAGCTCCCTAACTTCCTTTCTTCGCGTTTGTTTCTCTTCGTGCCCATTGCGCAACCCTTTTCTAACTGGGGCAGGTCCCACGGCAGGTGAGAGACCCACGATCGTATCGGATAATGTGACTCCTTACGTTCTAACCGTCGCCTCCGAGTTATGAGCATTAGCTTCAGCGTTACTTTCCGTATACGCGATCATCTACACCACAGACTTAAAGTCCCGGATATTGCTGTTTTCCGGTGAATGAAAAGAAAAAAAAGGAAAAGAATTTCGCAAATTACTCCCTCGTTAACTCGTATTTTCACGATGAAAACCTCAATATCGTTGACCAAAAAAAAAGAATAATTCAAGTGAACTGGAACTCCAGTCATTTAACTCGGCAAAAAAAAAACCTTTTCTCGACATTGAGAAATCTTGACCAAGGAAGATATTTTCTATCGGATTTTCATTGACCGCTTTACGAGTCCGTAGCCGATCCCGAGGAATCTGCTTCGATATAATAGCGTAGAAGGTGTGAAAAGCAATCATCGCATTGGCAGGTGCGAAACAGATGGTTCGAAAATAATACCCATACGCGGGCCTCGTTCAGAGAGACCTGGCTAGCGCACCTTGCTTGGCTATCGCATGGCACATGCATATATACACACACGCGTCTCGTTTATTCTTCGCTGAATTGTACTATACAAGAGGACGAACGACTACCGATGTTTTTCGCTGTCCAGTCGAAAGTCAAAATTCTTGAGTTACTCTTTTGCATACGATACACGGAGAGAAGGATCTGATACAATTTACCATATATCTAGTAAAAAATATCGTACATTTCTGGTAGTGCGGAGTCAATGACACCACCTGTTGAAAATTACGAGAACTATGCGAATTTTTACCATAGAATATGGTAAAAATCCCCATCAATGTGGTAAAAAATACCATAATATCGAGTATTTTCGTCATAGGTGGCGCCACCGTCGAATTTTACCAGATGATATAGCAATTTCTAATAGATCCTTCTCTCCGTGTACATATATATTGTAACGAATATAGAATTATTCATTCGCCCGATCGTTACAATATATATATCCGACTGCGAACGAAATTCTGTATTACTATACTTCACTGAGGAATCGAATTGACGGTCTCGATTTGTACATCGCGATCGTAAACTCGCATGCAAGTTACGCGCGGGAATATACGTAAAATACCATGCATTATGCAAGCGACGTTGTTATATCTCAGCCAATACAATTGATTGTTGGAAGAGACGATTGACCGTTTTATATCGACACAGATTTTTTTTTAGCACCACGAGTGAATTTAAATGGATGATGTCAATCGTCGAAGGTTTATTAGTCGCGGAACTTTGTAACACATGCGATGTATGCGCGGAATGCGAGACACGAGGGTTGTCGAAGATCGAGTTGTAAGACTCGCAGTGACTCTGACAAATCGGCAAGGATTGCCAATTAGGTTTGCGCCAACGCAAGACGATGATTTCTCGCGCGTGATAAATGTCGATTTTATTCGCAGGAGTGTTGCATTCATTTTATTTATTTATTTTATTTGGACATTTTTTTTATATTTTTTTTTATTTGACTACCCTCACGTTTTTAATGAGATCTGGACATTTTATTATGTAAATTAAATTAAAAAGCAACGTTTCGTTGTAATTTAATTGAAAAAAAAAAACATTTTTTAATTTTTTTTTTTGTTACTAACTTTTTCATGTTTTATACGTTAGCTTTTTTATTGAAACGAAACTTTGACAAAAATGAGTTTTCATGGGAAATTTTTTTCTTAAGGAATAGTCGCGCTTTCCTTATCAAACACCGCTGCTTAAGATTAACTATAACTCTTTGAAAATATCAAAACCCAATATAATTCCTCTGCGAATTGAAACATTAACAACTGCGACACGAACTTATTTCGCGTAATGCAAAAAAAAAATATTTAAAGGTTCTCGCGTCTTATAGTTTACAATTCATTGATTAATGATACCGCAATCGGTAGTCCGCATCACACGCAGATTTAAGTTTTCGCAAACTTCCAATGATCATTCACCAGCCGTCGGCTATCTTATCAACGATATTTCGTTGGCACATGTGTATCGCACGAGATATCGGTATGGGGACCGATACAAATCAAAAAATCCACAATACGCCGATCGTATATATTGAAAAGAGAATCGTTTCCGCGCGTACGCCAATTATTTGGAATTATTTTTTTTCTTCCATCGCAAACGTTAGTGTAAGTTTAATATATTTTCCCATTGCGTCGCAACATTTTTTATCGATCAACGTAATTCTTATTTACGACCGATTTGTAATGTATTCGCGATAGAATTTTGTTTTCGCGTTACATCGGCCGAATCGCATTCGTTTGCGTTGAGATACATTTTAATTTCTCTCCTAAACGAAACCTTAACTCCGAATAATCCAACTACGTTATCCGCATTCTGTTTGAAAAAAAGAAAAATAACACCCACCTTGATGAAGCAATCATTGAACGACAAATTGTGTCTCAATGAATTCTGCCATCTTCTCGTGTCCTTCCGATAGTACGGAAAACGATCGGCGATAAACTTATAAATCTCGGCGAGCGGCAGCATCTTGTCTCTCGATGACCATATCGCCATGGCGGTGAGAGATATGTAAGAGTACGGAGGCTTCTGATCTCCGTAGGTGTCTCGCGACGGTCGTGGCATCATTAACGGCAGCCGACGTTCGACGAGGAAACAGGAATAAAAAACGAACCAAATACTTTTGGTCTGTTTTCACCTCTCGAATTAACTTTCACCCGCCTATCCAAAAATACCGAACGAAAAAAAACGATTTCATCGAATCTTCTTGGTTTTTATCTTCTCCGACGCCCCCTCACGATTCACCCTCCTCGATTGTCGTCACCATTGGCATTCGTCCCGTGCGAAGTCTGTTTTTCATACAGCATCCGTTCGGTCCATCGTTATCCTTCCATCAAGCGGAAAAAAAAAGGATTTCAAACTCTTTCCCGCACCTCGAAAAAAACCAAAATCAACTAAAACTCCGCGTCGAATGAAATTTCATTTCATCGAAAAAACAACAACAAAAAAATCACCACTTCCGATTTTCGAATGCACTTTTTTGGAGTCGATTAAAAATAAACAAAAACACACTATCTTTGGCGAAGAGCACTGTCTTGAACTTAAAAAAAATTTCTTCTTTTTTAAATTTATTTTGTAACATAAAAAAGCGGTTTAAATCGTCGATTTCGTTTGTTTATTTATTTCGTAAATCGACTATTTCCGCCGACAGTTGAATAACAAAATGTCCGCGTAACACGATCGAGGTAAAGGCTCGTTAGAGAATTTCGCCCGTGGAGAGTCCTTATCGTGGAGAGAAGAGATTTTAGTTTAAGCTCCCAACACGCTCGGGGGCTTCTCGAGTACTAGAGTCGGAAACGTCCCCACACCCCCGCCTTGGCTCTTCGCGCGTTTCTCGGCGAGTGGAGGATCGGTGGAAACCGGGAGGCGGACAGGCGCCCATTGGTTAATACTCGTAACCCTCGTTAAGCCTCGGAATCCCCCTTAAACGAGAAGGGGTTGTGTCTGGGATGAGGGAGGGAAGGATGGGGAAGAAGTGGGCCGACCAATGGGAACCGCGTGGCGGATATCCGACAAACCACCCCCTCTCAATGGTTTCTGGTGGGAAAGAATACCGAATGGGTTTGGTGCGCTTCTGTGAGAAATTTTCAACGTATCGGCTCGTTCGGCCTTTTGCCGTAACGCGGAGCCGCGTAACCAAAGGATTGGTTATTCGAAACTCGTGTAGGCGGTCTTAAGGATGGGAGGGGAGAGATATTTTCGACTCCACCCACAAAAAATGTTTTTCCCCCCTTGAACGAGAACACTCCGGATTCGAGGGAAGATGCCTCTCGTTATCACGAATGATCGGTTCTCTCAAAAATCCTCACGTGTTATTATTACGTGTACATGTGTGTATACTACAGAGAATATACCATGTGATATAGAGAGAGGAGCGAACGATTCTTGCAAACGAGATTCGAGCCTCTTTTACACCGGTCAAGCCGTCTATACGACTATAGTTTATCATGCATGACTCGAGAAGCATAGGTTGGATATTATGTATATATATATATACATATACACATAGTCTGATCAAAGGCTCTCATATAATATCGACTTTCATGACCCCCCGTCGAGCAATGTGGCATCCGGTGAATGTACTTAAGCTTTTATGTATACATATTATATTGTAGTATATCATTGAGCTGAGAGATTTTTCGAATTTCGAAGGTTTATTTATCCTTACGCAGAATGCGCTCGAGTGCCGATTGCAATATACGTGTTATATCACGAGCATATAAATGGCAAGCGTGATTTTTTTTTTTATTTATGTTTTTTGTCATTATAGTTTGTTTTGCAACACAAACTATGAATCACAAAAAACCTAGGTATGTACCATACCATTGATTTTTTATACGTAATTGTAATTTTGATAAATCAAGCTTTTCGTATTGGTTATATTTCAATTTATTGGACTGCGATCATTTTTTTTTAATAAAAAATTGATGTGTTAAAATGTATTTGTTTTTTTTTATTAGTATTATACCTTTGATTTTATTATCAAAATTGAAGTAGTGATAACGTAAACGTTTCGGGTTACAGTTTTATGAGACTGCGATAACTTTTTTCTAATAATAGATTGACTTTGTTAAAAATAATATATTTTCTTAAAAGTTTTGTATTTTTTTTTTTTTTCATCTAGAGAATCACGAATCACGAAAATAAAAAAGTGACGTTAATTATTTTTTTCAACACAAAAAGAATCGTTATGTCTATGTTAAGATTTAATTCTTGCGCGTTTCAAATTCACGTTCGTAATCGAAGACAACGAAAAGATTCCTAGAACAATATTCAGTTGACAATTTATGTCTAAAAAAAAAAATTGTTCAGGAGCTCAAAGTTTTGGAAGTTTATCAATTGAGCGAAACTACTTCTAAAATTCAGTAACGCGAGTAAACGAAGAATAATTTGAAAGATGATATTTTTTTTGTTATCATTCCGATAACAATCAATTTTGTCAAATGCCGGGAGTATATTTCTACGTGGAATAAAATTTGTGTAGCGGCAATAGAATTGACGCCGATACAAGCAACGAAGTGAAATTTTATGCTTCCTTGGGTATACTATACGGTTCGGCTGTACGACCGGGTAATGTACTGTAGAAATTGATGTATGGACGAAGTTAGAGAACACCGGGGTATGGTATGTATGTATAAGCGCTCGGCGCCCAATATGGCGGTCGAAGAGGGCGCGTGAGGATACGAACGGGACGACTCGCTTACCGCCGTCCAATACACGTGCGTGAAAATAAGCCGGCGGTGCGGGAAGGGGGGATGCGAGTGCAGAGTCGAGCGGTTTACGCGAGAGAACGAGATGAACAACGACGGAACGAAAGATAGTGCGAGAGAGATAGATGCGGCGAACGGAGGTAATTGATTTCATGCTCGAGCAATCTTGCCTCTCCGCTCCAGGGGTGGGTCTTAAGGCATATCATCCGCGCCTCGTATGTTACGGCAGTTGGTGTATCTCATATTGTTGTATTAATATAGTAGACTCCACTATGTTTTCGATGCATATGCCGCTGGTATGCGTTTCCCGTCTCGCCTTTCTTTTTTTTTTTTTTCTCATTAATCGTTACAAATGCATGCATTGCTTTGGCCATTAATTCTTCCCATAGAGATGCAACCCTTGCAGAATTAAATGTACGGTTCCCGTGTGACGAAGTCGGGTCGTACTTTGGGGTAATTTTGTTTTGGAGTCGTTTTATTTTGGACCGGTATTTTGAAGTAATACCGGTACCCGTAAAACTTTATTTTATAATCATGTACCGCGCGATAGCACAACACGTTTGCTAATATCGTGATAACAAAAGCGTTTGTTGTCAATACGTTTGTTCTTACCTCGTGCTTCCCTGGCAATCCGTTTTTTTAGCATTGAATAAAGTATAAAACAACGAAGAAACTGACCGAACGTTGTGAAACGATCCATACGCGATATAATTGACATAATCCAGTTTTCAACAATTAGTTCGTGCAATCAATGCAACAATATCGCAAAATTTAGAATAATCGAAAAGCCACGAGCAGAAACAGGAGAAAAAGTTGAGAAGAAGACGATGCTTCGGGTGTTCGTAAATGTATAACAAATTAATCATATTTTATCTGAACATTTTTCATATTTTGTGTTATTTTAGTTTTAACTTAAATTTTATCCAATTTCCTGTAATTTATGTTTTATCTCGATTTTTTTCAATTCATTTTCCCGCAAATTCATCGTTTTGTACTATATGCCCTTTGCCCGCTTTCGCCACGGTGGCTGTCTTGCTTTTTTTTTTTAAATCTAACTTCATTGACTTATATAAATCTAAGAACGAAAGAGGAACAATTGGCGCTCGACAAACTATCGCGCGTGGCTATGAATATAGCTGTTCGAAACATGTTCTCTCACAATACCGATGTTTTCTAGTAATAAATTACGTAATTTCTGTAATACAGAACATGAATTGCCTACAGTAAATGCTTCAATAACTCGACACAAGCTCTATTTTACCTTAATAGTATAAAAAAAATCTAACATGCAAAGGGAAGAATTTAAAAAAAATGTATCGTAATCGTATTTTAAAAAATCGTAAATTTATCGTTTATCGTATTTTATGCATTTTATGCCGCATTTACGACTAATCCAAATAGTTTCTAAAAGAACGCCGATGATTTTTTATTCAATTTTGGTATCATTATTGTCCCATTTGCCAGACGTTCAATGAATTAAGGTAGCTACAGCGCGTGGTGTCCATTTCGCCTAAATTCGACGAAATGGAAAGGGAATTGCAAACACTTCTCGATAGTATAAAAATCTGAAAAAATTAATGCATATTATAGGTACTGAAAATGTTAATTTGGCATAATAATAATTGCAAAATGTTATTAACAAATTGTTGAAAAAAAAAATTGTTCAACAAATTTATGGTACCTCAACTTTTTTTTTATGAAAATGATTCGTTCATTTTTCTGAATACGTACGAATTTTTTCAGATTTTTATCTTTGGTTTAAATTTTTTTTTATATGGAAAACATGTGTAGAAAAAGAAAAAATTCAAACCAAAGATAAAAACCTGAAAAAATTCATACGTATTCAGAAAAATGAACAAATCATTTTCAAAAAAAAAAAGTTGAGTTGCCATAAATTTGTTGAACAATTTTTTTTTCAACAATTTGTTAATAATATTTTGCAATTATTATTATGCCAAATTAATCTTCTTAGTACCTATAATATGCATGCATTTTTTCAGATTTTTATACTATCGAGAAGTGTTTGCAATTCCCTCTCCATTTCGTCGAATTTAGGCGAAATGGACACCACGCGCTGTAGCCACGTTAACGCAAAATGTCGTATTCTTGAACGTTTAAACAGTAATAGGAAACCGTAAAAAGTAGGCACAGTTAATCCGTCACTCGATTTTCAATTGGCCTCAATTCATTGAAGTTTTTACTATACCGCGCCAATTAAAACCGTCGAATACATATCACAAGGAAATTCACATTCAGTTTCCATGATACACGCTCGTTTGTTTTTATTCATAATTTCTTAGAAAAAAATTTCAAGCGACTATAAGTTATCGCGTCAAAGCGATTACGTTTATACCCCGCATCGGATTAATTCCGATCTGAGATCTGAGAAACGCTTCGCTAATTATTATAATTATCTTCTTACCGACAGCGATGGATGCGCGGTCGGTGTGTGGCTCCGGCGATCACCTAAGTCAAGCACTACCGTCCGCGGTCAGTGCTTGGATGGGTGACCGCCTAGCCACGCACTGGCTGGCGCATCAATCGTTGAGCGGGAGGTCAGTTTTTCTGACACCTCGTTGTTCACACTGAAGTACATACTTTCGTGTGTACATTGCGTAATCAGAAGAACATGACCGACTGTACTGGCACGGGTTTTCCGCAGTTTCCCCGTGTCCATGGCAAATGCGGTACAGTGTAGCTAAGTCGGCTGCGGACGCACTGGGGAGTTAGGTAGCTTAGCTAAGTGCGGGTAGGGAGTGGAAGGAGGGCAAAGGGGGGTGGGAAGGGTCGTAGAAGGCGAAAGCCATACGTTGGAAGAACACAAAAATAAAATAAAAAATATAATTATCTTCTTCATACCAACATCATGCAAATGATGAAAATTAAAAAAAAAACGTTTAATCATTTTATAATTCGACATGCGCATATTGACTATTCGTGTATATATATATTCAAACAAATTTGTGGTCTATAATAAAGACATATTTACATTTTTTCTTTATTATTTGAAATAATAATAATAATAATAATAATAGTTATATATTATTATTATTATTATATATATTATATATATTATATATATTATTATTAATATATTAGATTAGTGGATAAATGATTAGTGATTAGTGGATAGTGGTGTTAGATAGATGGATTATTATTTTTATTGTAAAATTTGATTTCTGTAGATATTTTGTTGCAATTAACGAATTTGACTAATAATAAAGTAAACGAAACGAAAAACCAACGAACCATTTAGTACTTTATTTAAAAATATACAATGGTCGGTAATGTCAAGCAAATATAAATCTTATATTTTACATTCAATAAATATCAACATCAATGATTCTCAAAATCATTTTAGTTCAAAGAAAGAAATTATTACTATCACTGCGAAATTGCAGCAGGGTGAGGAGGGGGCGGCGGCGACGAGAGAAAAAAAACAGGTGTTTTTTTTTTCTCTATTATTATTTTATTATCTCTCGAATTTTTCGAGTGTTCGATTTGATATCTCGATAGTCGTCGTCGTCGTCGTCGTTCCTCCTCTCTCTCCTCCACCTTCCTCCCCCCACCCAACACACACGGCGAGAGAACTGTCAAAGTGTTTCGAAGCGGCATGGATAATTATATTTCTTGATAAAGAACGTTGCCAAACGCGTTATGGAGAAATGGCTTTTCTGGAGGATACCTTCGTTATTCTTGTTACTCAGGTGGAAATTTATCTACGTAACGTTACAATCTTGCGAACGTAAATAGTGTTCGGCTTGACGAAAAGATAGGTTATGATCGTCGTCTTGTCAGTCCCCATTATTAGTTCGAACACTCGATTAATCTACAGCGTTAATTTTGTAAATACAAACAAATCCATCATCCATTGATCTGTAAATAAATTTGAAATAAATTGCGTTGATTTTGCACAAAATATTCCGAAAAAAAATAAAATCGTCTGCCGTTCGTTCGAAAAAAAAAACCCAATTCATCCCATTTATCGGTCAAAAACTTTTAGTAGCGCAACATTTTTTGTATAAAACTATTTTATTGCGCAAATATCTTGTAATTCATTGCGTGTCGAATAAATTTATCTCCAAAAGAAATATCGTTTTAGTATTAAAATTCTTAACGCAAACCGCTGAATTATAGACGTTTTCAACACCTCTGGAGGAGTTTTTGACGGCAAACACAGTTATCAACGTTGTTGCAAATTTATCGATTTTTATTAATTGAATCGTGAAAAATACGAAAAAATGTTGGAAAATACTGTTGCATAAGCGTTGAAGAATTTCCCCAACGTATCCCAACTGATAGTTTCAACGATTGATTCTTATTTTTTTCTATTGTATTCTATTTTAATGCGTCGGCGGGTTTCAGATTCTATTCTTCTTAGGCGGATGGGTTTTTTTTGTGAAAAAACTATTCAGAGACTATGAAGTGCATCACAGACTCGTTCAACTCATATTCTCGACAACTTTCTCACTCTCCTGCACTATGTTTGAGTTGATAATATTCGAAATTGTCGGCATTCTCGACTCAAGGTAACTGTAATCGTCATTTTTATGGAATTAAATTTCCGCTTAATTAATGCTATTTTTTTAATTTTTTTTTTTCAGTTCCCGATACTTTCACTGGAACGTCGGGCTCTACATGCTTCTATTTATGGTCATCGTTTTGATACCATTTTACATCGCATATTTTATCATAAGCAATGTCAGATTTGGTGAGTGAAACAACGAATAAATTAATTTTCTATAAAAAAAATCAAAAGATCATTTAAAAAATGATTGATTTCTTTAATTAGATTCGGATTTATTCGTGTAAATTACAAAGCGCCATTTGATTACCCGTATTATTAATAATTATAATTCGCAATTATTAATTATTATGATTTTTCATTAAAATAATGAATTTGAAAGACTTGATGAAAAAGTATTTAACAAATTTTGTTTGTATTTTTTTTTCAGTGAGATTGAATCTGATTCGTCCGTTGACGATACTCGTGTACCTCTTCTACCTCTACTTATTCTGGAAAGTCGGCGATCCATTTCCAATACTGAGTCCGAAAAAAGGTGTTCTCTCGATAGAACAAGGGATCAGTCGTATCGGCGTTATTGGCGTCACGGTAATGGCGCTATTGTCGGGATTCGGTGCCGTTAATTATCCGTACTCTTCGATGGCTTATTTCATGAGGCCGGTTTCGTATTCCGACGTACAATCGGTGGAGAGACGCTTGTTGCAGACGATGGATATGATCGTCGCGAAGAAGAAGAGAATAGCATTGGCGAAGAAGGGAGAAGTCGTTGTACAGCCGGAGACGAGAAGCCGATTGTGGGGAATGTGGTCCCACGTCGGTGGCGCTCAGCGGAGTCAAGAAAGTAACAAACAAAAAAGCAACATTTTTCGACTTTTTTTTGTTACATTTTTTAAACACTATTTTATTATTTTTTTCATAGATGTTAAACAACTGAGACAAGAGGTATCGGGTCTCGAAGAATTGTCCCGTCAGCTATTTCTCGAAGCCCACGATATTCAGAACGCGAGAGAACGATTGGAATGGGCCGCCACTTGGCAGGGAAAGTACTTCAACTTTCTCGGATATTTCTTCTCGATTTACTGCATGTGGAAGATATTTATCGTACGTAAAAAAAAAATTATCATTTGCGTAGATTTTTCCCGTAAATTTTTTTCTTTAATTAAAAAAAATGTTTTTTCAACAGTCGACAATCAATATCGTGTTCGATCGCGTGGGAAAGAAGGACCCTGTTACCCGTGGCATCGAAATTGCCGTACACTGGATCGGCTTCAACATCGATGTTACTTTTTGGTCGCAACACATATCCTTCTTCCTGGTCGGTTGCATTGTCGTCACGTCTATACGTGGACTTTTACTAACGTTGACAAAGGTAACGCTATATTTGTTTTATTTATTGATTGTTTTTTTACGAACATTCATCGGTTCATAGTTTTCAATTTTCAAAATAAATATAAACTTGGTCAGATAATATCTAAGTCTATTTATTATTCATATTGACAAATTTCATGTTTTCTTTTTTGGTATTTTTCTTTTGTTCTCAATACAAGGCTCATTTATCGATATATCAATAAAGTAATTATATCGCTATTGCTTTCAGTTCTTCTACGCGATATCTAGCAGCAAATCGTCGAACATCATCGTGCTGATATTGGCACAGATAATGGTACGTAAAAAAAAGGCCTTCTTTTGCGTTTTTTTTTTTTTTTTTAAGATTGTTATGTCGCTTCGCGTTAATTTCGCATAAGTTCGAGAAAAATGAGAGAAAATTGCAGATACTCATCGATGATATGAAAATCTGAAAAAATGCATGCATATTAAAGGTACTGAAAAGATTAATTTTCCATAATAATTATTCCAAAATGTTATTAACAAATTGATGAAAAAATGAGTTGGTTAACAAATTTCCCGCGAATCCAACTTTTTTTAAAATGAAAATGATTCGTTCATTTTTCCGAATACGTATGAATTTTTTCAGATTTTTCAATTTACTTTGAATTTTTTTTTTTTATATGGAAAAAATGTGTGAAAAAACACAAAATTCAAAGTAAATTGAAAAATCTGGAAAAAATTCATACGTGTATTCAGAAAAAGTAACGAATCATTTTTATGAAAAAAAAAAAAAGTTGGCTTTCCGGGAAATTTGTTGACCAATTAATTTTTCCATCAATTTGTGAATTTTTGGACATTTTTGAATTATTATTATTATTATGAAATTATTATGAAACATTTTTGAATTATTATTATGAAAAATTAATCTTTTCAGTACCTTTAACGTGCATGAATTTTTTCAGATTTTTATACCATTGAAAAGTATTTTTTATTTTCTCTCATTTTTCTCGAACTTATGCGAAATTAACGCGAAGCGACATGACTACCTTAACGAGGTTCGCGGTAATAAAAAAAAAAATCTTTGTCGCTCGCAGGGAATGTACTTCGTTTCGTCAGTGCTACTGATGAGAATGAACATGCCAGCGGAGTATCGTATAATAATAACTCAAGTACTGGGCGACCTACAGTTCAATTTTTATCATCGTTGGTTCGACGTTATATTTTTAGTATCGGCGGTATCGTCGATTGTGTTTTTATACTTGGCGCACAAACAAGCACCGACCGAGCGTGCCTGAGATATACTATATTTAATAAAAAAACGAAAAAAAAAAAATATATATTTTCATCATATTGTTATTTTTTTTTTTTTTTTTCACAAAAAAAAAAAACAAAAAAATTCATCTCCTTACGTAAAAAGTTTATTGAGTCTCTCTGCGTTATTTTTAAGGCTAAACAATGAAAACAAGAAATATGCTTTACGTTTGAGTTATTTAAACGTTAAACATAACTTTTTTTTACCTCCCAACGACGAAGCGCGACGAACTATCGTCTTAGAAATGAGCAAAACAAAAATCAACTGTTATTTACTATGTCGTAAAACTCGATGGAAACTTCGTTACATTACGTTGCACGGGGAGGGGACACATTTGTTTTTTTTTTGTTTCGTGTTTTTTCATCGTAAACATCGACATCACAGACTTCTAAGGGTTTCCTTTGCGTTTTACATTTGTAGACGTAGAATAATAATTAATATTTATCAGTATGCCAAGCGGCGCACCCGTCGAAAGCCTCCGCGGAGTGATTTTCGATCGACGAAAAAAAAAAAAAAAAAAAAAAAAAAAAAAAAAAAAAAAAAAAAAAAACAGTCAAAAACACGAATGGATCCGCTTTTTTTTAATATACCAAATCGATAGTCCATTCTTCGCCCATATTTACACCCGGTTTTCGCAGCGTCAGAACATTGTTGTTCGGATTGTACTTTGCCTCTAGCGCTACCGTTCCCCGACCTGTGTGAAAAGAAAAAAATAAAAGAACAATTATTAAAATACCTTTTTCGGGAAATTTTGGAACGTTAGAACGTCGGGAGTTTCATTTTCGCGTTTCATGAAAAAGATGACAAAATTATTATGCAACAAAAATTCTATATGATTACTATTATTACCAAATAAAAAAGAAATAAAAATAATTATTTTAATTAAATAAATTAATGATAAATGATAAAACACCCTGACGAGTAATCAGTGTGCTATTTTTTTACCTCTCTAATTTAAATGGATGGAGGAAAAGTGAATATTGAAAAAAAGAACAAAAAAAAGTACATACTTTGCGAACGAAGATTAGCAGATTTGACGCCCTTCGGTGGATTAGCGATATCGACTCTCTCGAGCCAACTGGACGTTTCGTATGTCGCCAATTTGTCGATAAAGTTCGATGTGAGTTTACGCTCGTCGAAGGACAATTGAAGATACAAATATTTTCCATGACGATACTCGAAGCTGACTTCATCGTCGATGTACAGAGTGCCATTAGCTTTGCCGTCTTTGTCACCGATAACGACGAGGGTGTAAGGATCGTTTATCATCGGCACGGTGCTGCGACGTATTCGCATTTTCCGTGCAACGATAGATCCGCCTCGTTGATAAACCGGAATCTTGTGAAGCGTAACGGGAATGCTGACGAGACCGGGTTGCTTGTGCGGTTGCATGGTGTCGACGTCGTACCAAGTGATCTTTCCTTCGCCGGGGAAGTAAACTTTCACATCGGATACCGCGGGTTCGAGAACCGGACGAACGAGAATGGCATCTCCGACGAGCATCTCGTCGTCGATAGCGAAAGCCGCTGTCTCCGTTGGATAATGCGCCCACAAAGGTCGGATAACGGGATTTCCATTGATCTCATGTTCCCTGAAAAGCGTATACCACAACGGTAAGTAAGAATATCTCATGCGCATCGCTTCGCGAACGATCTGCGTCGTCTCGTCGTTAAATGTCCACGGCTCGCGTCTCTTCGTCTCGATGTGGGAGTGTTGACGGAAGAAAGTTAGCCAAGCGCCGGCTTGATTCCATCTTATGAAGAGCTCGGAATCGGGATTCTTGAAGAAGCCACCAACGTCAGCGCCGCAGAACGACATACCGGATATCGCGAGGCTGAGACACATCGGATAACTGACTCGCAGATGGTCCCACTCTGCCATGTTGTCACCCGTCCACATTGCGGCGAATCTCTGCGATCCGGCGAAGAAGGATCGCGTCAGAACGAAAGGTCTCAATGAGCCGCCGGATCTCTTGTAGAGAGCGCCGTAAGTCGCCATCGTGTAGTAAAGACCGTTGATATTGTGAACGTCGCGATGCTCCCAACCACCGTGATGGACGACGTCCTTTGGCATCGTTACTTCCGGTCCGTTGAAAACGCTCGGCTCGTTCATGTCGTTCCATATGTAAACGTCGTTAGTTGTTCCGTGAAATTTGTCGAGAGCATAGAGATTCATGTAGTAATCGGCGACTTTGGGATCGAAGAAGTCGAGATAAGAGGAAGCGCCGGGCCAACACCATCCCTCGTAATCCTTGCCGTCCCTGGTCTTCAGATAATAACCGTTCGCCGTCGCGTCGTTGTGCAAAAAGTAATTCGTGTCGCGTTTTATGTGGGGATCTATTATAACGACCAATTTTCGTCCCTTAGTCGTTAAATTTTGGACCATTTCGAGTGGGGCGGGGAACTTTCGATTGTCCCAAGTGAAGTACTTCTTGCTGTCGGTGTACTCGATGTCGAGCCACATGACGTCCATCGGTATGTCGTACGTGTCGAAACTCTCGGCTATCGTCGCGACGTCCTCTTGATCGTTGTAATTCCAACGGGACTGATGATAACCCAAGGTAAACATCTGATGAAAATCAAACGGATATTGAGTAATGATACAATTCTACTCCAGTAAAACTCCGATTAATCGGAGTACAGTAAGCAATCGAACAAGTTGAAGATTCGGAAACGCATCCAATTAGAAACCATCGGATAATCTGAATTTCCTGAATTCGGCAGTTGAGTTGTACAGTAGGCAATCAGTTAAGTTGAAGATTCGGAGACGTATCCAATTAGAAAGCATCAGGTAAGTTGAAGATTCGGGAACGCAGTATTGGTCGGTATGAAAAGGGAAGGAGCGCGCCGTTGCCTCACCGAGCAGGTAGACGGACTTACTTGATGGAGTTTTCTTCAACTTACCTGATGGTTGGAATCATCTGAGTTGGAAATACGTGATTGCCTACTGTAATCGGTCTTCTGCTGTATTTTTCTTTTTTTTTTTAGTCATCCGAGAATTTTTCACGAGAGATCTCGTTAAACGAAGGATAATGCGAAAAAAATTGGTGCTGACGAACCTGCGGCAAATTCGCTGTACCCGTTAAATCGGTGTATTGCTTGAAGGCATCGAGGGGCTTTGGTCCCAAAAGGAAAAACACATCGATAACACCGGATTCGGACATGAAATGAGCATCGACTTGTGGCTTCTTCGTCGAGCCGGAAACAAAATTAACTATACTCTCGACCATGTTGTTGTCGGCACTCGATAATATGTCGATCCACGTCTCCGCCGCATTATGCCAGAATATACCCGACGTTCGTTCTTTGCTGAATTTAAAAAAATTCAATTAAACATTGAGAAAAAAAACACGTGACGATAATCACGTAATTATCACGCTTACCCGTGAGCATAGAGAACGGGAATAGCTCCGTAAATCGCCATACGCTCGTTGGTTTCGTATTCAAATACATCGAGATTGTACAATCTGTACGGATCCGTCTGTTTCGTCGATCGTAGGGCATGCGAGTCCGCGTGCTCGGGAATACCATAAGCGTGTTCGGCACCTGGAAAACTAAAGTCCAGAGCTATCGCTTCGGGTCCCAGAGGCTTCGAGTCGTGATGGGATTTGAAGTTTTCCTCCCACGCCCCCGGATCGTTCTCGGCACCGTCACCCGGATACGGAGACGGAGTTCCGTCTTTCGCTTCGTCCTCAGCTTCGTCTTCGGGTTTACTGAAAATAAATTAAATTAAAAAAAAAACCAATCGAGAGTTACAGAATGCCGTGAAAATCGTTATTTTTTCGATTTTTTTTTTTTTTAATGTTCACCAACCGTTCTTTCTTGAGTCTAAGATGTTCGAATCTCATGAGACCCCGAGCGTTCGTCGATACGACGAGCTGCTCGTACGAGTATAAGTCGACTCTGAACGGATTGTAGTAGACGATCGCCTTGCCGTTTCCATTTTTTACCGTCGCGTGATCGGCAGTTTTCTCTATGAGATCCAACTTCGCCGTCTGCGGCGCGCTTTTCAAAGCTTCTTGAACCTCGTATCGCGGATGCAGAGGATTCTTCTCGTTTATATGCAGTCTGAATGTATTACCCTTAAGCGCCGTTAGTTGTAACGCATACAATACTCCGGTGTCCTTGTTGAACAAATCGGCGTACAGAATTGACTCATTCTGGGTGACGGTGTTCCCTTGGACCTCGTATGGCGTCTTTCCAGGCTCTACCTTGCGGCAGCGACTGCGACAATATTTTTTATTTTTTACTTTTTTTTCTATTTTTTTTTTTTTTTTTTTCATTTTTTAAATAAAAATTCGTAAAGATCAACCAAACTTACCGACAAAAACTGCTCTGTTCGCACGTCTTGAAAATCGTTCTGTCTACCGCGTCGACCATCAAGACGATACATAGCAACGCTATTCCAAATCTGCAAGAAATCAGTGTTAACGTCAATTTTTTTTTTTTTAACGGACCACAAATGCAAACAAAAATGGATTTTTTTCAGATTTTTGTTTTTTCGCGACATTAAAGCGGTGAGAAAAATATATTCATTTGCAGCGAAAAAACTGCTCCGTTCGGTTTTTACTTTGTTACAAAAGATTTTCTGAAAAAATGCGTGTGGATCCGATCTTTCTGAAGGATTTTAAGAATTCAATGATAACTTGGATGGGAATGAAATAATTGTAGAACCGAATTGAAAAAAATGATTGGAAATTTCTTCTACAGATCGCGGAAAAGGGAGGTTAACACACTCAATACGATCGAGAGTTTCGTTTACCGCCGTCAGGGACGACGAGTATAAATTATTGCGAATTAATTTAAAGATACGCACAAGAAACGGAGCATCGCGAATAAGCAGCGATAAGTTGCCGTGAACTTTCGAGTGAAATAGGTGAAAAGTCGAGAGTTCGCGCCGGTGACACGTCACCGTGGAACAACGCAGCTACGCGAAATTTTATTAGAGAAAAGATTTCTCGAACTATCGTTATCGATGAGAACCGCAATTACGATCTTTCGCACGCGCAAAACTCTGTCAACAACTTTTTTCATTCGTTAAATATCATACAATCGGAGTAGTACAGTTTTTTGATTAAAAAAAATTGTTTTTTTTCCTACTTACCGGAGACACGCAGCCATTTTGCAAAGTGTGCGCGGCGACGCGCACTCTCTTTCAGCTAAACGGAATATGCCGATAAATCTCCGTGCTCTCGCGAAGTAATACTTCCTCTATCTACTCGCTATCACGCATGTAAATAACCACGGACAGCAAAAAACACGAAGAGCTCCTGACCGCGGTTCGCTCTGCCCTACTACGACGATCACCTCCTGTTCTATCCGTTCCCTTTTATCAGAACCGGCCGACTCGGTTCCCCGAACGCCTATCTCACTGATCGAAAAATATTCTCTCACACTCCAAGCAATCCTCTCGTACTACAGCAAACACTTGTCTTATTATAAGTGCGACGCAATCAGAATTCTTCTTCGTGAGAGCGACTGACCGCACGGACAGATATTCCGTCTATATAGATCGAATAATAAAAAGGAATAAAACGAATATTGAAAAAAAAAAATACAATATATAGAACTCGAGATAATGCGCGCGCCTCTAATAACAATTTGCCGCGCAGCTGATTTTGTTAAAGGTTCTTTTCCGTATCGTGGCAAACTGAAATCGTTCGATCTTTCAGATTCGCTATTGTAAATGTTGTTTTTAATTCTTTCATTTCCAAAGCCCATGAATATTTAATTAATAGGGAAATAAAGGTTAAAGGATAAAGAGGACATGTGAAATTACCGACCGAGCGCGACTGCATCAATAGAAACAACGATCAAATTTTTTTAAACGATACTTATGCATATATCACGGTAAATTGGAAAACCTGAAAAAACTCTCGAAAAGTATTCAACAGCTTTTTCGATTTAATTTTGAAAGCTTTTAAAAATCCACGAAAACTGAACTGTTATGGAAAAGAGTCGATAAAACAGAACTTATGCACGCCCTTTTGAGGATTCATTATATTGATCACAGTATCTCGTTCCAGCGATTATAAATGAAAAATCAAGAAAAGAAAAAAAAACCACTTAACGGAGCGTATCGCTAGTAGTCGGCTGAGGTTACGTTAGTCGTAAGATTCTTCGTATATCTATCGATGTTTGTTATCATCGACGATATTAAAAACAAGAAGCTTGGAAAATTACTTACCGATATATAGCGCATTAATTATTACGTTTGAACTTTTACCCGATGAATCTACTGTGCGTCAGGAAAAGCAGAAAAAAAAACCACATGAATTTATTATTTTTATTGTATCCGCTTTGTTAACGACGGTAAAGACAAAATGCGGAAGCGATGTGCATATTTTATTTGCATTATTTTTTTTTTAATAGCGAGAAAACAATAAAATAATAATATTCGCTGCCATAGAAACAATTGAACTCGAATTGTTTCCATGGCAACGAGTAAACAGCGTCGCGATCCTTTTTCTTCATATTTCTCGATTAACGCACCGCTCACCTGGAGTGCACGTTATAATTTCTAACTCGAAATAAGATAACTCAATATTCGAAGACCTCATCGTTATCGATATTTTATTTCTTCGCGAGTTATTAGAAGATAAACAATGGATAAAGATACGAGAGTTAGCGCGCCGTTCCTACCGTCCGAAGAACAGCGTTATTCCGATTACCAAATGGAGAATCCGGTTCATCGGTGGCAGGAAGACACGTCGAATACTTCGATGGGCGAGGCACTGAAAATTTTGGATCCCGAGGATCCGCTTATGAAGAGATTTCAGGACGCCCTGCGGACCCACTTGATGCGTATAGAAAGAAAGGTTTCGGAGGATATCGTGGACCTTGTGAGTAGCAAGACGAGTCTCGAAATCGCTATTACCAATTGCATTTCATCCACGGGAGATTATGATTAATCGTAAAATTATGCTGTAAACCGAGTGATACTTTTCAATAAAATTCAATCCAATTTTCAATTAAAATTCAATAAAATTCGAATTAATTTCCAATTCAAATTCAATAAAATTCGAATTAATTTCCAATTCAAATAAAAAATTTAAAAAACCGACTCTATTCGCACCTAAAAGTGTCTCTCATAGAGACACGTAAAGACAAAAAAAACCCATAAAAATCACGAAGCAACGCAAATAAAAGCTTCGGCGATTTTGACGGTTACGTTACTCTTAGAAACTGCGTGTCTCCAAATTTTTGCGTCGATTTAAGGATGCTTCACCCATACCTTCCCAACAAAAAATGAGATTTCGCGAGAATTTCGAACACCTATACCAATAGTATAAAAATCTGAAAAATATCAGTCGTCTTGAAAACATCAAGTACTATGATTCTGAATAATAACAATGTCAAAATGTTATTAACAAATAAGTAAATAAATAAATAATTTTAAAAATAGCCAGTGAAACTTTTTTTTTCTCATTTCAAATGAATCTGTTGATTTTATAGAAACTATATGAATTTTTTCAGAATTTCCTTGTATTTTTGAAAATCCTGTTTTAAATTTTTTTAAATGCTATTGTTACGTAAATTTTTGTACAATCACCCCGAAACTTTACGAGTGTGATGTGGAATGTTGTTGCAAAAACATATCCAAAATGCAGGCCTTTATATTAATTTTTCAAAATTTCAAAAACATAAGAAAATTCTTAAAAAATTCATATGGTTTCTAAAAAATGTATAATAGTACATTACGATACCAGTGCGAAGAAATTTTTTCCAACGAGTGTGAGTTTGCAGCACGAGCCGAAGGCGAGTGTTGCAATCATACGAGTGCGACATTTTATTCTCTCGCACGAGTGCCATACGACATTTTATATCACGAGTGCGAAAAGTGCCGACTTCTCACACGGAGTGGCATACATTTTTTTTATGTAACGCATGCATGAAAAG
The DNA here is from genome assembly GCA_963971235.1 of Cryptus armator. NCBI lineage: Eukaryota > Metazoa > Arthropoda > Insecta > Hymenoptera > Ichneumonidae > Cryptus > Cryptus armator. Next base: position 17,343,130 of record OZ020238.1, on the reverse strand, counting down.
TGCCAGATTATGTATAGGCCGGCCGTGTCATGAAGTGGCACTTTATGAGAAGGCGTTGCATAAATACTCGAAGCGTGACGTAATGAGTATTTACGACACGCTTATCGCCATAAGCCATAAGCGCCATAAGCGTATCGTAAATACTCATTACGACACGCTTCGAGTATTTATGCAACGCATAAGCGTATCGTAAATACTGTGCGCATGCGTACATCGGTTCGTCGTCCTTCATGGAACGGCCAGCCAAACATAACCTGGCACCTTTCATGCATTTGTTACATAAAATATTATGCGGAACTCGTAAGTAAAATTGGACTTCTGGCGGCGGTTGTGAAGCGGCCGTACTCGCCTCCTCTCGTGCTACAATGACACTCGGCTTCGCCTCGTGTCCGTTATAGCACTCGATCCGGTTCGTTGGGCCTTTCCCAACCTTCGCCAAAAGTCCGATTTTACGTACTAGTATCGCAAAGTACTGTTAAATGAAAAAAAAATGAAAATACAATTATGCAAAATCAGTGTTCTTGACATGTTTAATACGATTGATTTTTTCCGATTTTTACTGTAACTCGAAATACTGAAATTTTGATCGTATTAATCTTTGGGTTGGGAATATACGGGTGATACATCCATAAAAGGTACGTTACTCTTACAAATTGCGGGCTGATTCTTCGAATTTCCCAACTACAGCGGAAATCAGTAGTTGATTAAAAATCAACTACTTGTTACGTGACTGTAGCGGAAATCAATAGTTGATTGATCAACTATTGATTTGCGTTATAGTTGGGAAAAACGAAGAATGTTTTGTTGAAGAAATTTGAAGAATCAGCACGCAGTTTGTAAAAGTAACGTAACTTTAAGTAATTAACGTAATTTTTACGTTTACGTTAAAATTACATAAACGTAAAACGTAACGTTACGTTACGTTACGTTTATTTTTTTTGCGTTTTTTTTACTTTGGAGACACGCAGTTTGTAAAAGTAACGTAACTTTAATTTAATTCAAGTTCGTAACTGCGCAACTGTGTAAGTTACGTTACTTTTACAAACTGCGTGTCTCCAAATAAAAAATAAACGTTACGTTACGTTACGTTTTACGTTAACGTAATTTTGACGTAAACGTAAAAATTTGGAAACACGCATTTTATAAGAGTAACGTAACTGTCAAAATCGCCGAAGCTTTTGTTTGCGGGCCTTTAGCGCAAACCTTGCAGGTACGTACAATGTTGCGTTTCTCATGAACATGAATTCGATTGATTTTTTTTTTTTTTACTTATCTCTATTAGAGAAACTTTTAGGTGCGAATAGGGACCTCAAAAAAAAATCGCTAAAGAAAAATAACGATGATGAAATGTACAAATCGCATCAGTTTCTTATTTTTTCAATTATTATTCTATAGGAAAATACCGCGAAGGATGCAAAAAAGCGTTGTGAGAGTAAAACTATTGAGCTTTACGCAGTTCAAGGCAGTGTTGCGCGTCAGCAGGAAACGTTGAACAAGTACGAGAAAAAATTGTCGGAGTTATCGGAATTGCGGGACGAGAAGGATACTCGAGTTAACGAAGCGAAGGAATTGCAAAAATTGTCGAAAGAGGAACTCACCAGAGAGAAACGAATCACCGACAATTTGACCCTCGAGATCGAGAGTTTGGGATCTATGAGTCGTCGTTGCACTGAATGGGAGAAGGAGATAGCGAGCCACGCAACGATCTCGATGAGAATATCCGAGAAGGATGCGACGGTGCAGAGGGAATTGGTGCGCCAAAAGCAACGCGGTGACTACTTGTTGGCGAATCTCGAAGAGGAAGTTTGGCGACTCGAACGTGAGATCAAAGATTGCCGCGAACAATTGACAGTCAAGGAGAAGGAAAGATTGGAAGCTCAACAGACGGTAACCGACGCCAATGCCGACTTGGAAGGATTGCAACAGTATCAGAAACGATTGTTCGGCGAATGGAATCACGTTGTCGTGAGCATCTCGCAGAGGGATCAAGTCAATGATGAACTCGCAAAGGAACGAACGTAATTCTCCATCTTTTCCAATCTTCATTAGTGTTTTTTTTTTTTAAACGCGTAGCACGTGCGCCAAATTGGTTTTTTTAAATAGTTTTTATAACGCATTTCTGGAATAATAGTGTGAAAACTTATTTACGAATTTCCCACCGATTGATTGGCACATTATTGGAATAGCCGGCGGCCACTTTTTTCAAAAATCTCTAACGCAAATTCCGTATTAAAATTCCAATGAAAATCTCTCCTACGTCGATGCGTCAATGAATAAGTAAATATCAGGGATAATACAGAGCCCCTTGTCTGCTCGCAGAAAGATACGCGAGTCATTTACGAATCTCGGCGCTGAAATAGAGAAAATAAAAAAAGATACGACGAAAGAGATGGAGAACAACGAATCTTTAACTTCGGTGCAGACGCGTCTGGAGGATGACTTACGATACGTAATCGGCACAATTGCAAAAGAGAAGGAAAATCTCGAAAGTCTCGAAAATGAATTGATCAAAGTATCGTCGCACGCGGAAGAAACGCAAAAAGAATTCGACGCTACGTGTTATGTAAGTGCATTACTTATTTTCGCAAAAAAAAAAAAGTAAAAAAAGTAAATCTAATAATATTTTTTTATTTCACACCGTGCGAGAATACGCGTTTCTCGCACTCGTGAAAAATAATAGTATATTACGCGAGAAAACGGCTTTTTCGCGCGACGTGAAATAATAGTATATCGAGGCGTTGTTGGGTTTGAAACTTCCAGGAATACCAGCGTTGCCTCGAGGAGGACAAATCCATCGGCAAGGAGATAGAAAGCGTGTCCAATGAGAAAAACGAACTCGAGGACTCGATTGTCTCGAGGCTCGAGAACAAAGTAACCGACGACAAGATCGTGAGAAGTTTGAACAAAACTATGCGAGACGCGCGCGAAAAGATGCGGGAAGCGGAGCTCTCGATGCTGCAGACGGAGAATTCTTACGGAAGGAACGTATTGGAATTGGAGCGATTGAACGGTTTCATAACGACGGAGAGATGCGAATTGGAGAATTTGTCGCGAATTAACAACGAGCGGGAAAAAGATTTGGACGGCGTGCAGAACGAGCTGAAAAAATGTGATCTCGTCATCGGCAAGAGGCAGCGGAAGATAGTTACATTGAACAAAAAAATTGAAGAGGTTCTCATTATTTTTTCTCGTTATTTTCATAAATTTGTATGTATTTTTAACCAATTATCGTTGAAAATTTAAGATAATCTCGTCGTTGAACGGAGACGAGGAGACGAGTCCGCAAGACTCGAAGATAATAGAATTGGAGAAGAACATTGACGAGACGGAGACGAGTAATCGAAGGGCCAAAGAGCTTTGGCTCCGTCAGGAGGGCTATATGGTCACGTTGAGCGAACAAAGAACCGCGCAGTTGCGGGAAATCAATTTACTCGACAAGCAAATAACGATAATGGAGCAAAATAATTTGAAACTTGGTAACAAGATTGAGAATCAGACGAAGGAAAACGACGATATATGCCGCAGAGTCAAAGTATTGCAACAAAAATTGGTAAACGCGAATGCGCGTTTAGCGGAGAAGCGAGAAGTTCGCGACGAGCTCGTCGACAAAAATTGCATTACGAGGAACGAATGCGTCGACGCGCTTCGCCAAGCCGAAACCGAATTGCTGAGACTGCGAAACGATATAAAACAGTTGAAAACGGATAGGGATAATCTCGAGGAGCAACTGAGGAGCGCTCAGGCGGAGACTCATTCGTGGGAAAAAAAGGTTCGAACCGAAATTAATAAAATTTAAATGGAAACAAAAAAAATATCTGACTATTTTAAGTAAAAAATTAACTGTTGTTTCGTAGGTGCGATTGGCTTCGGAAACGGCGAAAGAGCTAAAGGAAGAACGTTCCGCGGGCGGTGACGTAGCGGTGATGAAGAGCGAAATTCATAAGATGGAAATGCGTCTATCGCATCTGCGAAAAGCTCAGGAAAAAATGATACGCGATATGGAATTTTGCGTTGCACGACGGGACGTTATAATGGACGGGGCGATGGCGCGCGAGAAGAGAAATCCCAAAGAACTTCACAATCGGAGAATCGTCTTTGAGAAACGTATGAATGATCAAAAATTGAAAATCAAACAGATGACGAAAGTGAGTAAATTTTACAAAAAAAAAAAACTTAAAAAAAATATTAATATAATAATAATTTTTTTTTTTTTTTTCGCAGGAAACGAAGAGAATGGAAAACGAGATATCAGAATTGGAAAATCGGCGGCGTAATTTGATCGACCAATTGAATGAGAATCAAGAAACGCTGCAAGCTTTCGAAAATTCCATACCGGAAGTTGATAAAGAAATAGCGGAGTACGAACTCGTGAAGTATCACGTGCGTATGGAAGAAAATAGAAAAAAAAAATATTGATCGCGACTTGAAAATTTGCGTAATTAACGGACAATTTTGATTCAACAGAAACTCGAGTGTTTGGTGCGAAAACAGCGAAAAATTCGTATGCTGCAGGACGTCAAGGACGGTCGTTACAAAATGCTCTTCAAGTCCGAAACATTGTTGAACGATGAGTTGCAGAAGCAACGAGCGATGAGCGACGATTTGAAGGACGCGATGGAAGAAACGCGAAGAGACTTTCCGCTCTTGAAGGACGATATTCGCAAAATAATTATGGGTATAGAAGCCACTTGAAAATAAAAATTACCCGACCAGTGATGCGATTCCGAAAAAAAAAAAAAAAAAAAAAAAAAAAAAAAAAATTGATAATAAAAAAATTCCAAACATTTTTTTCGTCGATCCCGTATTTTTTTTCATCGTAATTATATGAGAATAGTTTGGAAAACGAAAGAAAAATATACATAGATTGCCTTCTTTACAATTTGTATTCATTTAATTGCCGCGATCACGCGAGCCATCTGACTATATGATAATTTTTTTTTCCCACTCTGACGAGTGTAAGATTATTCGGTAATACGTGAATGTTCGGCGTTATAATTTCGCTGGGATTCGTTATTTTTTGATGATTCACGTGAAATCCACCGGCGGGAATGATTCTCATGGCGTCGCGATCGGTCTTGAAGCATCTTATCTTCATCGCGAGATCGTGGACAGTGAGACCCGATTGCGGCATTACTTCCGATACTTTTGCGCCTTCGAAAACTTGTACGACCTCGTCGGCGCTCATTTTCGACAGCGTTGCCAAAGAATTGTCGTAGAGTACTGCCGATGCGAGTTTCGCCGAATGCACTCCGTCCTCTGAAAAATACAAATTAGTCTTTAAGAAGAGAAGAAAAATGTCCTAATTGTTTTTGTCGAAACAAAAAAGTGCCAATTAAGGTAGTTATGTCGCTTCGCGTTAATTTTGCATAAGTTCGAGAAAAATGAGAGAAAATTGCAAATACTTCTCGATGGTATAAAAATCTGATAAACAAACAACAACAAACATTTTTCAGATTCAGACATCAGGCATTTTTTCAGATTTTTCAATTTACTTTGAATTTTGTGTTTCTTCGCACATTTTTTCCATATAAAAAAAAAATTCAATTAAAACAATAAATCTGAAAAAATTCATACGTAATTCAGCAAAATGAACGAATCATTTTCATAAAAAAAAAAGAAAGTTGAAAAAAAAGATTGAATTTGTCGACCAATTATTTTTTTTCATCAATTTGTTAATAACATTTTGGAACTATTATTATGCAAAGTTAATATTTTCAGTACCTTTAACATGCATGAATTTTTTCAGAATTTTATACCGTCCAGAAGTATCTGCAATTTTCTCTTATTTTTCTCGAACTTATGCGAAATTAACGCCAAGCGACATAACTATCTTAAACTTTGACCAGAATTTATCGTCAAGAAAATATAATCGATTGAGCGTACCGCCGTGAACGAGCAAAGTAACATTTTCGGCCAATTCTCTCTGAGCCTCGCGTCTCTCCGGTGCCTTAGTGTGATTCTTCATAATCTCCTCAATCCTACCGAGCGGCATGAAGGTGAAGAGTCTGAGATAATTCTCAACATCGGAATCTTTCGTTCTTATGAAAAATTGATAGAGCTGAAAGCTCGAGGATTTTTTGACGGACAGCCAAACGGCATTTCCCAAAGATTTGCCGAATTTTTTTCCTCCTTCGGCGGTGATAAGCGGCAGCGTAAGCGCGTAGACTTTTTCATTGGCAATTTTACCGATCACGTCGTGTCCCGATATCATATTTCCCATCTGATCGTTTCCACCAATTTGAAAACGACATTTGTGAGTTTTGAAGAGATACAACCAGTCGTACGCTTGAAATACTTGATAAGTAAATTCGGAAAAACTCATACCGCCGTCGGCGTTTAGACGCGACTGTACGGACGTTCGGCCCATCATAACGCCGAGTCGGAAGTGCTTTCCAACGCCTCTCATGAAATCGATTACATTTATATCTTTATACCAATTTAAATTATTAACTATAATCGGCGGTTTCAATGTATCCTTCTGATCCGTCCAGAAATATTTTTCGTGATTATCGAAAACGGTACGTATGTTTGCGCCGATACTCTCGAGATTCTCGTTGGCTACGAGATTACTGAGCTCCGCGCGTTCCGACGTTCGATGACTGGGATCCCCGATTAGACCGGTCGCACCTCCCAAAAGTGCTATTACCTGGTGACCCGCTCTCTGCCAATGCAGTAGATTCATCAGCACCAGAAGATTACCGACGTGAAGACTGTCGGCCGTTGGATCGAAACCCGCGTAAACGCACTGCGGCTCGCGTACCAGAAGATTCGTTATTTCGGTTCTGCGAACATACGAATGATAATGATGCAACGAAACATCAAAATACGAAAGCTGAATTATAATTCTTGAGAAAAATTCATTTAGCTGAAAAAAATGTACGAAAAAAAAAAATATATTTTCTCCTCGTGAATGCATTTGCAATGCATTTGTATTATAATTATTAAGAAAAAAAAATTAATTTAGCTAAAAAAAATGTACGAAAAACAAAAAAAAACAAATCTTTTTTCTCCTCGTGAATGATAACGTGGCAGGATTTTGAATAAGAAATCCGCGTTTTGATTGTCAACAGCTGCTGTTGCAAAATTAAATGACGATAAAAACCGAAAAATTGAGAAATTTGGTTGCTTCTCTTGAAAATTGATTTACAGAGAAAATCGACGCTGATGCAAAATCTACGCGGGGAGATTGTAAATTCGACTATCGACAAAAAACGAAATTATAAACTCTGGAAAATTTCAAAAAAAAAAAAAAATTACTATTTTGTAAAATACCAATAATAGTATATTAATAATAGTATAAAAAAAAAAAAAGATGCGTTAAGTACCCTTAAGCTGATAGAATTACTTTAAAAATTTAAACAGGGAATTTCTAGCATTGCATAACGATCAATTCAATAACTTGAATAAATAATTCTCAACGATCGAAGTACGTTATTTAAAAAATCGGAGAAATATTAGGTAAATATTAACAATAGGCGGTCAATAACCGGGCCATCGACTTTCAACTGTCTCCGAACGGCCGCGATGAAAAAAAAGTTAAACAAAAGAACAATACGCTCCTACTTACGCACTGGTGTCGGGAAACATGTCTTGAAACATGCCCCGTTCGTGAAGCTTTAAGACATTTCTGTTCGAATAAAATCTCCGTGAGTCTTTGACGAGTATTCTGCCGGCTACGCTTAACCTTAAAAAGTACTTCGAATTCATTGTTACCGGGCTAACGAAGCAATGTCACCGAAATATCATTTATACTTCACCCAATCTTTTACAATAACTTTTATTTTTATTTACACAACACTTATTTTCACTTTCTTTATTGATGTATATCACGATTGATAATTGAAAAGGAGAAAAAAAAACAATTGACGAGTTCACGCGCTCGTTGTAACGAACGAATAGCGAACAGCTGGTTTTTTTATATCCAACGCATGCTTACAGCCGTGCGCAATGGTGCGCAAGACACCCGCCAAAGTCCCCGAGAACTGTTGTTTTTTTTGTCTATCGCTCGAAATTTTGCGTCAAGTAATCTGTATTTGTGTTTATTTTTTATCTATGCCGGTATGCGCTAATTCAATCATCCGGATGAATATTGCGTTCGGGAAATCGAAACATTGTTGGAATAAATACGGAATAAATTCGTTAAAATAACACATTCGTAATGTATCGTTACCCTTTTGGGTTATGAGAACAAAAAAAGTCGTCTGCTACAAGAGTTATTTATCAACAATTTGTAAGTACCATCGGACTCGAGAGAGTAATGGAGATCTCGGATTGTAGCTGACGCAAATCAAACGCTAATAAATCGGAGATTTCGCGATGATATTCGCATTTTTCGATATCAAAGTTTACATCTAAAATTTGCCTATAACTATCTAAATACATGGAAATCAAAGGAAAATCAAAGAAAAAAATGTCTGATTACGATCTGGCGATGGCGTTGGAACGCGAGGAGGCATACAATCCCGTCGGAATAACGGAGAATGCCGTCTTTCCCGCTAACGTAAGAATCATTTATCGTCTTCGCGAAAAAAAAAAAAAAAATCGTTTCGAATTTTTTTTTAAATATATTTTTTATTTTATTCAAATTTGTGTTGCAATTAAGTTAATTTTTTTTTCATTTATTTATTTTTTGCGTGAATTTATTTTGAGAATCGATTTAATTTTTTATCTTTGGAAATGCAGAGGAACAAGGAAAACTATGCGCCGAGAACGCTGATTGATCAAACGCTGGAAATCATAGATCCGACGCCTAATATTCATACGCTGTTTATGCAGTTCAACGCACGATTCTTCTGTAACAAACTCTTGTCCGTCGAAGTCAAGTGGAGCGCACGCATGACGTCGTAAGTTGCAAAAGATCGTTTTTCAGCCGTATAGACAAATTTTCATTGCAACCTTCATGTACAAATTATACATTTATTAATTTTTTTTTTTCAGTTGCGCAGGAGTATGTACTTTTCGTCCGAGAAGTCGCGACTGTATCATATCGTTAAGTGCCCCTTTGCTGAAACTCAGACCTCGCAAAGATTTAGTTGAGACGCTGCTGGTATGTTTGCTCCATTCAATAAGACTCACAACAATATGAAAAAAAAATGCAATATTTTATTTTTATATTTTGTCCTTTTTAAATTTTTATGTTTTTTTTTTCTATTGCATATTATATTCGTAGCACGAAATGATTCACGGATATTTATTTCTGACCAACAATAACCGAGATCGCGATGGTCACGGACCCGAATTTTGCAAACACATGGACAGGATAAATAAAGAAGCTGGAACGCACATAACTGTAAGTCGATCGTCAGAGTCTCAAATTCCAAATATGTTTTCTCGTTTCCTCACGAACTAAAAGAACGCAACATTTTTTTTTTTTTTTTTTTTTCATATAAAAATATAATAAACGTAAAAAGAATTAAAAAAACAATGTAAAATAAATCAATATAATTTTTTCCCGACTACGCTAAAATTACCACATTCCATGCCTGCAACGCGTGTGGAAATTTGCCAATTTTCGACCAGAGGGCAAATAAGTAAATTTGCGGGCAAATATCTACTTTATGTCGGATCGAGCGGAGTGGTTCGATCCGACTCGTGCGGCGCTTCCCAACCTTCGCCAAAAGTTCGATTTTACGTACTAGTATCGCAAAGTACTATTATGATTTAGCAGACATTCGTAAATAATGAATTAATGAAATACTTTGATATATTTTTGCTCAGATCTATCACAACTTTCATGATGAGGTAAAACTCTACCAGCAGCACTGGTGGCGATGTAACGGTCCTTGTCAGAAACAACCGCCGTATTTCGGTATGGTACGTCGAGCGATGAACCGGGCGCCAGGGCCCTCGGATTTCTGGTGGCAGAAACATCAGCAAAATTGCGGCGGCAAGTATATAAAGGTACGCGAACCCGAGACGACCAGCAAATCCAAAACAAAGTCCCAGAAGAGCGTCGATGAGAAGAAAAAATCAGTCGGTGGGAAAAAAGCCGACAAAAATTTGGATGACTTTTTCGCGAAGCCTAAGGAAAGATCAGGATCCAGTGTGATGGCTGTAAACGGCACTTTGATCCCCGCGGTTAAGCCGAAGTCGAACGGAGCTCCGTCGAGTCAGCCGTGGAAAAAGTCCGGCAACGAATCGAAAAGCTACAATCCGTCGAAAAACGTTTCGACGAGCGTTACATCGGGAAAATCGGGTGCACCGGCGGGTCTCGTGAAACTCGGTACCACGACGAACAGAGTTCATGGTTGGGGAACCGGCGGCCCTGGAAGTTCATCGGGAAGTTCGGTGGCAAGCGTCTCATCGATCAGCACTACCAACGGCATTAAATCTCCGCGAACGATAAACTTTGCAGGTACCGTCGGCGGCGTTGGAACCGGCAGAAGCAATCTACTCGACAAATTTTCATCACCGATTTCGCAAACGGTACCGAAAAATCGGTCGTCCAAAAAGCCGGCATCGTCGATCATTGTTTTTGACGACATAACACCTCCGAAAAAACGAAAGATCGTCGAACCCTCGAGTCCGATAAACAGTCAGAGCGTTGAGAAGCTTTACAATTGTCCGATTTGCGATTTAGCTCTGCCGAACCGTTTGCTGAACGATCATCTCGATAGCTGCCTCGAGCGCAACGGCAAAGGGATGGAAGGTCCAAAAAACTTTGCGAAGGGCACTCGAAGCGCCGACAGCGTGAGGAAATCGGCAAAGATCGGTACTACTCCCGAACAATCGAAAAAACAATTGCGTCCGATCGACGGACAAACGCGTTTGGATGCTTTCGTTGTATCTCCGGATAAAACGTCGAATAAGCATTTTCCGTGTCCGATTTGCGACAAATCGTTGGATATTAATTTGCTCGACGAACATGTGAACGAGTGTCTCATCGAATCGCAGGAAAACGAGAAGAAAAAAAATGAAAAGAAGAAAAGGAGCGTATTGAGAATAGAAGGTCCGCCGGCGGGTCCGAGCGGCGCGATTGAGACGAAAGAAGTTATCGATTTAACAAACGATTTTGCAGGTACGGGAAAACCCTTCGTGTGTCTTGTGTGCAACGAGAAGATAAGAGGCGATATCGCTCTCAACGATCATCTCGACGAATGCGTTCGTAATATATTCGCCGACGATTCGTTCGTTTCGGATAATGAATGCGTTTCAATCGCATCGCCGATCGAAGTCGATGCCGAGGAGGAAAAATTTCCGTGTCCCATTTGCATGACACCGATCCTCGAAAAAATTATGAATCGCCATCTTGATAACTGCCTCTCGGGACAAAATTGGGACTGAAGTACGTTTCATGTTTGTTTTATACGAGTTTAGTAAAATTTCATTGGATATTTTTACATGTTAAACACGTACCCATCAATATTGGAAGATAAAAAAAGAAAAAAATAAGAAAAAAAAAAAACGCTGTACTATGCATACGGAACTACCAATTCGAATGCTCAGCATAATTTATTTTGATAAACGAGTTGAATTTATATTTCCGATTAACGGTAACAATATCATATCTTAGAGAAAACGGAACCTTCATCTTTATTGTTTATTTTTTTTATTGTTCTTTCTGTTACACTTTGTACAGTCGATATTTTGTTCGTTTAAATTTTGCGTAAAAAATGATAAATTTCTGCCGTCATTCGTGCGCAAGATAATCGATCGAATTTCCGACTTTTCTGGATTAATCGCGGATCAATAGTTACCAATTTCTTTAATTTTAAAGCCGTTTTTTCTTTATTATTTTCGAGCTGTCGGGTTAAAAAAAAATGTACGAGAAATTGGATCGTTACCTTGCGCGTCGTACAAAGAAACACGACATTGTCTTCGTCTCTAATTTATTCGCTTAGTCAATGTTGATTATCGAAAAAAAAAATAAAAAGCATCAGTCGTATTAACACTAAAGTAAGGAAATCAAACGATTTTTTCGTACAACTTGGCCGCGTCGGCGTTTACGATCGTACAGACGCCGCAAGAAAATTCTTTCATGTAATTCGGAAAAAATACGAGTATCTGTTCCTCCGTCACGTGAAGGAAAATAAAATAGTCGCTGTAAAACAGATGAATCGATTTGTCGTCCAGTCTGATTCTGCAACATAAAAAAATAATGAAAACGATCGATCATTATGGGTTTTTTTGTCGATCACCGCACCGGTTGAAGAAGATGTACTATTGGCAAAAGGCATTAATGAATCATTGGAATCGATTGGTTACCTCTTGGCGTTGATAACATTCCATTCGAAGTCCCTTTTGAACGCATATTTCTCCGTAAAATTGTATATCGTTCCTCCGTGTTCGTCGGGAACGATTTTTAAACTTCCCATTTCGTCATCTGAGATAAGCGTCACGCCGCTCATTGTACTTATCGCTCTGAGGACGAATCTCGGATTGTTTTCGTAACACTGCGCGAGTACCAAATATTCGCGATCCGCGATCAGTGGAAAGGTAACATTCTCGGACGATGTACCGACGCTCGTCGTCAATGCGCAGACACCTAAACAATAAAAAAAAAAACATATAATTATTGTAAAAAATGACTGTCGATTAGTCGAAAATCGTCGTGATACCGACCGAAGGTCGAACGTAGAAGCGAATTGTCCAGAAATTTGTGCAATCGCGTTCGAACGAGAAACATGTCGACAAGGTCCTGATTGTAACCGAGCGACACTTTGTCTCTGTTGACTTGTATAAGTGCCGTTTCGGAATCTTTTGGAAAAGTCGCCCCCACAACGAATTGATTCGAGTCACGCGAATGACTGCTATTGCCACCTATTAAATCGTACATTGCTCGAAATTTCCATATAACGTTGCGCAATTTTTCCGGCAACTGTAACAAATAATTAACGTAGCGCAAACCTTTTTAACTCCAAAAATTATTCGTAAAAAGGTCCGATGAAACAGAGCGACAAAAAGAAAAGTATTTTATCGATGATTCGTCGATTTAGATTCGTTTCCAGAGCGCTAGAAATATTTATCGTATCCAACGAACAACAAATATTTCTTGTTAACAAATATATTGCACTTTTTTGTTCTCATCCTTTCAGCAAAAAAAGGCGAATGTGTTCTTCTAGGATTAAATTTATACACAGTTTTTTTTTTTTTTTTTTATATTTTTACTCACATTATCCATCTGAACGAACACCTGATACTTTCGGAGAGTAGACATTTCGCGCGAAGCCTCGTAACACGCTTCGGTATAGGGAGCGTAGTTCTTTTTATTGGATTCTTGCCGACACTGCAGATAGGGCCAATCGTTGCCTCTGCTATCCTCGATTTGATTGGGCGTTACTTCGCCAACGAGATTGAAGAGTACCGATGAACCGCTGCATTTACCTTTCGCCGAGTCCGCCATACCCCAGATAACGCTCAGTCTCAACGATGCCGGATCGCTGGGCTTTGTACTCAGGAAATCCCAGGCCCATGGCGTCTCTCTTTCGGCTTCTATGCAAACCTGCGTTCAAAAACGAAACGCTTCTAAAAAATCTTCATTACTCAATAAATTTCGCAATTAACAACTTATTTGTCAACTCAAACGAAAACTACTGATTTCCAACGCTTGCGAGGGAAAAGTGTAGTGTAAGTAAGTGTAGTGTAAGTAAGTGTAGTGTAAGTGTAGTGTAAGTAAGTGTAGTGTAAGTAAGTGTAGTGTAAGTAAGTGTAGTGTAAGTAAGTGTAGTGTAAGTAAGTGTAGTGTAAGTAAGTGTAGTGTAAGTAAGTGTGGTGTAAGTAAGTGTGGTGTAAGTGTAGTGTAAGTGTAGTGTAAGTGTAGTGTAAGTGTAGTGTAGTGCAAGTGTAGTGCAAGTGTAGTGCAAGTGTAGTGTAACGTGTAGTGTAACGTGTAGTGTAACGTGTAGTGTAACGTGTAGTGTAACGTGTAGTGTAACGTGTAGTGTAACGTGTAGTGTAACGTGTAGTGTAACGTGTAGTGTAACGTGTAGTGTAACGTGTAGTGTAACGTGTAGTGTAACGTGTAGTGTAACGTGTAGTGTAACGTGTAGTGTAACGTGTAGTGTAACGTGTAGTGTAACGTGTAGTGTAACGTGTAGTGTAACGTGTAGTGTAACGTGTAGTGTAACGTGTAGTGTAACGTGTAGTGTAACGTGTAGTGTAACGTGTAGTGTAACGTGTAGTGTAACGTGTAGTGTAACGTGTAGTGTAACGTGTAGTGTAACGTGTAGTGTAACGTGTAGTGTAACGTGTAGTGTAACGTGTAGTGTAACGTGTAGTGTAACGTGTAGTGTAACGTGTAGTGTAACGTGTAGTGTAACGTGTAGTGTAACGTGTAGTGTAACGTGTAGTGTAACGTGTAGTGTAACGTGTAGTGTAACGTGTAGTGTAACGTGTAGTGTAACGTGTAGTGTAACGTGTAGTGTAACGTGTAGTGTAACGTGTAGTGTAACGTGTAGTGTAACGTGTAGTGTAACGTGTAGTGTAACGTGTAGTGTAACGTGTAGTGTAACGTGTAGTGTAACGTGTAGTGTAACGTGTAGTGTAACGTGTAGTGTAACGTGTAGTGTAACGTGTAGTGTAACGTGTAGTGTAACGTGTAGTGTAACGTGTAGTGTAACGTGTAGTGTAACGTGTAGTGTAACGTGTAGTGTAACGTGTAGTGTAACGTGTAGTGTAACGTGTAGTGTAACGTGTAGTGTAACGTGTAGTGTAACGTGTAGTGTAACGTGTAGTGTAACGTGTAGTGTAACGTGTAGTGTAACGTGTAGTGTAACGTGTAGTGTAAAGTGTAAGTGTAGTGTAAAATGTAAGTGTAGTGTAAAATGTAAGTGTAAAGTGTAAGTGTAGTGTAAGCGTAAAGTGTAAGTTTTAGTGTAAAGTGTTCTACGTGACAAAAAAAAATAATGCGTATGTAGCCTTTACGCGCGGTTGAAGTGAAACTCCTTTATATGAAATTGCAGAATGTAACGCGTTACATGTTCCCTTGTAACCTCGCATATGCCTGATTTAGTTTTCCATGAAATAGCAAAATGAAAAGCGTAAATCATAATGTCTTGCGCCGAACTTATCTGACTCATGTGCCCAAACTGTAGACGTTAAAAACGGCGACGTCTGTATTATGAAAATGCAAAACGTGGCTAAAGAAATTTTACTTCGAATAATTGCATCAAGTTGCATCGCTATACGGGTTACACGATAAAATGCATGGCTATTAAAGTTTCCCTTGAAAAAAATATATATTTTGTTTAAAAATACATTGTGAATCATCTGCGAAATTTCATTAGAATAAGCTTCGCACAGTGGATTCTGTTTTTCGTGCCTTCGATCATTCGTTTACCTTCAAAACTTTCTCTCCCGGTACGGTTTTGCTGGCTTTGATTTTTAATGTATCGGATATCCAGCTGTTCGACTCGTAAACGGCGGCCAAGTTCCACTGCTGCAAAACTTGCAACGAGCCGAATTCTCGGCGCACGAGAGAAAACGAGTGATGCTTACCGCTCTTTACGTATTCCAATTTCACCTAAAATTATACATTTTTTTTTTAATCCCGTGTCGAAACTCGATCATTAACGACTATATTCGATGGATTGGATCAATTAAATTGCGAACCTCGGATGGTCGAAGGCTCGTGGGTTCGACGTAAACGGACAATCCGCAACTTCCTTTCGGCGGTACGTAAGTGAAGAAATCGAGAAAATGTACAATCAGCAACGGTAATCGAGCGGCCGGCCAAGTTCTGTTTTTTCAATCAATAACAATTTTATCCGCATTTTCCTTTAACGTTGTTTTTTGCCGTTCGGATTTTAAAAATGCAGTATTACTCACTGATAATTGCTTCGATGAGATGACAATACATCGCTCAAATAATTTTCCTGGTCCACGTGGGACTCGCAGCCGAAAACTTTGACGCGTAATTGTCCACCCAACTCGGGGACGATTGCCTCAAATAGTGTAATATCCTGCGTAATATACAACGCAAAGGAAATCTCGATGAAATAATCATTTCGAATTCGGCAAATGGTAATTTACCAAAGGATTTTTTTAAATACCGTCGGTTTGTTGTTGTCTGATTTCTTCACGGTGTACAAAGTTGTACAGCCGGGACATATCGTATCCAATTTCTTCCGCGCTTGAGCGCCTCTTATCGACGTTGCAGTTCTCACACTGGCTGTCACGCCGGTTCTCAGATATTCTGTAATGCATAAAGGTAAAAATCTTAATCGTCTTTTCTATCCGTAATGGGTATCACATACGAAAAAAAAAAAATTTCAAACGCGATAAAAAAAAAAGTACCAGCCGGTGTGTTGTAAAGGAGAAACAATCGATCGTCCAATCCGAGGGTAATGTTGATCGGCATGTATCCGTGTATCGATTGCGCGCGTTCGGCGGCGTGCCAAACGTCGACAAGGGGATTGTAAGTTTCAACGACCTCTCTGCCGTGAATAACTGTGCTGCGAAAAAATGAGCGGATGATACATAACACAATCGGTAACGGTTGCGACGACGGAGTGATCGTCTCTCGTGGCATACCGTAGTATAACGTGATTGTTCCGGCCGCTCGAGTGATGAGTAAAATTTCCCCTCATCGAGAATAACGACGTTGCGGTCGCCGCGAGGCGAACGTTCGTTCCGAGATCGGTAACCTGCAACGATTCCATTACGAGCGGTATGTTTATACGCTGCTGATTCACGTGGAATTCCATGTTCTGGTAAAGCTGATAAGTGCTCGCAGGAAGCGATGTGAGATCTACAAATGTATTATTCGTCGATTAATAATCGTTCAATCATCATTACCGTCGTAATTTTTTAAAATTCGTGCGCAGTAACGTCACACGTTGTTATCTTTATCGCACTCACACTTTATGCCTTTCTCGATACTCGACTGATTGAAGTGGAGACAAAAAACAGCCTTCTGCTGAATGCGGGCTATTATTTCCAAGTGTACCTCACCGCTCGCTTTTTCGTCGATTTTGAAATCCTTCAAAATATCCTTTACTCGTGTTGGACTCTCCAGATACGATGATAACGAGTTCACAAGACCCTCCGCTTTCACGTACAGCTGCAAATGGTACAATATATAAATTGTTAGACTAGATGTTGAACGGAGAAGATACAGATATGAAGAAAAATGATTCGTATAAGTTTGGTCCATCGTTTGGAGGCAAAAAAAATTCATTTTACTTTTTTTTTCTCTGAAGCAAAAATCGAATAAAAAAAATCCTCGGCTATTAGCCTTTCGCAAGAATGTTCTAATCGGGTAGAAAAAAATACCCAAGTTTCCAGTGTAAAAGATTCTAGGAACAGTTGAAATAATATTTGTATTTTCATGGACATTTCTTCCATGTCAAAGATCAAATTTTCAATTATTTCCAACACTATTTTAGCGTTATCGATTGGTTTATGTTCGCTAATTTTTTTTTTTACTTATGTTATGTATATATATGAAAACGGTTGTTTGTCCCACTCACACAGACACCCCTCACAGTCCCCCTACACAGACACCTCATATATAAGATCTCTATGTATATAAAGGAGAAACATCCGTTAGAGGAGGAGGAGGAAGAGGGTAGAGGAAGAAGAAGAGAACGTAAAACCCCGAATCCCTCAGCCAACCCAAGGTTAATCGGAGTAGTTTCGTACGAAGAAAATATCACACATTCGCCTATTCGTTCATTCGTTAAAATGGTTGAAAACGCAATGCGAACGCGCGAGCCACAATAACCTGCTAGTAATCTTTATATCAATGATAGGGAATGTTAATAATACTGGTCTTGGCGACTTATAGAGTGACTAAGAATATAATTCGTCCTCGGGAGGGGGGCTGAGGGAAAGGAGGACTTGAAATAATTGAGCTCTGGAGGGACAGCTCCCTCCAGCTCCCCCCCAGCTCACCCGGCTCCACCCGGCTCCACCCAGCTCTGGGGGGAGGGGCGGGGAGATCTGGGCTCTGGGCTCTGGGGGGCCCTGGGGGAAGCGCCCCTTTTCAGGGGCGCTTAACATTTCCTATATCAGTAATATTAAATTTTAATTAATATTAGTTGCGGCAGCAGTGAGAAGTTTTTATAGTATAGACAGACGAAACGTGAGCGTGCGAGGCCTGCGACCCCCAGTTTATGTATAATGAAATAATGATCAACTTACGGAAACATGATTGAGATTTGTACCGCTGCCGTGGCTGTTGAGCGTAATGTAAGCAACTTCGGGAATGTTCGTTCGAGGATTGGCGATAATGAGACTCTGCACCATCGCGCCAAAGTGTCTTTTCGTATCCTGATAATCGAACAGATAATTCCCCGTTGCAATGTTTTCTTTACTCGATGGCGTTCGGAGTACTCGAGTAAATTGGGCGGCGATGCCACCGCTGAAAATTATTATCTCAATTGTTTCACGAAAACATTTTTTTAGAGGAAGAAGAAATAACTCATAGTTCATAGAAAATAAAACTCGTAGAGTCTCACATGTGTTTGTAGCATGGGAAATTCGTTCGTTCCAGTGACTTCAATGTCGTGTAGAAAAAATGGTAGAGATGACGATCCGGCTCGTCGTGCATGTACCAGTAAAGCGATATCATTCGATTGGCCGAAGGATTCGATACCATGAGGAGTGTCAATGCTGCTATTCTTAGCTCCAAATGTTCCGTGCGATTTACAAAAATTGGCCAATAAACGGGATAAATCTTTTTGAAAAAATGAGTCGAAATATTAAGTTCGGAAAAAATAGATATTCGCACGATAATCGATGATTGAAAAAATAAGTACCACGTCGGGTCTCAAAGGGGCAGTCGGTAGCGAGGCCCAAGCAGCGAGAACTCGAAGATGCCGAGATTCGACGCTGTTGCCGCTCGCAATTGGTTCCAAAAACTCGACAACTCTTCCAAGCTGTATGTTCGAAAGACCCTCCAACCAGACCATCTTCTTGTCGTAATCGGGAGTCTCTGAAATATTCTCGGATTTATTATTTTTTAACGCATAAAGTGCATAAATGCATTTTTCCGCGAATCTCCTTCACGATTTAATCACAACACAAAGTCTCTCCATCAACAGTTAAATTTGCGAAAATAAATTGTGGAAAAAAAATTCCGCGGCGGTCACCAATTTGACGAGAAACATTGAACACAGTCTGAAGTGATTTTTTTTCTGTGTACGTATCAAAACGTATCCTCGAAATAAGAGAATACATTTTGCGAAGAGACAAATCGCAATTTCGGTAAAGGCAGTTTTTTTTAGTAAAAAATAAATTGGTTTAAAAAGCTTGGGAAAAACAAGAAATAATACGAGGCTATGACTTGTTTGTTTTCAATTTTAATTAGTGCTGTTTTTTACCTGTAAATTTGTCCAAATAAAGGCGCACATAATCGTCCAAAGTTTCGTAAGGGCAGTAGGATAAACACGTTTTGTATATCAACGTTCCAAAAGTGAGAACGCCGGTGTTTCGAACTTCGAGTGATATCTTCGCGGGCATATTGACCAGCGTCTGCAGACTCGTTAACAATTCGATGTCGGGCTTACGAATGTGAAATGGCAGATAGGTCAACAGTTGCATCGCCGTTATGTCCATTACTTTCTTCTGCAGTATAAGATCAAGAACGAACAGTGCCGCATGCTTCGTTCCCACTTGTGGCAATGTTTCGAGAAACATATTTCTGTTAGGACGAATATGTAAATTTGATCAATTGATTAATTGATCACTGTTATCGGAAAATATTACGAAAGCAAAGTTACGAAAAAAAAGTGTAGTGTCGGTGGATCGAGAGACGCGGCAGCGGCTCGACGCCAAGTAGGTACAGTACAAGCTCCGTATTCTTAACTCGACGGGACCGGACACGCTCCTGTTTCTGCATTTCCCCTATCGTCCCTACTCCCGGTCAGTTGCTGCCAGTAGGGGTAATGAGGGGTATATGCGTCCGTAGGTACCGCTTGGAGTGGGGAGAACGGACTGAGGGGAAATACAGTTAAGGGAGATCGTTGCCATGGTACCGGTTAAGTTAAGTGGAGTTAAGAATACGGAGCTTGGACTGTAGTTACAAACAATGTATACTTATACGCAAATATTGGGTACCCTTACGTTCGATTGTTTTTTTTTATGGTTGTCTTTAAGATCTATATATATATATAAAGGGGAGTCCTAGAAAACTGTCTGTCTGTATTCGCTCATAGTCACTGATAGATACTCATATACACTCTCACGGACACTCACTGACACTTACACACTTAGGCTGTCCCTTTAAAGTTCTCCGTTAGAAACATCCGTCAGAGGACGAGGGAAGTAGACGAGGGTAAAGGACGCGGGAATAAGAAGAGGACGTAAAACCCCGAAACCGTCAACCAATTCTAAGTCAATCGAAGTGACTTAGATGTACTCAATCATGTACCATGGAAAGAAGAGTTTCATCGCTAACTGAGACAGCTTTTTGGAAAGACAAAAACTCTCAATGACTTGGGCTGCAGTGGACCCTGGCAGCTGTGCGCCAAGGCTGTTGTGCGCCAGCATCTATTACAGCTGAACATCATACTAACACGTCGTTTCGTACGAATAAAATATCCCACTTTCGCCCATTCATTAAGCATTCGTTAAAATAGTTCCAAACGCAATGCGAGCGCGCGAGCCACAATAACCTGCTAGTACCTTATAGTTTCTTCTTTGTAACTCGTACCAGCCATTTTGTCGTACGCAGTTTTCAAATCCGCCTGATCCAACATACCGAGATAGTGAAGAAGCACGGAGATCGTCGTATTGTGTAAATTATTCGTTTCGGTATCCAAGCCAGGATTCTCGAGTCGTTGACTCAGTCGGTCGAGCAATGTTGAAATCTAAAGAAAAAAAAAACCGACCGATCACAACGACCTGCTAATCATATCTGCCCCCCATAAACTAAATCCCGAACAATACGAAAATGGTAAAATGAAGTTTTCTTTCATTTGAAGAATTCTTTCTTTCTTCTTTCATTTGAAGAATGTGGAAAAAAGTAATGTTCACGAAATGTCGGCCTTTTTTAAAAATATTTTTCGGTTTTTTTCTGAGGTTTAAAATTGTCATATTCTGGGTAATACTAAATGAAAAAAAAAAATATATATAACGGACGGATATGATATTTTTTCGACCTGATTAAATTTCCAATGGTTTACTTACGGAGGAGAATATATCTTCTTTTAAAGCAGTGCCTCTTCCCTGAGTTAGATCACCGTCGGGAAGTTCGTGCTGAAGTGCAGCGTCGACAAACGTACTTTCGGGCACATGGTTTGTTATATCCTCAATGGCAAGTAACTCGATGTGTTGCCTTGTAACGCGTGAAAATATATAAAAAAATACTTATTACAGATAACTATCGAGATTTCTTTCGAAAATTTCGATTTAAATGTTATTAAAAATAAAAAATAATTTTTTTTTAATTCCATATTGCAGTGACTCACCGTGTGAACAGAAAATGAGCCTCGCCAAGGCTCTGGAAAGGTTGAATGTAAAGTCCCCCTGTAGCATTGACGAAAACGATAGTACTATCGTTACCTTCGGCGCGTCGCACTCTGTAAAGCCTCTCGCTGGATTTTATTATAGGGCTCTGAAGAAAAATTAAAGATATAATTTATTCAACATCGTTAATGTTCAATTGTGCGTTCTATTATCACAATAATAAACAGAGAATTCCTAATTAATTCTTTATTGATGAAACTATTGAATACCTCGTCATCATTGGGACACTGTATCCGAGGAACGTTGGTCCAAGTCCAGTGTGGATGACCTACACACGTGCGAGGGTCGTAAAACTTCCTAATAGACCGTTCCCCGTTCGTTTCAGGCCCTGCGACATACTCGATTGTACACTGTCCATAGTGATTGTTCTGCATAGAAAAGAAAAATATGCTCTTCGCGTCTCTGGTGCGACATACAATTTTTTTTCTTTATCACTATGTGAAGTCACCTCGATAGCGTGAAAGGCAACTTGGTTCTCCAATTTCGATAAATCCAATTGCAGGATACCGGCGATACTGCGTTTTATGTTCGTCGCCCAGATAGCTTCGGATCCGACGCTAAAATTCGCGATGAGACCGGCTTTGTATTTCAATTGGAAGGGCTTCAGAAGTTCTTCCGTCTGATCACTCGCGTGCATCTTTCCATCGTGCGTTTGGTACGGTCCGTTCCATACGAAAGCTTCCAAAGAATTAAGCTAATGCGAAAAAATCAAGAAATCGCCTATTCATGTTCCATATTTGGCATTTATTATTCGGCGCCAGAGCGGCATTTCTTCAAATTCTTTCAGCTAATGTAAACATTATCAATGCGATCTGAAGCAATTTTAGTCGTAATAATTGTATTGTATTGTAAAAATTTAACTGAAGTTCAGAGCCGATATTACTACGTGTTCTTCGTCGATTTCTTCTCTCAAGTATCGAGAGCTCAAGAGTTCCAGTAGTACGAAAGGCATCTCTTTATATATAAAGGAGAAACATCCGTTAGAGGACGATTGTAGAGGACGAGGGAAGAGGACGGGAAAAGAGGACGAGGGAACAGGAGGAGGAAAGAGGACAAAGGAAGACGACAAGGAAAGAGGATGCGGGCCGAGGACAAGGGAGAAGAAGACGAGGGTAGAGGGCGAGGGAAAAAGACGAGGAAAAAGAACGAGGGTAGAGGACGAGGGAAGAAGAAGAGAACGTAAAACTCCGAATCCCTCAACCAACCCAACGTCAATCGGAGTACATGTACTCAATCATGTACCATGGAAAGAAGAGTTTCATCGATAACTGAGAAAGCTTTTTAGCAAGAGAAAGACTCTCAATGACTTGGGCTGTTGTGCGCCATCATCTACTGCAACTGAACACCATACTAACACGTCGTTTCGTACGAAGAAAATATCCAACATTCGCCCATTCGTCCATTCGTTAACAATTCGTTAAAATGGTTGAAAATGCAATGCGAGCGCGCGAACCACAATAACCTGCTAGTGTAATATATATACAAGAGAACGTTGAAAATATCTTACTTTCATATGAGTCGTATCTTCTCCACTGCGTATCTTCAATGTTCCCTTAATGCCGAACGAAGAAGCCGCCTTCGCGGGCAACAAGACGCCCGAAATCGATTCCGCATAGTAAGAGTACGAATACTCCTTTCCCGGTTTGAACAAATACTCCGCCGACGTTGCCGTGAAATAACACGAAACGAGCAGAAGAAGAAATTGACTTTTTCGATTACCCGACGCTGTACCACGGAGACTCGGACCTGTTACAAATTTGCATCGTTTAATCAACACCTCGAAGCGATCGAAGTTAACGTCGCGACGACGATAATTCGGATAATTCGGATCTATCGATAACAATATATTCGTCGAGGATACACGGAAAATTTGAATGATAGTTTAGACAAATACCTGGTAAACTCATCTTGCGTTATACGGCGACGATGCTGCGAGCCGACTGAAGAGTTCACACGAGTCAAGAGATGACCCTTAACGCTACTATCTTTGTGACTAAAGCGCGCACGCAGCTTCACGTTCGCTTGTGGTTAGTCGGAATTATCCCATCGACAGATTATCCTCAATCTCATCGCGTTCCTCCTTCCACGCCGCTGCTCTCTCCGTGTGAACGAGAGCTGTGAGCAATTCGCGGGCACTCTGCTGCAACGATTACGACGATACACATCGGTAATCGGTGTTATTCCATTGGGAAGTCCGTTGGCTCGGTTCTTATATTATTATTATTTTTACTTTTTTTACTCCTCCGAATAAAAATGATTAAGCGTTTCACGTTTCGCGATATATCCGGAATACGTGAACAAATTAACTTCCGCCGGAGAAGAATCGAACGAGAGTGACCCTCGTTCGGCTACGGAGACTGCGAAGAACGTTCGGTAGAAGAAAGTGACGAGATAACGTGAACTCTGACTCCCACTATGTTTACCGATAATTATTATCTTCGAAGTGCCGTCGAACGCACACAATAGAGCGGACATACAATTTTTTTCTTTCTTTTTTTCAGATAGGAAACTCGAATGTCGAATGCATTGAGAATGCAGAGAGGGCCTCTTTGCTGCTCGCGTCAAAATCGTCGCTCGATTATTCAAACATTAGTTTTCTGAAATATAAAATTAATATCTGTAATTATGGAATAAATTGAAGATAGAAAAAAATATAT
The DNA here is from genome assembly GCA_963971235.1 of Cryptus armator. NCBI lineage: Eukaryota > Metazoa > Arthropoda > Insecta > Hymenoptera > Ichneumonidae > Cryptus > Cryptus armator. The sequence goes on along the minus strand of OZ020238.1, from coordinate 17,319,065 downwards.
TTAATTCGAAGTAAATCGTGCGAAACGTGTCGAGGATCGCGACAACGCGCCGCGAATAAATTAATCGATAAGAATTTTATTGAACTTTTTTTTTTTTTGCTCACCATTTATTCTTAAACTCCTATTTTCGTTATATACAAGAAGTTATCATTAAACTTATTTCGCACGTTATGCCGACAACATGTTCGAGTGCATCGCTATACAAAACTTTTTATTTTCATTATTATTTTTTGTCGCCGCGCTTCGCGCGCGTCGATTTCTAATCGTCTCTTCCACTCTATGCATTTTTTTTTATTTGCATGTACAAAGCTCATACGAGAGAATATAAAACTATTGTAGGGTCTTTGTAATCGCAATTTGCATTCGACGCGAAGCAATAATAGTTATCGTGTCTTTATTCGTCGATTTAACGAACTCTACAAAGGCTTAATTATCTTTAGGATGGATTTGGAATATTCCCACGCCTCGCTGTAACACAAAAGTTACGAATACTTTAAGTTTTCTTGCGATTCTCTTTTTGTTTTTTTTTTTGCACAATAAACGAAAGACAAATACTCACTTGTGCGCTGGATTTGCTTGATCCAATTGTTCGCTAAGTTGCGATATGAGAGTTGCGAACATTTTCAAGTGATCGATCGTCTCGCCGTGCAGCCAAGCGCGCGGCAAGGTGCTCATTATCTGTAATCGTTTAAAATTGTATTATCAAATCGTTTTCCGCAATACGTTTCAGTATACTGTTGATTTTTTTAATATTTTCTTTTTTTCCCGTAACCAGTTTTCGAAACTTTACACTTCCGAACTTTCGGGAAATTGTCCTTTCGGGAAATAGTATTTTTGGAAAATTGTTTTCGGAAAATTTCCCATAAAGCAATATATATAAATAAAATTTGGCGTTAAAGATGTTTCACCCGTACCTTCCCAACCAAAAATTAGATTTCACGAGAATTTCAAACACTTACCAATAGTATAAAAAACTGAAAAAAAACAGTCATCTTGAAGATATCAAGAACTATGATTTTGAATAATAACAATGTCAAAATGTTATTAACAAATAAATAAATAAATGAATAATTTAAAAAATAGCGAGTGAAATTAATTTTTTCGCATTTCAAATGAATCTGTTGATTTTTTAGAAACTATATGAATTTTTTCAGAATTTTCTTGAATTTTTGAAAAATCCGTTTAAAGATTTTTTAAAATGCTATTGTTACGTAAATTTGTGTGCAATCACACCGAAACTTCACGAGTGTGATGTGGAATGTTGTTGCAAAAACATATCCAAAATTCAGGACTTTTCAATATTCATTTTTGATTCATTGAAAAATATTCATTTTTCAAAATTTCGAAAAAAAAATGTTTAAAATATAAAAAAATTCTCAAAAAATTCATATTGTTTCTAAAAAATGTATAAATTTATTTTAAATGAAAAAAAAAAAAAACTTTCACTGGCTTGTTCTTGAACAATTTATTTATTTACTTGTTTGTTAATAACTTTTTGACATTACAATTATGCAAAATCAGTGTTCTTAATATGTTTAATACGGTTGTTTTTTTCCAAATGTTTAATGTAACACGAAGTACTGAAATTTTGATCGTATTAAACTTTTGGTTGTGAATGTACGGGTGATACATTCTGAAAGTAGCGTTAAAAAAGAATAATATTGAAGGATTGCGTACCATATTCGCTTTCGAGAGAGCGTCGGTAGGCGAGGATACGCGAAGCCCAGCGAGAAGATAACGATTTAGCAACGATCCGAGAGCCAAATTTTTCAACTGCGCGTCACCCAGCAGACCTTGCCAACTAAGTAAATTTCGCAGTAGCTTTACGGCCATTGCGAATTGTCTTTGAAAAAATTGGTGTCTCGTATCTAAAAATCTGAAAAAAAAAAAGAAAAAAGGGTTTAGATTAACTGCATCTTATGATAAAAAAAATTAATTTGTTTTCTCCAATCTTTGTTTCTCGGTATCAAATAAAATGAATTCTACGAAGAGATCAAATTTAGTATTCGCGACGATAAAATTTTTGTAAATTTTACTTTGAAAAACCATTGTGAGATATTGAAACGCGTCACCCGAAAAAATTTTAGGCGTCGCGATATTTGACAATATTTTTGGCAACTTCGTTCCAACTTACTGCTTCGGAAATATCGGTATAAACACATCGTTCTCGACCGCCGATTTTATTTTGTCCAAAATCGTATTGAAGAGTTTCTCAAGAGGTTTGCTTGTCTCGTTGAGATTCGGATAATCCCTAATGAGTCGACTGACCGTTCCCACTAGACGCAGGGTCTGCGAGGTCGACACGGGGTCCCATATTTTCTCGACGATGGCTGAAAAAAAAACATCAGATTAATCCCAACTCCATGACTCTGCGCGATTGGCGAAGAATGTGAATATTAAAAAAAATTAAATTATTTCAAAATGCTTACACGTTAATTTGGGAACTACGACTTTTTCTATCGTCAGCGGTATGAGCTTTACGTCCGGATCTTTTTTCAACGAACTCTCTGTTTCGCTCTGATCGAGCGCGTAAAGAAGTAACGCGTTGTACCATTTCGTTCGCTCCAAATCTGCGCTTTCCTGAACGAATAAGAATCGTATGCTCGTATTAAGAATTCCTTGCGGAATTTATTGTTATTCGTTGATTTATCGACATCTTTTTCTTTTTTTTTTTTGGAAATGCCTATTCGCACCTAAAAGTGTCTCTAATACAGGACACCTAAAAAAATTAAGAACCATCGGAATCATGCAGCAACGCAAGATACAAAACGCTCACGAAACGCAACATTTTACGTAACTGCAACTATTGATTTCCGCTATAGTGGGGAAAAACGAAGAATGGCTCCTACAAAAGTAGACAAAATCGACTAATGATTTCCGCTGTAGTTGGCAATTCCGAAGAATCACCACGCAGTTTGTAAGAGTAACGTAACTTTTAAATCCACATAACTTTTATGTACCGCATGCATGAAAAGTGCCAGATTATGTATAGGCCGGCCGTGACATGAAGTCACGGCACTTTATGAGAAGGCGTTGCATAAATACTGGAAGCGTATCGTAATGAGTTATTACGACACGCTTCGAGTATTTATGCAACGCATAAGCGTATCGTAATAACTGTGCGCATGCGCACATCGGTTGGTGTTCCTTCATGGAACGGCCGGCCAAACATAACCTGGCACCTTTCATGCATTTGTTACATAATAGTACTTTGCGATACTAGTACGTAAAATCGGACTTTTGGCGAAGGTTGGGAAGGGCCGCACGAGCCGAATCGAGTCCTATAACGACACGACGCGAAGCCGAGTGTTCTTGTAGCACGAGAGGAGGCGAGTGTCATTGTAGCACGAGAGGAGGCGAGTCTCGTCTCCTCTCGTGCGGCGCTTCCCAACCTTCGCCAAAAGTTCGATTTTACGTACTAGTATCGCAAAGTACTATTAAAACCACATAACTTTTAAATCCAAGTAACTTTTAAACCCACGAAAATTTTAAATACTCGTAAAAATGTGGAGACACGCAGTTTCTAATAGTAACGAAACTGGCAAAATCGCCGAAGCTTTTATTTGCGTGCCTTTAGCGCAATCCTTTGCAGTCACGTAAAATGTTGCGTTTCTCGAGCTTTTTGTATCTTGCATTGCTGCATGATGATGGTTTTTTGTCTTTTTACGTGTCTCTAGTAGACACTTTTAGGTGCGAATAGGGTCGGCGAGTGCATCGAATTACCATAATAGGATTCCACGTGATAAGCTGAAGTCTGATGATAGGCCCGATCATCTTTGGTATACAAAGCGAAACGTAAGCCTCCGTATAAGCTTCCATGTCCATTTCCTTCCACGATTCGAGTTTCGCGAGAATTCCTCTGACCGTACAAAAGTCATCCATAACATCGGAAAATATGTCTTTGCTGTCGTTATCGATTTCCTCTGTAAACAAAACAAATCGCGTAGAAAAATAAAATAATGTATCGAAACGATTTGTCAAAAGAAGGAAGAAAACTTGAGAAAGCGAGATGCCGACGAACCTTTGGTCTGTTTAAATGCGAGATTCTGCTGTTCCGTGACTTCGTCATCACTCGACATGCCGTCTATGTGTTTCGGTAATGTTGGCATTAATTCTCGGGCTCTTCGCCGTCGTGCCCTTCGGCCTTCACGCTCGGTTGCTCGCCGAACCCGCGCTTCGTCCTCCAAGCCCCGTCTTGTACTTTGTCCTCCTGAATAATGTAAAATTAACAACAACAAAAAATATCTATAAGTTAACAATCGATCCGTTCGACATTACTGCTGTTTAATCACTTAAGCTAATGAATTTGCTCCAAAGGGTTAATCGTGTCTGTATTTCCCGTTTAGGTACATAAAAACGGTGTTTTTTTTTTTTCTAAATCGTGATAAGAAAAGAATGACTGACTCGCGGCAGTGGTGATCTCTTCAGCCTGATCTCTCGTGTCCTGACGTCGTCTCTCCATGATTTCCGTGCAGCGCTCGCCGTACAGTTCTAACCAACGTTCCTCCAATCCAACAACCAGAGGCAGCTGAACAACAAAGAGATTTACGAATTACCAATTCGCCCGAACGCGAAGAGTTCCAAATAACTTTGAAGATTATCCAAACTTCAAACAACAAATCCGTAAGAATTTTCGCTATCGACAAATAAATAAACAAAGTGTAATCATAGGTTTGGAATGCGTCTCGATTCGTTTGAAGTCACGGTTAACTTTCAAAATCATCATCGTATATACGTATGCAAAAAAAAAAACAACATTGGCGAAGTGAAAATTCGCATCTTTACGTTGTGAAAGTTACCCAACGAAAAGATTTATCGAGTATTTCGTTGGATTTGTTTTTTTTTTTTTTTTTTTTCTTTTTTTTACATCAATATGCAATAATCGTGTAAAATCGGTACAGAGAAGATCGAGACCCCTGGGTCAGGGTAAACGAGAATATTTCGAGCGACAAAAACCGACGGATCTCCGTTCGAATTTATCGTTTAAAGAACGAGTAACGATTGCTCGACGAGGTCGAATTTCGAATTTTTCTTCGACTATAACGCGTACTTTGCGATTCAACGGCGAAAAAATTGTTGTAGAATCGATTGTCTCCGGTTATCGAACGAACGCACGGTTCCGCTCTACAAAGAATAGCATGGCAAACCCCCGAGATCTCGAGGAGAGATAAAAAAAAAACGTGACAGCGTATGAACCCACCTTCTCATCAAGACACTCTACCAAGTCAGTGACATACCCACGCAACTCTTGGTAATATCTGAAGCGCTGCGCCAATTGTGGTGCGCGTATTTCACCCTCGTCCAGTTCCTTCAGCGTTTGACGCAACTCTTCCTCCAATTGTGTCCGATCCAATTGATGACGTCGATGCACCTGACGCAAAGTCACGACCCTACAAGTCAATCGAATGTTTTATATTTGCGATCGAGTAAACGAGTTATTGAGGCGCCGCATCGGCGTTGTTCGTTTGCGTTATCGGGAAAAAAAAAAAAAAAAAAAAAACAGCTACGAAGAGAGTGTTTTCAATTTTATATTCTTTGATTTTAGCGATAAAAAGTGTCTTTCATCGGCAAAAACTTTCGTATGAAAATTTAAAAAAACCGATAAGCGCAATTGAACACATTTGGCTTCCTCAAGAAGCTTTGTTTTGATGAAAAACTTTTTTTTCCAGATTTTCATGTAAACGTGTTCAGAATGTTGTAAAACATCGAAAAATCAGATTTACAAAAAATGTCTGTCCGTACGTATGTCTGTGTGTGTGCGCGCGCAACGTTTGACCTCATAACTTGAAAACGGTTTGAGATATCAAGCTGAAATTTATACCACATGCTGAGGGGTTGAGTCCCCTTCTTTGGTTAAATTTTTAGCAAAATCTATGCAGTCGGTGAGTTTTTACGCCATTTTTAATTTTTTGAAACATTGGTCGTGGCGCTCTAAGTGACCCATTTTAGAGTTGACGTTGGTTATGATTTGAAAAAAGCTTGTTGAGGAAGGCAACAGTGATAAACATACTTTCGTACAAATAGAGGAAGAGAGAGAGCAATGCACCAATGTAATTGTCACGATTTTTAAATATCTTAAAATCTTTTCCTCGGCAAAAAAAAAAGATAACCATATTTTTTCACTCATGCACAGAATGTCCCGCGTTTCGTGCCTGCAAAACGTTCGCGAAGTAGCGTATTGTAGTAAGGCGTGAAATAATATTCGTGCGCAAGCGCAGATCGCCGAATTCCTTCATTATTTCACGCGTTCCTTTATTATTTCACCCTTTTCCCCTCTTTCGACACTCGAACTAACTTTGAGGTTAGGTTGTCGCTCACGCTTTACAGACACGAATCGCGAGACATACTGTTCATTCGTTAAAAAAAGAAGTATGTGGTACTTGTACGAAAAAGCGGACATCCCACGGCGGTTAGGAAACAAGCTGCACTCGCCTTCGGCTTCGCCACTTGTTACTGTAGCACTCGATTCGGCTCGTGCGCCGCTTCCTAAACTTCGCGGAATAGCCGCTTTCCCGTACTAGTATCACAATCTACTATTTTGTGATATTTCGTATTTAAAATAATTGAAACTTATTGCACAATTTTTTATAGTGAAAACTGAGGATGTATTTGCGCGATCGGAATGCGGCCTTGTGATAACGATAAACCGCGAGAGATATTGAATACGAGTTTCTTTTCTAGGAAAAAAAAAAAAAAAAAAAAAAAAAAAACCACCGATGCGATACCTCGATTGTAAATGTTTATAAAAAAAATATTAAAAAAATTTGACAATGCAGAAATGCAGTTGTGTGTCTGACCTTCCCCGCATTTTCTCGATTACTTCTTGGGGAGTAACCGGAGTTATTTTCGTTGGATCGGGCGGATGAATGGACGGTGGCGGCGGAGGCGCGGGCATTAGTACCATTTCCATTGGTACACCAGCAACTCGCATCGATTGAAATTGATTTACATTCATACCCATTGTGTACTGTTGTTGCATTATCGAATCTTGTTGCGCTGCAGCAATCTGTGTTACACAACGTCTCATGATTATTGATATAATTTCCAATCGTTTCGTATTCAACTACAGTAGCCCTGTTTTTTTAACCCGGAGGGACCGGACACTTTCGCTATTTTGTATCTCGCGTGAATGGACAGTATGGGAAATTCACTTAAGCAAAATCGTTGCCGTAGTAACGAATTCGAATAAGCGGATGGTTGAGTTAAGCGAAGTTAAGAAAACAGAGATCCCACTGTATTATATGTTTTTCGTTACCTGAGCCCCGGTAACGCCTTTTCTTATCTGCTGAGCTTCCCACTCTTCGTCCTCATTGCCATGTTCGCTCTCGTCGTCCGAAACTGTACGAATAACAATGATAAAGAGTTCGAAAAATCGCATAAAGTCCGCGTAACTTGTCAATTTCAATGCGCAAGGATTACTTAAACTTACGTTTTACCGGAACTTGCGAAGCAAGAAAAGCTTCGCGTCTCATTTCTTTGTCACGGGCTTCCGTATTGACGGTCATGTCCATTCTATCCTGAGAATCATCGTCGTCGCTTCGATCGTGATCTTCTTCCCTAACGAGTCTCGACTTTCCTTTCTCGTCGCTGCAAATAAATATACATAGATAAACATACCGTCCCAACGTCCAAGAAACGACAATTGTGAAAAATCTTTCAAACTAAATTTTCTTCCATATATCGAAATAATTTGTTATATCGAGATAAATCGCGAAACATTATCGTCTAACCCGTGTTCCTCCATAGGCAAATAATCCGTTCCCAATTCCCGGGCTTTCTGGCGTCGTTTCCTCGCCGCGTGGATCATCGCGGCGTCGGGTATGCAACCGCCTGTAAAAGAAGTTGACGATTCTCATTAAAAAAAAACGATTGGGAAACGAAGAAAAAATTAATGAATATCAAGCTCTTCGGGTGTCGTACTTTCTAAAAGTATCTTCATCGTGTCGGCTTTCGCCGTATTCTTTCGAAAAGCGTGACTTTTTCGGTCATCCTCTTCGTCGGAAGTATAGTCGTCCTTTCCGGCGGTCAAAGCGGCTCTTCCGTTCAATATCAAAGGGCCGGTATTCTTTATTTTAACCTGTCGAAAAATAACATTCGTCAGCGAAAGAAAGAAAAAAAAACGGTGAAACAAAAAAATATACGTTTATCGTCGAGATTTTAAATAAGAGCATTCGATAATTAGACAAGTTTGTTATTGGGTTGTTGTTGAAAAAAAAAAAACATAAATAAAATGGAAAAAAATTGCAATTATTATTTTTTTTTCGCGTTTATGGTTATTGGCAAAGTTTATATTAATAATAATAAAACATCATAGAGATAGCTTACTACTAGATCGTCTGTCTTTATTTCTAAATCTTTTTCCTGCTTAACGGACATGTTCGCTCGCTCTGAGTCCGCTTGCATTTTCTCTTCACCTTTCTTTTTTTTCCTCTCGTGATCAAGCTGTTTCATCAGTTTTTTGCTTCTAGAGGATTTCTTCACTTTAAATACCTCCCCGTCGTCCGCTGTAAAAGTATTTTTATTAATTTGCCAATATAAACAACAACAAAAAACAGAAAATCATTGTGCGTCCATTCTGAAGTGTAAAAATAGTACATTATGCTACAAGGGAGGGAAGTGCGTGTTCCTCGTTTTATGCCTGCAATGGTAGTAGAAAAACGCCATTTGTTTCTAATATTTCCCGTTGGGAGTTCTTTTATTCTCGCGAAAATCACTTTTTTGCCCGCAAATTTACTTTTTTGCCCACAAATTAATTTTTTTCCTTGCAAAATTAATTTTTTTCCTTGCAAAATTTATTTTTTTGCTCGCAAAATTTCCTTTTTTGCCCGCAAATTAATTTTTTTTGGCCTCAAATTCATTTTTTTTTCCTTCTGGTGAATTGGAAACTCTCCACCCGCGTCGCAGGCATGAAATATGGTAATTTTAGCATAGTTGGTAATTTTTTTTTTTTTTAATTTTATTCTCCTTTTTTTCAAGAATCTTTTCTTTATTGAATACGACGAATATTGGTTTCTGCGTACCAACTATGTTTTTATCGAATAACAAAAAAAAACACATTTTTTTAACAACGATGCATCCGTTCTGAAACTTCCAAATTTTTTTCATTTTATTTTATTCTCCTTTTTTCAAGCCTTTTTGTTTATCGTAATCGATGAATATTGGTTTTTTGGTACCAACAAAGTTTTTGTCAAATGAAAAAAAAAAATGTCAGCGATACTATTTTTTTGGAACATCTAGAATTTTTTTTTTAACCTCTCGGAGTCTATCGGAGTATAAAACAACTATAGAGCACAACAGAGTCTTTAATCGCTTGAAAATTGAGGTTAATGAAACGAAAAAAATAATTAATTTCCAGGTTGGTAAAATGTTTCGACTGCGGAATTCGGTGAATGAATAATCAATCGAAAGAGTTGAAAATCGTGTCACCAGTTGCCATATCTAACCTTCGTCGAGCTCCTCGCCGAAGCTGAGGAGCGTCTGTTTAGCCTTTTCCTTCTTCTTCGGCTTCATTTTAATCGGTTGTGAATCCTCGCAATCCATCCTATTCTCATTGTCCTCATACTCGTCGTTGAAAGAGCGTCTTCGTATATTTCTTTTGGGTTTGTTGAACAGTGACATTTTTATATGCTTTTTTTTTGCACCACGAATCAGCGGTTGCCGTTCGGCAAACGATAGGTTCGGAAACGAGATACCGTTCCGACGGAGTGTCGTTTACGAATATTTGTCGACGAATTCACGAAACGATCGATCGAATAGCCGGTACTGTACAATAGAATAAGGTATAATGTAAAACTATCGAATGACCGACTTTGCCGATTGGTTTATATTGTATGTTAAAAAAAATGTGGACGTATACAAACGACAGACCGATAGCGCGATATGATGGAAAACACCCCCGCATCGAGTGTACGGGGAAAGAGGGGGTAAGCGTAGTTCAGTCACGAACCTACTAAACTCTTGCGAACTCCAAAACTTCTCTGACATCTTTCTCGGAGCTCGGTCGGTAAAGCAGCGAAACTTACGTGAGACGAACTTTGTATTTCTTTCTCAACGCTTTTGGCGTAAAAACAAAAACTCTATAATATGCGTATATACGAATGGGATTCAGCGTTACATTGGGTATAAAAGGAGTTCGGATGTCTATTAGACAAATTGAAAATTAATTAATTTAAACCGAACGCGCTGATACACAATCAAAATTAAACAACAACAGTGACATGGAGAATTGCTAAACGAATACCACTCCCCGACAGTTCTCACCAGTTTCGTACTGTTTTTAGAGTAATACGAGTAATACGAGTAATATAAAAAAAGTGAATGCAATCGATGTCGCTTAGTAGATACTTCTAAGTATCTACTTACCATTTGACGATAAGAACGATCCCAAGCGATAAATAAAATACGACACACAGAGAGAAGTTGGCTCTGTGTCGTATTCGTTCGATCTTCCGAGATCTTTCTGCGCGCCTTGTTCGCGTCGTATATAGTTTGTTTACCGTACAAAAAAAAAACTCGTCGAATTGTTGTAACATCAACGTAATTGCGTACACAAAAAAATGAAGTTTTTTATCGAATATTTGTTAGTGGCCGTCGTAACTTGGACGCAAGTAACGGGACAGTCCAACGGTACGTAAACTCATTTATTTCGGTTATTATTCGTAATTATCAAGATATCGATATTTTATCGGACAAAATTATGCGTCTAATGCGTTTACTGGATCGTCGAGGCGTTAAAAATGAATATAATACATTCGATTCCGTTGTTATCCACTTTTTTTCTCATCAGTTTCTCCGAATAACGTAAGTCCAACTTCTGCATTGAACCAAACGACGACCGCTGTACCACTGACGAACGTATCGACGTCAGTAAAAACTGAACATACACCGTCCATAACAACGTCGATGCCGGCAGTGGTGTCAATAACGGAGAATAACAAAATTACAACCAAAACTACTTACGATTCTGAATCGACGGTTTTGCGGAAACTGACGTCAATCGCCGTGTCTCAAACGGTTCCAATTTCATCCCCCAATCCAACGCCAATATTTGTACGAGATTTTCCTGTGACCACCGCTGCACCGCCAGCCGTCGAACCGCTGCCTTCGCATCGTCGATTCGACGCATTGAGTTTTATGGGTAAATTTCACTATGCACTTTTAAATCAATTTACGTCCGCATAAATTTTTAAATTTTGCAAAAACAGAAAAAATGTTCACTTTTTTTTTTAATCATATTTATCAAAAAATAAATTTTTCTATTAATTAATTTATTATTTTTTTTCTTCATTTTAATTTGTTTTTTGTAGTTTCAAATAAAAATATGGCAATTTGCCAATGTTTAATGGCAAGTTTACGTTCGACGAGAGCTATCGCTATACTGGGATGAGACGCGATCGAGAAATCTTGTTGAAAAAACACTCTGTACAGTTACAGTTGTGCCTAATGAGCATTCAACCGCGAACACTTCACCGTCGCTTTGCCGCTCGCACGATTCCGCTTATCTAATCTTTTTGTATTTCCGCGCATTTTATTCAAATCCACGCGGCAATATTTTTAATAATATTTTTCACATTTTTACTTTCCAGGGGGCGTTTTGCTGACCGTTAGCCTGGTGATTCTCGGAACTTACGGATGGAAAATGTACATGGCGCGCATAGATCGAAGTTACTGGACGCTATGAGATTAAACGCCGAAAATATCTCGAAATTCCTAAGACTGATTTCAACGAGGATGGGGCGAAAATTAATTCGACAAATTGTTTCGAATAATTCATTGATTTTTTTTCTGTCTATCGATTGTATCGATCAAAAGCACCGATAGAAAGAGATCGATACAAATTATTAACGAAGAATGCTATTTGTATTTTCAGAACGGTTCGTCGAATTCATTTTCTCGAATCGGCAACTCGCTGTATACGTCGTATTATTGAAATTTCACTGACCGCTATGTGCCCCGCAAGAATAACTTCAAAACTTCGATAAAATCGAATCTATTCGCGAAACATTTGCGACGATCTGCTCGTCGCACACCGTTTCACATTGCAATAGCCGAAGCGCCGTGAGAGCGTAATACAAGTAAAATGTAACGAAAATCTGGTATCTCCGTGATGTTGATTATCCGATAAATATTTTCTTGACAGGAATATTCGCGGTGCGCGCGGTCCGAAAACGTTCCGCGTGCTATTTTGCAAATTTCGGGTCGCGCCGCGTCTGTTGGCAATATTTCAATAACGCGGTTGTGACCCCAATTTCGGTCAATGGTTGTAAAATAATTTTTAAAAAATGTCTATGAGAATTTATCGAGGAAGTGCTCGTTGTTGGAAAATTTAACGACAACTCACCGGTTGATTGGGATGCCGAATTGTTGACATTTTTACAACAATGGCGAATGCGTCTCGATATCGATTTTTACGAATTTCGATCAGATTCCGGAAACGATTTTTATTATTTTTTCGACAATATATTGCACCGTAATTTTTTTCGGAAATACCGTGAAAAAGGAGTCCATAAAAAATATCGAGAGACGCTATTCGTCGTTTTGTGTCGATCGCCAAAATCGATTTTTCACCTCACGCACGCGATACTTCGCTCTATTCTGCCGCTTAACGGAACAGATCGACCGATCTGGTAATCGGAACATAAATCAATATGAGTGCATAACTCGTTTTCGCGCGTTCCGAGATATTTTTAGCGTATAATGTTTTAACATTTTGCACAAAACTTCGTGTCGCGTATTGTCTCTCGCAGTGTCGAGCATCCGTCGTGGATTTTCTCGAGGGTCCCAATTCTTGCGTTTCATTGTTGGCTTTTATCGATGTACCACGGCTGCGCGTGTAACTTCTTGCATTCAATTTCTTTAGTACGAAATTCAAGACAATGACTTTGCATAAAAACGATTATACATAAATATACACCATTCCACTGACAGCATTCACGTGATAAAATAACATTAATGATTATTTTTTTTCACAAATCGGCAATCGGTTTTACAACACTTAGCAACGATTCTATTTTAACACTTAATTGTTAGATTTAAATTTCGTTAAGTTAAGTATTGTCGCTTTATTGGAAAAAAAAATTGATAAGATGTCTTTTTTTTCTGGTCTAAGACATTAGGATAAGTTACAGATCTGATCACATTGCAAAAATAAAAAGATGTAACTGAATCTGGTGGATGACTCTTTTTTTTATCCCACGTAAGTGAGCGAAAGTTTCGCTCCCAAAGTAATTTACTATTTTGCAATTCTCGATGTTTTGTTACGTATGAATTTTTTCAAATTTTTCAATTTACTTTGAATTTTTTTTTTTTATATGGAAAAAATGTGTGAAAAAAAAAACAGAAAATTCAAAGTAAATTGAAAAATCTGAAAAAATTCATGCGTATTCGGAAAAATGAACGAATCATTTTCATAAAAAAAAAGTTGGATTCCCGGGAAATTTGTCGATCAATTAATTTTTTCATGAATTTGTTAATAACATTTTGGAATCATTATTATGCAAAATTAATTTTTTCAGTACCTTTAATATGCATGAATTTTTTCAGATTTTTATACCATCGAGAAGTATTTGTAATTTTCTCTCATTTTTCTCGAACTTATGCGAAATTAACGCCAAGCGACATAACTACTTTAAATCTATCGGAAACACATGGGGAATTCAGGATAATCAAATTGCATACTTTTTTTATTTTATAAAAAAAAAATAAACAAAAAAAAAGGAAAAAACAAATACATTTACTTTTTTTAAAAAATTCACAGTACGCATACTGAAACAACTCACAATAATTTCATAATTTTCAACGTTTCATCCGAAAGTCCCATGAATTTGTGTACGACTGCAGGTAAAGTTACAATATTCACGACAATTCGTCGGAAAGCGATTTTACTTAGCAACTCGAATCATTATTATGTCTAATAAGAGTACAAAGAAAAAGTCGGAAAAACTGCATTCTCATTTCCTTATCGTTTTCCTTGGTTCACCTTAAATGCGTAAATTCATTTGAACTTCGAATTGATTTCAACATTTTTTAACAACATGCAATCAACGAGATTTCAACTGTTCTGCACATGTGAAAAAAATTAAGTAAATAGCGAAAAATTGTGTGTCGAAATGTTATTTTAGTCATTTGAATTGCCCACTGAATTGTTTTCGACAATACAACAAATTTTCAAATAAAGTTATGAAATCACAGATTTTCAAAAGCGAATTTTCGTCACAAGGAAGTAAAATGATTCATTTCGAATGCTCATGCATTTGAAGCGTCGACAGCGAAAATAATAGAATCAATTGCGAAATTGGATTTAATTGCGGAGATCGGAAAAAAAAAAAAAAAAAAAAAAACAAAATGTAAAAGACCTCGTCGCCTTTTATATTTATAATATATAATGCTGAAAATTATAATACGTTACAATAACAGTACAGAATAAAAGTAAATAGAAAATTATAACATCGTGTTAATTACAAAATCGTTGAGCGTTGAGGAGAAGACGTGACGCGGGCGACACGGCGCGAAGCCGCGCGGGTTCGTTTGAGTACACTTCTCGAGTATTCTGCACCCGCGATATTATTATTTGCGCTAATTGTTTCGAACATCTTTTTCAGCAAAGAAATTGACGACTATGGTTGTTTTTTTTTAATTTAAAAAACAGGATGCAAACTTTTTTCTTTCATTTGTTTAGAGTGCAATTGAAACAATGTGAAGTATTAAAATAAAACAAAATCACGTCTTTACTCTTTTACTAGTCTCAATGATAATACGATGTGCACAAGTATGAAGCCAGTTGAAACAAAATATTGTTTTTTTTTTACAACAGAAGACTTATCGACGAGGATCAATAAAAGAATCGTGTTGTTTTGTTCACAACCGTAATCGTCATACGAGTCGGCAAAACGATCTCACTCTTTATTTTATTTAAGTAAAATCCATTCAACACTTATACCCTTAATCGCAAATATGGACAATATTTTTAAAATTTTTTTATTTCATCTTTTTCGTTTCTTATTTATCTCAATAGTAATACATATACCATATCTCAAGGACTTGGGTAATCGTATAGAAATATAATCTGAAATAATCCTAGTTTTACTATGGTTGGAATTAATCGGCGTCGCGAATTTTGACGCCGATTCTTTCGCGGGATTTGAAAGTATCTTTTTTTTTTTTTACTTTATAGTTATTAAATTCAATTCGCAGGAAAATACGTAACTCGCCCTCGAATTCTCACCGGCCGTATCTCGAAAAATTCATGTGTGTGTATTTTTATTTTTTATAATCAATTATTTTTATATGGACTATAACGCTGGATATGTTAAAAAGGCGATGATCTACGTCTACGTACGTTTTTGGTCCGATATTTTCATCAGTTGCACACACTCTTTTGCTGACATTGTTTCTTCGTCTACATTCGATTTTTTTTCTATACATTAATTAGGCTGGATCGGTTGAAGCAAAGACTATCGGCACTCGTGTGTTCTTTTTCTGTTGTCTTTTGTTTTTTTTTTTTATTCAAAAATCTTTCTCACACGCGTTGAATTCGATTGAAGTCAATAATTTAATAAGGTATAATGCGTGTTAGGAGAATAAGCGAACAACGCGAATTTTTCGGAATCGCGCAAGTACACATATTATGGAAATAACGATCGATCGCGGTCGCGCGAATATCGGACAATATAATATAGATAAAAACAGCGGGACGAAAAAAAAAAAACATTAAACGCGACCACGTCGACTATCTTTTTTTTGCTTTTTTTTGTTGTTTTCATATGTATAGATCTTTGTGACTCAGGATTAAAAAAACGTCGACTAACTCGTTTGCAGGACGACGTCTAAAAAGTCTCTTACTTTGTACTTAAAATCTAAATCCTTCTCATACTTTGCAAACGCTCATCGACGTTTCTTATTTTTTTTTTTTTTTTTGCTCTTAGCGTCTGCACGCATCTATCGTATAATATTTTTAAGTACATCGATTTATTGCACTATTTCTGTTTTTTGTTTTCCTTCAATAATACTAGCGTTTCACTCGTGTTAGCCAAAAAGTCTTATTGTTCCGTGTCGTGTCCAGCATCCGCGGAAGATTCCATTCCTCCCACACTTCTCCATCAATCTACGATAACAAATTTTCGCGTACGCAAGTCTACGTTTCAAACGCGACGCATCGGCGCTCATTGTCACAGCTTCGTATGCTTCACACTGTCCGTCCAATAATTCTGTATTGTCATCGCTTCAAGCGAATTTAGGAACGAGTCATTGTCCAAGCTGTACATCTCCTCGGAATTGTCCTGCGAATGAGAAACAAAACGATTATACGCTAATGATATAATGATCGTTTAAACGAAAAAATAATTAGACTGCGTAGACTATCACTCACTAACGCGGACGTAGTTTTCGTAACTTCGTACCGAATCACTTACACGTATCGTAGAGTCGTCGATGTAACCGGAACTGTCGGGATTGCTGCACTTGTCGCTGTTCAGTGTCTGCGGTGGATTGAGATACTTTCGTCTGCGATAAAACATTAATGGTTTCAATGTGAAAATTAATAATGAGAATAATTGCGCAAAAGTGTATATAATCGATAATGGAAAGTAAAGTGATTTTTTTTTACCTGTACATTATGAAACCGAGACTCGCCATAGTGCTTAGTAGAACGACAGTGGCGAGACAACTTCCGGTAATAGCTGCGATGTCAATGGCCGACGGCGTGGAGCTCTCGATCTCCGTGTTTCCGCTCTCGTCCTCGACGATAGCATCGTTGACATCGATATCGGACGATCGATCCTCCTCTCTGTCTCTCTGAAAGTCGCTCGAGAATGTGTTCCTCGCGCGGCTCAAACGCGTCGATTCGCTGATACCCGCTGTAAGAAAATCTTAATATTTCCCGTTCATTCACACACAAAGTAACGAACAGAAGAAAAAAAAACATAAAAAGTTGCAAGCAAATTTACTCGACGCTTCTTCATTGTTTGAAATCTCTAGTAATGAATAATGCGTGGAAGTGGGCGGCTTTTTTACTTTGTTCATAAAGAAAGCTATGTTAATTAGTCGCCGTGCGGAACGGCCAAAAGTGTACAGAATCGGTCAGAATGTTCTTAAAGCGTTTCGGCACACTTTCGGGCGCTCCGCAAAAGCAATGCGGAAGCGACCTGCTAATCCATTTTTCAATCTTGTATCGAAATAGAAATTACGTAAAGATTAAGCAGTGCGATGCGAAAAATTGCACAGCAGAAATTAACAAAAACAAACAACTGAAATTAAAATTAAAAAAAAAGAAAATTTAAATTGAATTTAAGTTTCGGTACCTTGGAGAATCGAAGCTGCGGTGGCGGCGAGTCTGGGCTCAGCGAGTTCCTGATCGATCTCGATATCCTCGGATCCGTTGAATGTTCTCGTGCTAAAGCCATCGACAGCGTCGGCGGTAATGGTTCTCGTACGATTGACGACGAGCTTAAATCTCGTGCCTTCGACCCTCAACGGCAATACGGTCAAATCTTTTTCCTCTTCCCGAATGCTTACGCTGCTGAAATTTCTTATTATATCCGCGCGGCTTATCTCTTCGGTCTTTCTTCTTACGGGGGCCGGTCTGCTCGTCGTCAGCACCCACGTTATCCTGCTGTCCCTTTTTCGGGATTCCTGTATCTCGTCATTGATCGTTTCGTTCGATTCACCGTCGCGGCGAGTTATCATATTACCAGGACTCGTGCGTGTCCTCGACGCGCTGTTTACGCTTCCTGTATTGCGTTCCTCGGCGGTACTCGGGCTGCTGGTTTCACCGTTTAAGGGATTATTCGCCGTTGCCGCGTTAGTCTTGGACGGTGAATCGTACGAACCAATGGCTTTGGCAACGCGAAAACTCATTCTCGTCGAAATTTCCGGTTCCTCCAACGGTCCGCCGGTGGTAATAGGTTCGATTATTTGAGGATCGATCGTCGTTGGCGTTTCGATCTTAAAGTTAAACGTCGAGTTTTGTCGACTCGGAAATTCTTGGATATGCGGATCTTGTGTGGTCGATGGTAACGGGTTCGCCAGGACGACTGGAAAAAAAAAGAGAATGTGGCTGTTAATTTACGGTGGACGGGCGCGCATCAAGGACGCTCTTTAATTACTTTAAATTACTCCAATTAGCGGATCGCGTTCGATTTCGTATTAGTAAAACAGTGGCAGTAGGTTGTCTCTATAATTAAATTGTCGTTAAATCGTATAGACGATGGAGAACTCGCATACGAGTTTATCAATGACTCACCGGCTAACTGTGCGGTAACCCAGAACCAGTGCATCCACCAGTGCAGCGTCATCACGTCATCCGTAGGCTCAGTCTACAAGCATAAAAAACATGTAAAAAATAAACTAAAACGGAAAATCCATTTTATTTTCGAAGATTGTCAACGGGGCAACCGATTATTGGCATGGAAATGGATATGGCGCTGTGTAGGAATATACAACGACGTTGATAATTGTCGTTGTTATCTCTATTGACTGCAACCTTAACGTTCTCAGTTGCTAATACTATTGTCTCTTTCTGTATATATATATATATATATCGCTTATACTCGACGTTTGGTTTGCTATGGCTTCGGCATCGCCTCGCAATTATCGGAACTGCGACACTCGTTTTTTTTTTTTTTTTTTCTAGTAGACAAAGACACAAGTCTTACGAAATTCGACGCCATGTTCTTTCACGATTACTCGATTTGAGTACAAATATTAATAATAACGATAAGAGGTGAAATTCATACGCGAATTAATCTTATCGTATAACGCTGTGGAATCCCGGACGCTCGGTAAAAGATGTGAAAAACATAAAAATAGCTGCATATACGAGTAAAAAACGTTTGAGATTTTGTTTTTAATGAGTAAAGGCGCGTTAAAAGAAGTTTGGGTTTCGTGGCGGATTTACATATATGTATTACCTTACGAGGAATCGTTCCGAGATGAGAGAATAACGTCAGACCTCACGCGAGAGATGAATCACGTGGCGGTAACGAC
The DNA here is from genome assembly GCA_963971235.1 of Cryptus armator. Lineage (NCBI taxonomy): Eukaryota > Metazoa > Arthropoda > Insecta > Hymenoptera > Ichneumonidae > Cryptus > Cryptus armator. Next base: position 17,300,084 of record OZ020238.1, on the reverse strand, counting down.
CTCCGAAATGAAAAGACGCGCTTCGAGTGACTCAAGGTAGATTATCGGCAGCGCGCAGAGTTTTAAGCTGTTTTTTGGTCGGATATAGCGATGAACCGATACCAAATGGAATAATATACGATAGAGAGAGTGGGAGGAAGAGACAAACGTTTGATCGCAGACTTTATGGATGAAGTACTGTTACATCTTGGCGAGTTACAACGGTACTGGGTGAAGGTCCTCGAGAGGTGACACACGAGAATCTTCTCTCTCTCTCTCTCTCTCTTTATACTCGAGCTCACCGCTCAGTGTATAGAGAAACCTCGCGGGTGAACAGAGCACTTCGCAATATAGCCGTAAATCGGGTTTCTTGATGCGAGAAGAACCATTACAACGTCGTCGACGACGACGCTTCTTCCTCGATTCGCTTTACCGCGGCACACTTGTCACACGCATGTTGCGTATATATGTATATGCTTGTCTTTGTAAACATGGTTTGTTCTCACGAATAAAATCATAAGGGCATAACTCCTACGCTCGTTGATACTTATCTACGATATTCTGGTTTTCAAGCGATTTTTCACGCTAAGCTTAAATAATAACTCTGCATTCGAAAGAACGATAAAGTATATAGATTACATTTTTTCGATAAGATGTCAAGGAGATCGTGTCGTGTCGCGTTGCGGATTAACGCGAAAATGAGAATTTTTAAGAAAAATGATTAATGCGAGAGAGTTTCGAGAA